>OY757909.1:68326756-68574256 GCA_963585895.1 Sepioteuthis lessoniana
ATTAAATATTCTGTTCCACAAACACTGGATTCATCTGATATATAAATAAAGAGGAATTATTTCCCCGCTACTTAATTGACAAAAAGTAAATGTTTGAGGAAGCCTTAAATATTTTCAGGATTTTGGAATCGATGCAAATATGCTTTCTGTGGACGCTTTCATACTCATCCCCTTGGTTTCCACTTTATCTGAATTAGATTTCAAAGAATTCATGAATTGATTATAAAACAAATTTGCGTCAAACAGATAAATTAACTTGCAGAAGATTAAAGTGTCAGTTTTAAATTAATTACGTCATATTCTTTTCAAAAACTTTGGCCAATGACAGTTTTTCTTTCTCTTACCAAACATTATTTTGATTGATACCACATTTTCTTTACTTCATTTTCTATCACTTATGACACATAGGTACATAGACACGCACAAGGACTAACACAGACACATTAGGACACAAAGATACTCAAACGCCAACACACACATACACACATACACGCGCGTGTTCGTCCGCGCTCACACTCGAAAAAAAACACGTCATCAACACACAAAAACACATACATGTAAAGTGATACCAAAACTTTCAATAAATTCAAACCCCGTGCACAACCCGAATGTAGCATAGATCTTTACCGTAACTATCTTTAAGCAGTAACCTTTAAGAGGTGCGCTTGGGGTAACGGTTATCGTCGTTGGAAATAGAATCATTTACCCTGTTCGAATCCTGCGTGAGTCTGTGCAAATTATTAGATAGAGGCTTCTTTTTCAATTGGTAAGCCCTCTGGAAATTCTTCGGCTCAAACGCCGTTCCATTTTCTTTATGGCTGGTCTCCATTTATCGCCACTATTTTCTTCTTCTTAAATAATCGCTCCATTCTCTTCTGAGGATCACAGTTGTCTTACTATTTTTAACACGGAGATATCTCTTGTTAAGAAAATAACAAACTTCAACCACTTCTATGTGCACATTTACGTTTACTCATTTCAAATGACACCTGGGTTCACAATACATCAGTCAAACCTAGTGGCATTCTATTTTCCAGCCGTTCTAACTTTATTCCAACGTTACTCATTTTGTCAACAATAGATTTGGTTTGGTTTCGTTGTTTAATGGTATACCAAATTCATGGGTTATTTAATGTCAAAGACTTTCTTTTAGAAAAACTTTACTGATTCTATTCAATCCATAGTTGAGAAAATAAGCGGGAAGTAATTCCTTTTTCAATGGTATTAGTCCTAAAATGAACGCAATAGCTCGACAAGAGTTCGAACTAGCTTACTTCCAGGTCGAAGTCTTGTACTTTAGCCATTACACCTCGGGGACTCTTCCAGTCAGTAGTAGATTTCATCAATCTATTATGAAACCTACTGCTCTTAGGAAAGGCATGAACTCTCCAGCTATGAAAAGGTATGAACTCTCCAGCAATGGGTAAATACTAGGACAGACTAGGTTCTTTAGCCTTGGTTAGGCAATCAGTCACGGTGATAAGCAGGAGGTAATGGAATATAGGTATATATACGTCATATATAAATAACAAAGGTACATACAACTTCTGTGACAACATCAGGGAGTATATATATATATATAATGTTTACTATCAGTCTGAAGAAGACAAAATTCACGTTCAATCCGTCTCCAGGCCAGCTCTGCGTTAAACCAAACATCTTTAACCAGAGTACAAGACAGGGTGTGGTTGATTCTTTTATATATCTTGACAGCACTCTCTAGAGACGGATCCCTTGATTCGGAAATAAATCAAAGGATCAAAAAAAGCCAACAAGGCCTTCAGAGAGCTCGAAAGCTGCTTGTGGTCTGACAGAAGAATTACCATCAAATCGAAGCTTAGTATCTACGAAGTGTGCGTTATATCTGTCATTTTATTCAAAGACCGGGACTACACATCGCCGTCACAATAAAACATTGGAAAAATCCTATCAAACTTGTCTAAGAAGAATCTAAAACATCAAATAGCAGTCTCTATAATCAGACACAATTGTTCTTCAGTGATCCGATACGTTTAGTATTCTTATATACAATCAGAAGCAGTGGGCTGGGCAACGTCCCAGGATGGACGACGTTAGGCTACCCAAGCAGAGTTGCTTCACGGTAGACATCCAAGATATAAACATAAAAAAAAGTTTTAAGGATGTTATCAAAAACAACATCAGAGTGTCGAGTATAAACATTGGGGACTAAGACCAAATGACAGTAAATCAATCACCATAGAAGAAAGAAAGTGATCTACGAAAGCTGTAAAAGATTTGAAGGAGGGAAAATTGAACACTTCAAAATGAAACGAGCACTTTTGAAGCAAGACTTGACCTCGGTCCCTGACAATTTTCAGTCGGAACACGATTATAATATCTATTGTAGGGTCTGTTTGTTAAAAGCCGGACTTGCTAGTCGTATGATATCTAAGGACAGCAAACTCTCGTAAACTCGCTTTACAAAAGTCTTTTCTCAACAACCTACTGAGAACTTCTGTGACAAAATATGTGGATCGGCCGCAGTTTGAGATGTCATATGAGGGTGTATGGCGGTAATGTCAATGAAAAAGACAGCTAACTCATTTGTCACTCATGCAGTAGGTCTTGTAAGAATACTTGGTCTGTGGAGTCACACGCGCTCCAAAGGGTTCTCTCAGCGAATTAAAATGGCCTTCTTCTGAAATGGTAGTCACTCTCTATATATATATTATCGGATAAAACAAGATTTCTTCCAAACTGTTGTTATATATTGACCTTCGACAGGTCATGTTAGTGTATTTCAAAAACAGGATGCAGCTGTAACTTTAGATAAGCAGAAGACAACGGAAATGCCACGTGAATTGCGTAGGTAGGATACCGAAAGAAATTGTGTGTGGGCATCCAAAAATATATATAGCGACGAAAGTTTTCAACTCCGATCAAAGTGGACACGGAGCAGAAAACGGAGGCACTTGACGTCACGCTGATTGGGGTGTTAACCAGGCGGTGGTGCGCGGACAGCCCCGGGTTGAGAGGTAGAGAAAAGTCGGAATGTACAAGATTCGCTATGGTCGAAAGTAAATATGGTCCCAGATCGATGGCCGAATATGATTAAATGCTTTAATTCAGCCCTGTACCAGCCTCGTGAAGGCAGAACGGAGAAAAGATGAAGGTGATTATATGTTTTAAGTCAGATGAATATTTTCATAAATAAGTGTTGTTACTTTCTCGGTATACAATACTATAGATGTATCAATACTATTGTATGAATGCAAAACGCATAGAGAACAAACTAGATAGGGACTACACAAGAATGCTACGAGCTATCTTGAACAAATCCTGGAAGCAACACACCACAGAACAACAGCTGTACAGTCACTTAGCTCCCCTGTCAAAAACCATCCAAGTAAGACGAACAAGATATGCGGGACACTGCTGGAGAAGCAAGGACAAATTCATAAGTGACGTTCTTCAATGTACCCCTGAACGTGGACGTGCCAGTGTTAGCCGACTACCAAGTACTTATTTACATTAGTTCTGTGCGGACACGGGATATAATTTGGAAGACCTGACAGGAATGATGGGGGTCAAGGATGGAGAGAGAGAGAGAGAGAGGGTCATGGAAATCCATGCTATCAGCGCAACTTGATGATGATAATGTATATATAGTAATTGTCTTTGAGACTATCCTCTTGAGTGTTTTCATCCAAGAATCAATCTTTTCTGTCTGATGAGTCGTAATTAAACACAGTAATCATCAGCTTTAGTCTCATTTTCAGATAATCTCGTCAGCCATACATGAGATGCATATTTTTCCGCTCAATTGACTCATGAGATCATTTCTTGGCATATTTCGAGTTTTGGAACAGAACCCCTCTCTCTCTTTCTCACTCTCTCATTCTCTGCCTCTCTCTCTCTCTCACACACACACACACACACTCTCTCTCTCTCTCTCTCTCTCTCTCATTCTCTCTTTCTTTCTCTCAGAAATCTACGTGGGTTTGGGATGTTTATTTCATTTTTATGTAATTTAGATGTCGTTGCAGATTTAACATTTTTATGGTTATTAAAAAATATGATCAAATATTTGTAATTTTCGATTATCAGATTTGATTCAGAGCATTTTTTTAAATCCTTCAAGTTATAAATAATAGAAATAAAAGCACAATCCCAACCATTTAAAAATACACACAAAAATTTTATGAACTCATTCACATTCATGTTTTTTTTTTCTTTTAAATCTTCATTCCTCTCTCTCTCTCTCTCTCTCTCTCTCTCTCTCTCTCTCTCTCTCTTTCTTTCTTTCTTTTTCTCTCTCTCTCTCTCTCTCTCGTTCTCTCTCTTTCTCTCTCTCTTTCTTCAAATACCATCATCAAGTCGTATTGATAGCCGAGATTCTCTTGACTCTCTCTCTTCATCCAGCTTAATCGGCCATCGCTTTTTGTAAATCCTCTAGACAGTATTCAGTGTCCGCACAGAGCAGCCTTTGCTGGTCGAATAACATTGGTGTGTCCATGTGTACGAGTCCTCTGGTGGATGTCATTTATGACTTCATCTCTGCGTCTCCTGCAGTGCCTATCTTGTTCGTCTTATTTTCGTCTTTCGTCAGAGTTCAAGTGGTGCATCTATACAGTAGTATTCTTAGAAGAAATCCTGTTTTATTTTACCAGAGAGATCAGATTTCTATGGGATCGATAATCTGTTGATAGTAGTCTACGCTTTTCCTAGGCATATCCTGACATCGCTTTCAGTAGATGAGATATTGCTACCGAAATATGTGAACTGGTCTACTAATTTCAGAGGCTTGCCATTTAGCGTTGGTTCGGAGATAAGGCCGGCTGCATTAATTTGCTGTTGGCTTTGCTCCCGCCTCGGTTTTTAGCCTGGCATTCTTGACGGACGGGGCATTGTCTATCTCAGGCAGACCTCGTGGTCCAGTTGGAGCTATAATCTGGTATCCGTGCCTGGACTCATGTTCGCGTCCATGTTCAGCTAGGCTCATCGGCTCACTTTGTGCAATGTGAGCCGATGACCAGCATAGACGAGCCTTCCCTTCTCCTAAGCCCCACTATAATCCGATCTTCAGGTTATTTGACCTTGTGTCAAGGCCTATCTGTTTAGAGGCAGAGACAAATATAGGCTTGCTATTTAGCGTGGAGATGTCTCCATCTTGTTTATAACACATTAAATCAGTTTTATCTGTGTTTACGTAGGCTATGGAGTGGGGATTTGGCTAGGGTGGGTGTATTTACGAAAAACGCTTGATCATCTGCGTAGCCTACATCTATAAGAGGTTTTGTGGGATATGGTCTGTTTCTTGCCTTATATATATATATATGTGTGTGTGTGTGTGTGTGTGTGCTCGTACAAAACAAATAATGTGATTATAAAGATCTCAGTTTAATTACAATTATTTCTAAAATACAGACTCGCCAAGTTTGTGTCTGTTCACGAAAGCTAAGCAACTCTGCCCTTCGTCTTCATTCATCAGATGTTAATGATGGATTAATTCTAACGGCATCTCAACCCCTCTGGAGTTATTCTATGTCAAGAAATTATGGAATTGCGTACATTATAAATGTATATTTACATTTTTTTTTTTTTTAGTTGTTTCTTGTGATTTGGTGGGAGGCATTCAATCATTTAATTTCAAGTATTCCAATCCAATACAAATTATTTGTTTATAGTAAGGTTTCAAGTATACTTATCTAATTCTAATAATTATGGAGTTTCAAGTAATTATTTCTATTTAATAATAGTCATTCCAGCACAGCTATGTTTTCAAGTAACTAATAATTATAAATCCAGCAATGAGTTAAATAGTATCACTTCTGTTCTTCTACAAAGATTTCTTTACCATTAAATAACCCATGAAAGTTAATATGCCATTAAACAAAGACACCAGAAGCCAAACCTAATTACGATAATCATTGCTTCAAGTAACTATTCTTAAAACAAATAATTTACTGTTTTATGCCATCAGGTATAATTATCGAATACGAAAAATTTTTAAGCAGAAATATTTGACCGATAGATGGGGCCCAACGAATATTATTACTCCGGTCTGAGTGGACCTAGAAGTAATGGAAATGAATGGTTTGAGATAATAAAGCTTCCTGATAAAATAGGTATGCGCAAATAAGAAAAAGAAATTACTACTTATTTAAAACATTCAGTTAAAATGTCGTTTTTAAGTGTTTCGTTCTTTCTTTTGTTTAACCGAGAGGATTAATCTAAGTTTCTGCAAAAAAATAAAACAAATTTCATTAATTATATTGTAAATTGGCTGTCTTTGTTATTTACTTAACTCGGCAACGCCATATTTGATAATACCAGCCTGTCCCTCACTTCTAAAAGTATTGAAATTAAAAGGCTTTCTAAAAAACACTCTCAAATATTGCTAATTTTTAATAGATTTTAATCTAAATGAAATTTATAATAAAGACAGAAATTAAGAGTAATTGATGAAATTAGAAATTGGCAGAATTGTGTACAACAAGAAACAAAAGATAATAGCAATGTATTATGGGATTCTTACAGAAAGAAATTCACAGAAAAGCAGTCGATTTTATCAGACGTTATTTTAAAATCAAACACAAAAAAATTAAAATTTATAAATAATAATTGCAACAAATATATTTTACTACATATGTCATATTTACTTATTCGGCGTTTTTACATTTAAATTTCTAAAAATCTAAATGTGAAACTGTAAGTCAAAGAATTTAGACCATGTTTACAAAAATTCTTTAAATATAAAGTGATTATGTTTTCTCTTTTTACTGGTCGCATCACTAAAGTTATCAAAAAAAAAGATATTGCCAAGAATGTCAATATTTACTTTATTTCTCCGTTTTTATAACATCCTTACGTACATATATTTTTTTTTTGTAGTAATAAAGGTAAAAAAAATTTATTTATCCATGGAATTTTTTAAATTTAAAAATCTTTAGAAAGCAAATTTGATTAAATATCACTTGGTTGGTTGTGTTTTATGGCATACCAACCCTTGTAGGTTATCTAGTGTCAAATCCTGTTTATACATATATATATATTAGATATATGATTTTTGAGTGAATAGTTTGTCTGTCGCTTATTCTTAAACGAGTCAGAGCTCACATGTTTGCACTCAATTAAATGGTTTCAAGTATTCCTATTCAACACGAACAAATCTATTTTACATCAGTCATTTTTTTTTTTTTTTTTTGCACTGAGTTAAATGCGTAAACATTTCCATTTGACCCATTGATAGTTCCTAACAGGTTTTATCACTTCGGGTCCAAGTGAACCTGGAAGTAATGACAGTCAAAGGGTACTCGACACTCATCAAAGCTCCAGCATTACTGGACGTTTGTTTGTTTGTTTGTTTGTTTGTGTTTTATGGCATGTCAACCTTTGTAGGTTGATATGCCATAATATTGATGATTGATAATGCCAAATCCATTTTTTATACAAATAAACAGTTCCATTTCAAACAATTCAGTTTAGCATGAGTCCACAGTTTAATTGTCAAAACATTTCTATTTCAGTTGTCTAAATTTCTGGGACGAGGTTTGATGATTTTTATCACGAAGGGTTTTCGGACTATTGTTTTCATCTTTATAGTTATTTCCAGTGGAAATAACAATAAAGATGAATACAAGAGTCCGAAAACCCTTAGTGATAAAAATTTTTATTTCCAGCTATTGGGTTTAGTTAAACAGTTCTAGTTCAATCAATTCAGTTTAGTATAAGTATAGCTTTTGTTTACACACAGTTAAATGTCAAAACAGTTCTATTCCAAACAATTCAGTTTAGCGTTAAGTACAGTTTAAATATCAAAAACACTTCTATTTCGAACAATTCAGTTCAGCATACAAAAAACAGTTCCATTTCAAACAATTCAGTTTATCACAAGTACGCAGTTTAAATGTTAAAACAGTTCTATTTCAAGCAATTCAGTTTAGCATAAGTATACTGTTTAGTTCTATTCGACCCGCAGATTGGACCCGATCAGGTGCTGCCACTTAGGGTCTGAGTAGACCTGGGAGCGATGGCAATGAGGTGGTTTTCCACATTCCCCAAAACTCCTGCATTACTGGAACCTCACCATCAGATCGTTTAGTGTCCTATCCAGGACACCCATTGGTGGGGAGTCTAACTCCTCTGCTGAGGTGCAGTCGGTGTATTGTACAGCCCCACCCGACTGGGCAAAGCATTACTGGAGCCTCACAATCAGATGGCTTAGTGTTCAGGACACTAGTTGGTGGAGATGTCTTACTCCTCTGTAGTTATGGCTTTGAAAGAAGCTAGTAAAAACAGACAGATATACTTATATAATTTCTATTTCAGTTCTATTTCAGTTTCTATTTCAGTTCTATTTCAGTTTCTATTTCCTAAATCAACCGAATTTACTTTGCTACTGTTTGATTAACACGTAATATATTAAGAACTAATACGAGATATCCCTCGAGAAATGTCAGTCTTTGTCTTGTGTCTTCTTACTGACACAAGATATTTTGATAATTCTTAAATGTTTATGAAAAGCATCGAAAGCAACGATTGGGATGGGAGTAATGATATATTTTGCCGATATATTGTCGCATTTGAAGTAATATGGAATCCCGATTTTATAGGATAATGTAGGAAATATGAGGTTAGCTGTTCGTGATTACTTTGTTTAATCATCAACTTTTCGTAGAATAATTATATCTAATGTTTATTATAAAACAGTTACTTCGACTCAATCCTTAATCAAGCACAGAGCTTGATCTCTTTTAGGATATCGGATAAAGTCCTGGGCTGCGGCCTGAAGTAAGCAAGTTCGAACACGGTCAAGGTTTTACGTTTATTTTAGAACAAATGCACTTGTAAAAGTTATGAAGCCTCTCACTACCCCGGTTATTGGTTAAATAGTACCACTGTGGTTGTTCTACAGGGATGCCCTTGGCATTAAATATACCCATGAAGGTTAATACGCCATTAAATGAAGAAACCAAGCCTAACGTAAAATTCAAATGAGCCAGACTATCGTACGATTTTGGCACGAGACAAATATTTTCTTGAAATTGTAACGCCCTTTCTCGTTATCAGAATCAATATTTCTTCGGTTTTATGAAGGACTTTTACACACAGCAGGGATGATCTGCTTGGATACTTGAAACTCTCTGCTAATTCGCAAAGAAACCCCTGCGAATACTACACTTAAAACCCATGTGTCATCAAAAGAACTTAGAGATCACTGTACACATATTCTCTCTCTCTCTCTCTCTCTCTCTCTCTCTCTCTCTCTCTCTCTCTTAGTCTTTTACTTTCTTTCTGTTTATCGTTCTCCTGTCTTTATTTCTCACTCTCTTTTTTTTTTTTTATCTATGTCTACTTTTGTTCCTTCTCTTCAGTTATTTCTCTTTTTTTTTAATCTTTCTTTTCTTCTATCCTTTCTCTCTTTTCGGTTTGAGTTTCAGTGTTTTCCATTACTCTCTTTAATCTTTTTTATTCTCTCTCTCTCTCTCTCTCTCTCTCTCTCTCTCTCTCTCTCAATCTATCTATCTCGCTTCTCATCTTTTTCATAGTATTTCACTTTCTTCCTCTGTTTATTGCTTCCCTTTCTTCATTTCGTACTCTTTTATTTTTATTTTTCTCTACATTTTTATCATATTCATTCTTTTGCCATCATCTGTCTCATGCGTTTTCTGTTAATTTTCTCAATTTATCTTTTCCTTCGTATCTCCCATCTTTCGGTATTGCCTTTTTTCTTTCTTAGCTGCTTTACTTATTTATTTATTTTTAGCTCTTGCTTTTGTTTTGTTTTTTCTTTGTCTTTCTTTTCGATTTAAATTTCAGTCTTTTCCATTACTCTGCCACCTCCTTTTTTCTCTTCTCCTTCTTTCTCTTTATTATATTTCTCTTCCAACTATAAAATCTATAAACTATGACAGCAATACCAATATCGTTTGACTTTTATTCATTTTTGCCTTGCTTTGATAATCGACTTGTTGTATCCTGCCGAAAAGAAATCAAAATAAACCAATCATTTGTTGTCTTATCTTAGCCTTGGACTCAACTAAACGCTACAATTACCCGTATAATTATTCATAGCGCGAATTAATGGTAGAATTTGCTGTCATATGTGATTGGGTAAAGTGTTTTTCGATACGATGAATACTTGATCTTGAAACAACTAACTCTGTAACAAGACAGAAAAAATCTTTTATTATCTTTATTGCAAAGGAAAACTGTTCTGCTGGTGTGATATCTATTATCGGAATTAGCAGATAAAAAATTGACGTAAAACTTTAGCCACTTGACCGAATTAGTTTGTTTTACTGATAAATACACTTAAAATCTTTGCAAAAAGTTCACAGATGTAAGCAACAGCTGAGAGGAATGCAGTTAGGCATGTAAAATCTCGCCATTTCAATAAATGTGTAATATAAAAGCTGAATAAGGCGTTCTATACCTGGATTTCAATTGGTCTTGGTTAACTAATTTTAAAGTTTAAGAAATGACTTCTCCCTTCTATGATTTTATTCCCCTGACTTTATAATGCTCCAATGACAGCAAAGCTTTCAAATGGTCTTAAGGGTCATTACCTGTCAATTGCACCAATTTGAAATCAGCTCATTGGACCACAAAGGAAATAGTTGTGGAGCCTTCAACTGGTCTTGGATAACAAATATAGTTAAAATCAAACTTTTTTGCATACAGTTAAATGGTTTCAAGAAAAGTAAATGATTTCTATTTGAGGCATTGATGGGTCTATATCAGGTACTATCAATTGAATTCAAAGTGGACCTGGTAGTAATAACAATGAATAAGTCTTCCACATTCTCCAAAGTTCCAGGACTATGGTCTCCTAATTAGATGGTTTTGTGTCATATTCATACTTTTACCACCTATACTACCTGTCAGTGGATGCCCAGTTGACCGAGGCTGTAAAATACACCAACAGCATCTCTCCAGAGAGGTAAAACTGCCCCCAACGGATGTCCTAATTATGACACCTTCAGAGAGATAAGACCCGTACCCCTAGTATGAAACTAAGCTGCATTTGATGGTGAAACTCCTGTTCCGAAGCTTTAAAGAACGTGGGATGCCACTTTATATCCATTATTCCCTAGTCGACTTCGGCTCCAAATGTTAATACCTGTTAAAGTCCCATCTATGGGTCAAATATATCAGTTTAAAAATTATTTCTATAACATACCAATACGAACAGCTGCATAGGCCTCCATGTCAAGGCAGACAAAACGAAATACATGTGCTTTAATCAAAAAGGTGACATCTCCACACTAAATGTTAGTTCTCTGAAACTAGTGCATAAATTCACCTACCAAAGAAGCTGTGTCTCATTAACCGAGACAGACATCAACACGCGACTAGCAAAGGCATGGACAGCAATCGATAGTCGATTGGTCATATGGAAGTCAGACCTGACCGATAAAATAAAATGCAGTTTTTTCCAAGCAACGGTCGTGTCAATATTGCTATATGGATGCACTACATGAACGCTAACTAAACGTATGGAGAAAAGGCGTGACGGCAATTACACAAGAATGCTGTGAGCAATATTGAACAGCACCCCACAAAGCTGCAGCTGTACGGCCACCTATCACCCATCACGAAAACTATCCAAATTAGACGAACCAGACATGTGGGACACTGCAGAAGTAGGGACGAACTCACAAGCGACGTACTACAGTGGACCCCTTCACATGGACGAGCAAAGCCAGGACTACCAGCTACAACCTGTATACAACAGCTCTGTGCCGAAACAGGATATATCCTTGAAGACATACCGGGAGCGATGGACCATATAAACTGGTGGCTAGAGACAGTCAGGGAGATCCGTGCTGGTCGTGTGACATGATGATGATGGTGAATATATATATATGTATATATATATATATATATATGTGTGTGAGTGTGTGTGTCTGTGTATGTTTGGTTTGTAAGTAAATAGTTTGTAACATTATTTTTAAACGAGCCGGTCCTAATTTGTTTGCGTATAGTAAAAAGATTTCAAATACTGCCATTTAACATTATTAATTCTATTTATCAAATATTCCAATCCAATTTAATATTTATAATTGGTTTGCACACAGTCAAATGGATTCCAGTATAGTAAATGTTTGAATAGATCTGTTTGACCCTAAGATTGAACCCCAACCGATACTAACACTTCGGGTTAGAGTGGATCTGGAAGTAATTGCAATGAAAGGGTATTCCACATTCCTCAGAGCACCGGGACTGGAGCCTCCCCATCGGGTAAAGTTTAGTGTCATATCCAGGACACTTGCTAGTGGGGATCTTATCCCTCTGCAGAGATGCAGTCGGCGTATTCGACTGCCTCAGCCGACAAGGCGTGCTGCCTGTTTAACCCAGTAAGGGCCAAAGTAGTGCGTTAGAAGTCACTTGAACACTTGGTTGCCGGGTCAAGGACTGCTCAGCAAACAGGGTCCCGTACTTGCGCAATATAGGTCGCCACCCACGATGTAACAGATGGCATCATTGTTGGGATCTTAGCTTGCAGTTGACATAATCTACATTCCCAGCCCATAAGGTAGGATAAATTTGCATTTGATAAGAATACTTGATATCATATAACTATGAACAAAAACATTATTCAGAAACAAATATATAAGCAATGTAAATGCTGGACGAGGATGATTGCATTTCACTTTACACTAATACCCTAGGGAATGGTATGAATCAAATTATTCTCCCTCCAGCTTAGGGGAATAGTTGGACAGAATGGGTTCTATAGCTTTGGTTAGGCAGTCTGGCAGAAGGAAAACTTTGAATACAAACCCATTAAATTCCGATTAAAAATTGACCTTATGTCACATCCTAACCGTGCGAAGGGGTTGGTAATTATATACATAACTAATGTAAATATAAATTCAGAATGATTGCAATTCCCTAAACTCTGGGTTTAAAATAACTCTACATGGGTTGACATCCCGTTAAAATCAATTACTCTTTTACTGCCTATCAAATAACAATTTTTTTTGATAAATCATGGTATGTCTAGAATTACTATAGAGCAATACGTCCCAATGACGTTAGATAAATCTAGACTTAATTATTTTTTCGCTTAAATAGAATTTTAGTTAGCAAAAAACAAATCCTTCTTAACTAAAAAGAAAATCCGTTGAAAATATTCTTTCAGAATGATAAAAAAAATGTTAAGAAATTAACTGAAAAGAATACATGATGTAGATTTTGTTCTAGTACAAATGATTGTCGAATCTTAAACATTGTTGCCCGGACGGTGGAGAATCGTACTACTAGGGGGACGTAATGGAAAAATACCAGACATTAACTGAGTCAGAACGGATCACGCGATTATCAAGTCATTGACACCGACAGAGCAATGTAGTTTTTTATTTTCTTCCAGATTGACGTATTTCAAAGTTGAAGATTTATTTTGTAATTATATATATATATATATATGAAGCTAATTTAGAATTTAAATAATTTCAATTATAGACAGGAAAATTAATAAGACATGCAGAAATACTATTGCCATCATTTTGCTTATTCCTTGTTGAAAACAACAAGTTTCTAACACATATCAACACATACGAAGTTAACAAATAAGATTGAATTTTCGTCTTATTACACTGAAGATAATGTAAATAAACTTTGACTTGGGAGTATTGGCAATGCAGTGGTAGATCACACTCCCCAGATCCTGAGAGGTTGACCCACACCACCAAATCAGTTTTGTGACACTCCCAGAACTCCCTTTGAGAGGGCTCCTACACCTCAAAAGAGGGTGTAATATGTGTATTCTCAACCCCAACAGTATGAAGCAACTGAAATTAACATGAAATAAATCTTAGTCAAGAAATAAACATAAAGAAGTGTTTGCGCATTTATATATATTTCTCACAATATCAGCAAAATCCTGGAAGTGTCTTTAAACTTTACTTTAGAGAATCACGCTACTTACAAGCCTCAAGGGTTTTTTAGAAGCTAGGAAAATGCATTCCACATAAACTTGAAGAATGTGTGATACAAAAAAGTCAATTTGTGAACAACATGTTCAATAAAATAAAAGATGGGTTTATTATAAAATTCAAAACCGAGAAAATAGATTCAGAATAGTTTTCAATATCTCAATTTAAACTGAGGAAAAATCTTCTCTGCGCATGGTAAAATTTAAAGATAATTTCATATTACGTACGACTCTTATCGTAAAAACTACCGTGAGTAAATGGCTCGTTTAAATGGCACATTAAAAAACCTCCTTTTTTTTCTCTTTTTCATTTCTTTCTTTTTGGGGGCTGAAATCAGATAGTCCGCTGATAGTTTTGTTCGAGTTCTTTTTTTTTTTTTTTTTGCATGTTAATGCTCGTTTTCAAATTACAAATTGGACGTTGGAAAATATTACAAAAATGAGATGTGAAATCCTCCAATATTCTTGGTATATGCCATGAACAGCTTACCGCAAGAAATATATATATCAGTTGGAAGTTGCATTCTAGCAAAAATAAGTTGAAGACAAAATATAACAAACAACTTACAGTGGCTTGGTAGTCATTTGCTTAACAGTACTCAATATCAAATTATTTCAAATATCAAAATACAAACATGCTAACTGCAACTGTCGAACTCGAGTCGTGCTATTATGTCCACTTTCGGGACAATACTCATGAGAAAGGCATGAACTCTCTTATCCTGCAAGCCACGGATTAAATAGTACCACTACTGTCCTTTGACATTAAACAAGTCACGAAGGTTGATAAGCAATTAAAGAAAGAAAGCAACAAAAAATAAACAAAGATAACATATAATGACTTCTAAAGAGAAAAACTTTACATTATCACCTGATGAATGTGAAAACAGGAAACTGATAGTTGCGATTACTGTTTGTATATATATATATATATATAAATAAAGTTAGAAAAGTTATTACCTACACTTGTCCACGAGCAGGATTTAACACAAGGTACGTTTTTAAGCGAAGGTTAACAGGTTTGATTTCAGAGTTTTCTTTGATTGGTTGCCTCACGAAGGCTAAAGAACCCAGTCTGCACTACTATTTACCCATAAATGGAGGGCGATAACTGGATTCATACCGTTACCAAGAGTATTAGTGCTATGTGAAATGCAATCAACCCTGCTCCGGATTTGAACTCGTGTCGCCGTGTCCATTTCCTACAGCGATAACAATTACACCACGGGCACCTCTTAAGTGAGGTTAGTGTCGACACAGAGTCAGCGGCTCTTTGTAGCTATCAGTTTCTTGTCAATACGAACATCGAACCAAGTCTCTGTGTCTACGCTACTCTAACTTAGATATATATCACCGATATTAAGCAGTCTTTTTTTAAATATAGAAAACTTTACAATATATATATATATATATATATATATAGTAGTCTTTATATCTGTACATGAAATAAAGTTGTGAGTTCAATATCTCCTTCACAATGCAAAAAAGAAAATTTCCTGCGACTAGAACGCTATCTGTGAGTGAACAATCTAAATGCTCGTCGTGTTGATTTTCTTTCGTGTAGAATGAGAAATAATTAAACTTCGTAGAGATTCTTATAAATTCTTCTGACATAAGGATCAATGAGATGATGTAAGATTATTCAAACAGTTCATGCCCTAATTGTTTAATCCTATGATTATTCGAACTGTATATCCCCTAATTAATTAATCCAAAGATTATTTTGAACTTGAAATTTTCCCCTAATAAACAAATCCTAAGATTACTCGAACTGTGCTTCCCCAAAAAGACTAATCCTTAGATTATTAGAACTATCCATCCCTTTTGAGGAAAATGAAGTTCCTCTCAACTTAATGAAGATTTTCATTTAAAAATCTGAATACTGATATATATATACACGTGGAACGTCGCTGAAGACACGAGCCAAAATGTAGCTATCATCAAAAACTTAAGAATTTTTCTTTTGTTACTTATCCAGAAGAATCCATCACATAAAATGAAATGACTATCCAGAAAAGCCGACAACGTTAAAGAAACCATATGAAACCTTTCAAAAATAAGGCAATCGCGTCAAGACATTACATAAATATTTGTTCACATTCATTTCCTCTTCCGGCTTCTAAATTACAAAAGATTTTACGAAGCCTTTTTGTAACGTCTGCGAAAACAATTCTCTGTAAGTACGCGAATCCTACTTAGCAGCATTAAACAAAGAACGTTTTAAACAATATTTTCCACGCGAGCAAAAAAAAAATCTTTACATTTTTGGTGGCTAGTCATTTAAAATCGAATTCATTAAGTATGGCTTTGCCCTTCATGTTTGTTTAGTATATCTTATTCAATCAGTGAAGTTTTAATTTCATCAGTCACTTTGTATTCAGTTATTATTTTTTTTTTTTTGCACTAAAACTTGGTCCGTTCTAGCTTTGAAAGATATGAGGTGAAATCTGTTTTCACTCGCCTTGAGATACACACCATAATTCATACCCACATACGGAAGACAAAACATCATCATTCTACGTTGTGCACATATGTAAATAACAACATTATTATTGTAACGGTTATCGTCGTTAGAAACGGACGACAAAACATCATCATTCTACGTTGTGCACATATGCAAATAGCAACATTATTATTGTAACGGTTATCGTCGTTAGATATAGAATTGCCAAACCAAATTCAAATCTTGGATGAGGCTGTTTATAATTTATTCCACCCTTAGCTCTCTCCTACCAGCTATGGGTAAAAAAATGTAAAGCAGATTGGGTTCTTTAGCCTTGGTTAGAATTCGAACCAGCATAAAAATAATCTTGTGTCAGATCCTGGCCATAGCAGAGCGGTTGTTAAATACATGCACATGCTAATATCGGTCAACCACCGCATACACACGAGCATTGACACAATTATACATATATACACACACAACCACTCACATTGATAAACATACAAACGTATATTCACACAATATATGTATTTACCCAACAGGCAGGATATGACACAAGGTTAATTTTTTAGCTAAACGCTGCTGGTTTGAATCAGAGTTTCATTAGCTACCCTGCCAAGGCTAAGGAGCCTAGTCTGTCCGACTGTTTACCCATTGCTAGGGCGATAAACGCACAGTCATACATATATATAGCCCTGTATATATAAAGAAAGATACCCGCATTTATATCATCATCATCATCATCATCAGGCCTTGGCTCCGGGAAATGAAGATCAATAAGGGGTCGTTCTACACCGACTGCAGACACGTTCGTGACTGATAAAGCCGATGCAGGAGAGGCAGGTAGGTCACTGCTGCCGCACTTGAAGGTTTAGTCAGGATTTGAATAGTGTTACAGTTCTTTTTGTGCGTGAGAGTGGCCCGACAGGTATATTATGAAAGGGGAAAACAATATGGTTGATGGTGAGACGCTAGGCGTCACGGTTCTCAGATATTGTGAACTATCAACGATAGCAGATATGACAGGTTCCGAAGGATTTTTTTCAAGCAGTCCTTGAATCGCTTCCTTGGTGCCTGTCGCGAGGGAAAGAGAAGAGCTTACCACACAGTATGATCTTGGGCTGGCAATGGTTACCCATCCTGGAAACGTGTCCTGTCCAACGTAACTGGGCGTCAGTAGAATGGCTTCAATGGTGATGATTTTCGTTTTTTCATATTGATGACGAAGTCACTCAAGTGGGTCTTAAGGACGGTGCAATCACGGTTAGTTATATATACACACACTTATATTTGCAAAACGTGAAAGTAGTGGTCTGCTCATCTGACAGAGACACTGATTCTTCGATAAAGTCACTGGAGTCTTGCAAAGAGATCATCATCATCATATCGCGCTGGTAGCACGGATATCCCTGACCCTCTCTCGCCACTCCTCCCTATCGTTCATCGCCCTAGGTAGGTCTTCAGGACAACATCCCATATCCTCACATAGCTGCTGAATGTATGTTCGTGCTGGTCGTCCTGCTTTTGCACGGCCATGTGTGGGGGTCCATAAGAGTACATCTCTTATGAGTTCGTCCCTGCTTCTCCAGCAGTGTCCTGCATGTCTGGTTTGTCTAACTTGAATAGTTTTCGTGATAGGGGGCAGGTGGCCGTACAGTTGGTGTCTTGTGGGGTGTTGCCGCCAGGACTTGTTTAAGATTGCACGTAGCATTCTTGTATAATTGCCGTCTAGCTTCTTCTCCAGCTGTTTGGTTAGCGTCCATGTAGTGCAGCCATATAGCAGTATCGATGTGACCGCTGCCTGGAAGAAACTGCGTTTCATTTTATCGGTTAGGTCTGATTTCCATATAATCGATAGCCTATTGATAGCTGTCCATGCTTTCGCTAACCTCGTTTCGATGTCCTTTTCGGTTGATTCGACGCTGCTTCCTAGGTAAGTGAATTTGTCTACTAGTTTAAGAGGGGTTCCTTCTAGAGTGAAGATGTCCCCCGTTTTGTGTGCATTAACATAGAGGCCTATGCTTGCTGCTGCTTGTTCCAAACTATGCAGTAGTGTTTCGGCTTGGTCAGGTGTATTTGCCAGTATCGCTATGTCATCGGCGTAGTCGGCGTCGGTAATTGTTGTTTAGCACCATATATGTTAATAATCTGCCTAGATTATGTACATCAAATATCCATAGATCTAATAAAAGAAAATTGTTTCATATTTTAAAAAAGGCAAGAAGCAGATAATATCTAGCAAGAAATATGACAGACACAGACTATACAGATGATCTTGCATTTCTCGTAAATACACCGGCCCAAGCTGAATCTCATTGTATAGCCTAGATCAAGCAGCAGGAGGCATTGGTTCCTACATTAATGCAAATAAAACAGAGTACATGTATTTTAAACAAAAAGTGGCCATCTCCATTCTAAATGGCAAACCTCTGAAATTTGTAAATCAGTTCACATAACTCGGCAGTAGCATCTCATTAACTGAAAGTGATGTCAAGAAGAGTTGACCGACTGGCAACTACTTATCAATATCAGCTCTGTACGGACATAAGATGCAGTCTAGAAGATCGGCCAGGAGCGATGGATAATAGCGATGGATGGCAAGTCAGGGAACTCCGAGCTGTCAGCGCAACTTGATGATGATGATGATGATGATCTTTACAACTACGTTGATGGATTATTAAATCTCTTGTCTTCTCATCATCAAGTCACGCTGACAGTACGGAATTTCCCCCCTCGCTCTCTCTCTCTCTCTTTTCATCCGTCCCTATCATCCATCGCACCGGCAGGTTTTCCTTATTAAATGAACTAGAAATGAAATATCATGATACTGGTAATGGATGGACGTTTGTCTCAATAACGGTATGGAAAACTCCGTCAATGCCGTCATAGATGAAGGATGCTTCTCATTCCCCATGCCTTAAAATCGCATAAATATCATAGGGAAAACCCAACCAAGAATTATGAGTGCTTCATTTAATGGTTACCCCGACACAACATCAGTCCCACCAATGTCAATGTAAAAAAGGATACAATCACCTTCTCAAAAGAACTATCCTCCCTTGTCCAACACATTCCCAATCACAACTTCTAATCATCGGTGGGAACATGAATATTCAGATAGGCAAAAGACGAAAATAACAAATTCTGCTTACACAACTCGTCAAATAGAAATGGGGAATATTTGGCAGACTTTTCTTTCGATAACTTAATTCTAAATTCCAAAAAATGGGGGGAAATCTACGGACCCACACCTTCCCAAATATTGCTAAAGCACAAGCAAATTATAAACTCATAAACAAGAAGTGGATAAATAGTGCTCTGAAATGTGAGACATACTCCTCTTTTGAAGGAGTATCTTCTGCTCACTGAATCTTCACAGAAAAAATGCATCTGAATCTATGCAGAAATAAGAAACAAACAGTCCAAACCACACATTACAACAGGTCCTCACTTACCAATAAAGATATTTGAAATAAATGTACGGTAACAACAAAAAATAAATTTGACAGTCTTCGAGAGATATCTGAAACACATACTCCGAATGACAACGATGAAAATTTCCTCTTTGCCTACATAGGAGTAGCAGCAGAATGTATACCAACCAAACCAAGAACCAATGATAGAGTTTCATTGGATTCTCTGGTAGTTATGAAACAAAGAGATCACATGAAAATAGCATCCTCTCGTCTTATACTCAACTAGAAAGTGAATTTGGTTTGCTGTTTCAATTTTTCATGCACTTAACTGATAAGCCATCTGTACGCCAGATGTATTGATAGGAGTCGTGAATTGCCTCTTACTCATCAGTGAGTAGGAAATAAATTGACACCAAGGCTTCTAAACAAATTTATTATTTTCCTAGACTGGTTGAAGGACGCGGGTCATGGCTCTTTGTTCTATATCTTTGAGTTACGCTCTTTTACGGGGTGGTGCAAGTACCATCGTTTGCTTTAAAGCTCAGTGCATGAGTCTATCTGCCCAGCCCGTGGAGCCCGTATTCATGCCATTTCTCTTTACAGTATGAGACATTTTGTCCACCTACAACTCTCCCTCTGGTGTTTTTTATTACACATGCCCTTTCTCACGCTACCCCCAATGACATCGTGGTTATTTTTAGGTCACTTCATTACACATCTGCTATCTACCTGCATAGTAGGATGGGTTGGCGTCAGCGTTCTAAAAGTTACAGAAGTCTCGTTTAAAAAACACAGACTACGTTCTTGTTAACAATTTGCGTGGTCTACTAACGAACTGATATACAGAGGTGATTATTTTTTAGTTAGAAATGGATAGTGACAACAAGTCTTCTTGATAATTGTCGAATTTTTGTTATTTTCAGAAGACGTTCTGGTGATACAGATGGCAACTGTCTCGGCCAGTGGTCTGGACAAGAGGAGATTTCTATTTACGCCAAGTTAATTTTTTTCTGTTCCATATAAGTGTATAAAATATATATCGAGAAGAAACTTCTTTTATTTACCCAACCCCTCCGCCACGAACAGGATGCGACAGAGAGTCATTTTTTAAGTGAAGTACAGCAGGTTTGAATTCTGAGTTTTCCTTCTCCAAGACGAGTTGTCATCCCAAGGTTAAAGAACTCTATTTGCTCCTGTATTTACTCGTAGGTGGGGGAGAATAGTTAGATTCTTCCTTTTCCCAAGGGTATTAACGCTATTTGGAATGCGTCTGGGTTATGATATTAAACTGCATCTGATGGTGAGGCTCCAGTCCTGCTGCCCTGGGGAATGTAGAGTACCCCCTCGTTACCATTACTACCAGGTTCACTCTGACCCGTTAGGATTACAATTATTAATTATTCAAAACCTTACAGCTGTGTACAAATCATTTAAATTAGATTTAATTAAATTTGATTAAATTTAAATTAGGAATGCTTGATAAATAGAATCATTAATGCTCAATAGCAATTCTTGAAACCATTTAACTGTGCGCAAAAGATTATTAATATTAAAAAGAATCATCAATGTTAGATAAGAATACTTGAAGCCATTTAATTGTGTACAAACAAATGAGCTCTAACAACACATTTAAAAATAAAGTTATCTTCAAACTATTCCGTTTACAAATTATATATATATATATATATATATATATATATATATATATATATATATATATAAACAGGATTCAGTATTAAATAACCCACAAGGGTTGATATGCTATAAAACAACTACCAACCAATCTATATGAAATGTTAACAGCTTTGTCCAGGAATTGAACTCGGGTAGCCGATTCCATTTCCGACGACGATAACCATTATGTCACGAACACTTCCATATGCCACGGTCGCCAATGTCGAAAAAACTTATTTATTTCATCGAGGAACTCATTGGGTTCTAAATGAGCACTGCTTTTGATCAAAAAAAGAATCTGAAGACGACAGTTTGTTGTCGAGTGTTAATATGTATATAAATCTCTTGTCTCAATCTGGATAATTAAGGAGATGACTTTTAGAAATATACTATAATAAATCTGTCTGCGTGTTCTAAAGAAACTAAGTGCCATTTTTGCAGAATTTTTCTGAAATTGGACACGGTGGAGTATAGAAAATAGAATCCAGGATTGTGAACCTTACAATCAATCATAGGAGACATATCTGGAAATGATTAGGCAATTTAATATTAAAAAATAACCAACCAAAAGCAATTTCACTTTAGTCCACTTCAAAGTATTCTCCTTGTGATATCGCACATGTTATCTACTTTTTAAAATAGACAACAAAGTCCTCTTTTGAGATTGTATATCAGCTGTCTCCTCATGATCTCCTTAATATCATTCATTAACGGAAATCTCTTCTTTTCAATGTCGATTTAGACTTTTTAAAAAAAGCCACAAGGAAACAAATCTAAATTGTTGTAGGGTACTTTCCCAAACACCGAAGTCTTTATATATATATATATATATATATATATATATATATATATATATATATATATACTTTAAATATACGCCTTACTACATTTATGGAGCCGGAGGATGTCGTCATTGATGTGCTTTGCTTGGGTCATTAGGGAGTTTTGAATCGTTCAACATCATACTCCCCTCGACAAGCAGACCCTATTAGAAAAGATCAGTCTCTGCTACGCCCTCCAGTTTACGCTAAAGAAAAACAAAAAATACTTGACTATCTATTCATTTGGACAATTATAGACCACTCAAACGCACATCTTGATTACACACACACACACACACACACACACATATATATATATATATATATAACCAACACCGCCACACGCGCATGATGAGACACAAGCTCATTTTAAGCAGAGTTTTTTTGTTTTGTTTTGTTTTTGTTTTTTTTGGTTTGAATTCAGAGTTTTCCTTTTCCTTGTTCAGTTGCCATACAAAGGTTAAAGAGCATAGGCGATTATTAGACCAAGTGCTGTCCTAACTTAGATATATACGAATATACTCTATCACTGATATTAAACTCTCTTTATCTATGAATGTAGCAAGCTATATATATATATGCACTTTGTATTTTGTACATGTTGCTTAGATACAAGAAAAATTTTCATCTCTTTTTTCAGATGGTTTAATCGTGGTAATGAACCAATTACAATTAATAAAAAATAAGTTAAATAAAAACTTTCCTGTCGTACGCACATTCACTCACAGTGTGTGTGTGTGTGTCCAAAAGTCTTAAGCGTTTTCTATTAAAAATGGTTTTCTAGAGTGTAATCAGACGTCATTGGGAAATGTTGCATTCACTTTATATATATATATATATATATATATATATATATATATATATATATATATATATATATATATATAAAAAATATCTTTTAATTTAGTGACTACAATATTGAAATGCATCTGACACAGGTGTATAGTTCCCAAGCCTCAGCGATTCATAGTCACTTGATCCTGATCCGTATATTTTACACATTCAATCCAGTACCAAATACAACGTCAACTGCACAGGAAAAGAAGTATTTAGGCATTTGCAAAATGTTCGATTAATATGCTTTCGAAGTTTACATAAACTTCGAAGTTTACATAAACTTCGAATTTACATAAACTTCAAATTTACGTAGGTGATGTATTTTGATATTGAATTAACAATTACTAAGAAAAAGAAAAAGATAATAACATAAAAGACAGAATAAAATAAAAACAAAAGTAAGAAGGGAAAATGTATAGAAAATTCATCATAATATATTCTTATTTAAGAATGCTTGCAAGTCTGGATCCTTCTGTACCTTCGTAGAAACTTTTGGAATGTTCTAGCAACACTGAACTTGGGTAAGATGCTATTACACTAGTCGTTCCTTCACCTTCTTGTAACAAGGAAATCATGATAAAAAAAAAATAAGGGAGCTCTGGTTACTTTGTTTGATAACATAGCAACCTTCGTGGGTTATTTAACATCGTAGCCATCTTCGCAGAACAGTAGTGATACTATTTAACCCTTATGTAGAGGGATAAGGGCGTTTAATAACTTTCCTAACAGTATTAATACCAAAGTAGACGTATTAGTGCGAGTGGAGTTCGAACTCGCTTACATTGAGGACACAGTCCAGCATTTTAATCGTTACACCACGGAGAATTCTTCGTAAAGACACTTTCAACCAAGCAAAAGAATGACGTTATTAAGCACGGTTTCATCTACAAGGCTATTTTAAAACGTGTTTAATTTCTCCGTCAGTTCGATTGGGTCGATTATTCTGAAGTTGAAGAATTTGGGCACCACCCAAAATATTTCCTCAAAGTCACCCTTCTCAAAGAATTTCTCCACGTGCAACTCAAAAAATTGAAGTGAATCCAATGATAATTCGTAAGATGATTTATGGTTTCGAGGTTTTCTTTTAATAGCATATAAAGCTTCGAAGGTTATTTAATGCCATCCATGTAGATGTACAGAAGTGATACCATTAACCTCTAGCAGAGGGGATAAGGGGGTTAATACTTATCCTCAAAGAGTATTAGCCTGAAATTAAATGTGATAGAGCGACTGGAGTTCGAACTCATTTCCCTACGATGTTGCGTCAACAGTGAGTCAGTATGGATGCATCATTGTTTGTGGATGTTTCCTTTCTAATTTCATATGATTATTCCATGCGATTGAAGAAGCCACGAATGTGGCATTTTATCGGAGTATTTTGGAAAATATTTTGTTCTCTTCACAGCAGCTTTGGAAGTGGGTTAGATTTTTCAACAGAATCAGGACCCGAAATAAAAATAATTCATAGATGGTTAGTTCGGAACAATATAAGAGTGTTTCAGGAACCTAATCAATATCTTGACTTGACTACAATTTAAAGATTTATGGTGAATCCTGAAAGATCGGATTCATCGAGTGATCAAAGAAACGTTAATGATTTGAAGGCCGTTTACAAAAACGAGTGGGCTAAGTTTTTTTTTTTCAATGTTGCGAAAGGCTTGTGAAAAATGTTCCGAAAATCTTCTCTGAAATGTAACCGCAAACTTGGGCGATGCAATGAAATATCAAAATATGAAATCAATGTATCTGAATATTTTTTTCTATTCTTAATTTTATATTTATTTTATTCTGCCTTTTTCGTTTGGAAATATGTTATTTTTTTCTTAGCAATTGTTTTTTATTAATCAAAATATATCACCTGCTTAAATTTGAAATAAACATAAGCATTGGAATTATGTGTGTGCCCGCGTGTGTTTGTGTGTCTCTGTGTGTGTGTGTGTGTGTGTGTGTATTCATGTATATGTCTGTGTGTTCAGTGAGTCACATGATAAAAGGGAACCAGCTGTGTTTTTGTGTATTCGCTAAGAAAGTTCCCAATGCTACGCAATAGAAAAAAAGTCTTAACCTTATCTTAAACGTTATTCTAAACTTGAAGGCTTTTCCTTCCGATGGTTTGGTTTGATTTGGTATCTTTGTTTTAATGGCATATCAACTTTCTTGTACTATTTAGTTCCAAAGCAATTCTTGAAGAAACCTGTAGTTGTACTATGTAAACCACCATTAGAGAGATGAGAGGGGCAAGTAAACGTAATAGCGGGAATGGAGTTTGAACTCGCTTACGATGGTGTTGCAGTCCAGCACCTTAGCTACTACACCATTGGGTCTTTTCCTCTCTGATGGGTGGTGCATGGAAGCAAAAAGTGAAGGAAAGAGATTGTCCGGGTGGTCTGAGCATATTGGTCAAAATTCAACTTGAGTTAATAGCATGTGTACTCATACGTATAAGTAAGTAAAGTTGGCGACCATAGTCGAGGGTGACCCGAAGGCTCCCTTTTCGATAGCTTACTACACCAAGGTGTAGGGGAGGGTGCGACCCCTTTCCCTGGATTTCTCCACTTTACCCTTGATCCGTACCTTATAATGCTGAGTGTTAAGCAAGGAGGCATCAAGTACCATTTTTGAGTCTTTGGTATGACTCGACCTGGGATTGAACCCAGGTCTCCCGGGCCATTGGCGAACACTCTAACCGCTAGGCCAATGTCCGGTATTATACGTATACGTATACATATAGTTTATATGTGCTATTGTCGACTTGAAAATCTTCACCAACGAAATGGGTGTTATAATTCAATATATACCATCAAGTGTCAAAGCGTTTAGTGGTCTACGTGACCGGGGTCATGGAAGAAAAAAAATGAGAACACCACAACAAAATCTGATTTACGTTAATCAGTAAGAGACCACACGCAAAGTTTCTTTTGTCCTTCACTTTATTTCCGAAATAAGAGCCAAAATTCCGTTTCGTTTCTGTTCAACATTAACAAGTATTTTTTTAAATAAAATGAAATAAAATAAAATAAAATAAAACGACTTGTAAAACATGATTGAAACAATTTCAGCTATGAAAGCAAACAATCAAAAATACTGCGTGTTAATTTTCTGTTGAAGTAAGAATATTGAACTAATACATTAAACACCCACCTACTCAGATAGATAGATAGATAGATAGATAGATGCGAGGGTCATTCAATAAATAAAGGTAAGCTTTTCTTTGTCTTTATTTGTAAAGTAAATTTTACTTTCAGAATTATTCCCATAAATGTAAACACTCCATTGTTTGCAATGGATTTAAAGCAAAAATTATATTAATCTAACAAAAATATTTGTTTTAAGACTATTCAAAATGGTGGCAAATCAAGCAATGTGCTTCAGGCTTGCGCAGAAGGTTGTTGTCAATTTTTTGGTGGCTGAGAAGTGCTAACCATGTAAAATTACAGAAGAATGTGTGATGTGTACGATGAGGTGCGTTTTAGTCAAAAAATGTTATAGGTGGGCTAAACGTGGATTTGCCACTACGACCTTGAGTTGAAAATGCAGTCCATTCGGTCGAAACACACAAACTCTCCAATAAAGAAAACGTTCCGGTGTAATGGCTGGTAGAAAAAGATTATGCTGACAGTTTTCTGAGACATAAAAGAACCCATCACTATTGATTCTCTTTAAAAAGGTGTAACTGTGACTCGTTCGGCAAAATTCACCTTATTTATTTAATGACATGAGTATATATATATATATGTGTGTGTGTGTGTGTGTGTGTGTGTGTGTGTGTGTGTGTGTGTGTGTGTGTGTGTGTTTAAAAAACAAGAAAATTAGAAATAGTATTTCATTTCCATGATAAATTTATTTCGCTTATTCAAGCTCGTCAAATTCTAAATTTCTTGTTTTTTAACAAAAATATATTTTGCTCAGCTGATATATTTTGTATTAAATAGCCTTGCATTGAGCACTCATACTTTGGATATTCACAGTCCTTATTTACTTTATATATATATATATATATATATATATATATATATATATATTGTGACGAGGAAATATGACACTCTCATACATTCGCCGGGTTGTGAGGAAGAGAGCCATCTCTGGCCATCAGCGGACTATAGTAGTAAGCAAAATAATGGAAAGAGAGGCCGTCTCTATTATTACTAGCTGACATGAACATGGGAGAACCTCACTCTCTATTAGCTATATACTCGGCGGAGAGGCAGACCTGCGACCATGATTGATACTGAGGAAGAAACATCTAAAAAATCAACACGTGGTGAATTTTCAAACTACGGAAACTAGGTAGTTGCCATTTAGACGTCAAATGGTGAAGACACATAATGAGTTGCCGTTTCTTCGTCGGAGAGTGAAGTCGCGTAATTTGGGATATGAAAGAAACCCAAATTCCAAAATAATGCCGCGCAGAGAAGCCTGAGAGAAAAGAAAGAACTTCTCCTTTGAATTAACCAGCACTCCGAGGTATGGTGAGCCTCGTTAAATGAATACCCAAAGAAAAGACTTGTCCACGAGGAAAGAGACAATTATTAATCTTGGTCTTATCTGAAATAAGACGTGTATCCTTCTACCAACGTGTTACGAAAGCCCAATAACGGGAGGAAAAAGAGAAGAAAATATATTCCACAAAATCCCAAGTAAGTGAACATACAATTTAAGTATATTCAAATTTATCTTGCTGCATTCATGCTGACGTGAACAAAAGATAAAATTACTGGAGGAAAGAATAGCTCCGATAAGATAGAGGAGAAAAGAGGGAATATTTCCTCAATGATAAACTTGAGATTTAGAGCACGAGCTCTACCATTAGATCCTAAAATCCAAAGGAAAGCGGAACGTGCATATCACTGACGAACTACGTTCTCACCTTCCGCCATTAACAGATATTGAATGGGGACCTCGTTCGGGATACGGATATTTTAGTGGAGGCTCCTACAAGATACAGAAAGACTTTCTCACTCCTGACCTATACCTGAATTGTTTTTTTTTTCTTTATTTCTTTCTTTTATTCAATAAAAGAATATTGCTATTAATTTGTTAACCCAAACACGGCAGTTCAGAGTCCTTTTTGTTGTGGAAGTATTGTTTTTGTCGAAGACCTTAAATTTGAGGGGGAAAGCTGCCAGTTACCTGTGTTGACTTTTAATAATTCACCAATAACTCGCCTAGTGGCTTTAAAATGTAGTTCCGCTAGGGAGTTGGTGATATCTGTAACACTAAATGGCGTTCGGTAAACCACGGCCAACGTCTGTGCCCTGCGTTAACTATTGGATTCGGCGGGAATAAACAGCACCCTGCAAGCCCGCTGGGCATATGGCGGCGTAACAATATGTAATCTCTAATCATGGGTAAATAATTGGGAAGGGTCGATTCTTCAGCTTCGATATAGCAACCGGTCAACAATAAGGAAAACTCCGAAATCAAAATAGCTGTATTTTGCTTTAAAAACTTTCTGCCTGTAAAGGGGATTGGGTAAATGCAAACATAGATAGATAGATAGATTCGACACCGAGTCAACGTTGCTTGGTGACTTCAGTTTCTCACCTCTGTGATCATCAGACTTTGCATAAGAGAGAAACTGACAGTCACCAAGTGCCGTTGTCTGACCTATAATAACATTGATCTATACACACTCTATCATTGATATTGAGCAGTCTTATATGTAAATGTAGCAAATTGTATTGTTAATGTATATATATATATATGTGTGTGTGTGTGTGTGTGGTGGTGGGGGTCATTATAGCAAAATGCTTTGTGTTTATTCTATTAAGAAAATTAAACCAGACTCTTTAAAATAGAAGCTTTTTTTCCTTTTCTTTATAAATTAATCACCTGTCAAAGTCTGTAGAATTAATCGGCCAAAATGTTGAAACAACAACTTGAAAATAAAAAAGAGGGTCCCCTGTCTTTATTCGTATTAATCCTATCATGTATTTTATAAATCTTATCATCTTCGTTTTGGATGCTTTTTAATCGAGATATTGTCTTTTATTATTTCTTTCGAATAGGGGCTATTTCCTCGTTGTTGTAAAGACAACAACCATTGTGAGTTGCGAGTTAAAATAAACAACCAAAATTGAATAAATGAATAGAAATGTTAGTTCTAATTAAAGATAAACATGGTTGACAATTTTCATCAGAAAAATTGATAGAATATTCTAAAAGCCTTCTTATTTCCGCATAGTTTTCTTGCCTGAAGAACGCTGTAGAATGAATAGACCCAAAACTCAGCGAAAATAATGAGACAATTCAACCAAATTTAGCAAAATCTTGCCATATACGATGGAGTAGATGATCTTTTGTGAGAAGACATATTACAAAACTAAGATCTAAACTGACACTTGAATCCTAGTGATATTTTTAGGTATTCGGTTTGTTATCGGAGGCCCTGATGTTGAGGAACCACTTGCTCTACGATCTTCACAAGGCCCTGATGTTGAGGAACCACTTGCTCTACGATCTTCAAATTTCTTGACCAACTTGAAATATCTGCTTCCTATTTGGAAATGTATTAAAATTGAACTTCCTTCCGTATCCTGCTAGCGCAATCTTGAATGTTTCGTAATATGTTTTTATACAAAAGATCTTCAGTGCCATCGCTTAAGGCATAATTTTGCAACATTTGATTAGATATATAAAGATGTTAACAATTTTCCAGCAATAATCTGAAAAGAGAAAATAAAATCACCTGGGAAGATCTGAGTGACTGCTTCTTTGTTTCAACAATTGTGAAACACCTTGTACTTGGCTAAGCTGAGAGAATATCGATAAAGTAAGGTTTTGTGGTTTCCAGTGTAAGTTAACATTCTTGCATATTACAGATATCTACGGGTTGGCTGGTTGGCTGATTGGTTGATTGGTTGGTTAATTACTGATATTTTATGGCATACCAACCCTTGCATGTTATTCAATGCCAAATCCTCTTTACATACACACACACACACACACACATATATATATATATATATATAACTCGTAAACAAATAGTTAGTAGGTTACATTTTAAACAAGCCAGTGCTCATTTGCTTGCACACAGTTAAATGGTTTCAAGAATTGCAATTTAATACTAATAGTTCTATTTGCATTCAGTTAAATGGTTTAAAGTATTGCTATTTAATACTAATAGTTCTATTTGCATTCAGTTAAATGGTTTAAAGTATTGCTATGTAACACTAACAATTCAATGTCAACATCAATCATTTGTTTGCACACAGTTAAATGCTTAAACTGTTCTATTTGACCCATAGATGGTACCGTAACAGGTACTACCACTCTGGCTCAGAATGGACCAGGGAGTAATGGTAATGAAGAGTTTCTCCATATTCCTTAAAGTTCCAGGACTGTAGTCTCACTATCAAATACAGTTTAGTGTTATACCCATGACACTCGTTGGGGGAGTCTTACCCTCTGCAGAGATGCAGTCGGTGTATTTTACAGACCCAACCGACTAGGCTGGTTTTTACGGAGAACTTTTATAATTAGAATCAGAAGAAGGGAAATTTACCTGTAGACTGCCGAATATTTTACCATTTCAAGTATTCTAACTTTTAAAGAATGGATTCATGTCAATAAAAGCATCGTTACTTAACTACTTTCTTTTTAATTCTCCAACATACATTTTTGCTTTTATTTATGTTTGTTTATTTGTTTTTACGTTTTATTTTTGCTTTTATTTATTTATTTATTTACTGTTGATGAAACCTGCTAAGATATATGATATAGATTAAATATGCCGTTCTGTCGGCCAAACCAAAAATACATCGATGCATTTCTTTTTAGGATTAAAGAGTGTCCTGGATATAACACGTGACATCATCCGTTGATGAGGCTCAGGCGAATATGGAATTATACTTTTGTTGTCATTACTACCCGGTCTGCTCTAAATTGGAGTGACAGTATCAGTTCGGGACAAATCAATGAGTCAAATACATCGGCTTGAGAACTAGCAATATTGGATAGGAATACTTAAAACCGTATAACTGTGTAGTTTTCACAGGAGTGTAAGTGGCAGCAAGTCTCCTCAGGTCTCCAGGACTCTTCTAAGTATTCTTCTAGTTGATATTAACAGTGCTGGAGGTGCCTGTGGTGTAATGGTTATCGTCGTAGGAATTGGACATGGCAACTCGAGTTCAAATCCTGGACGAGATTGATTGCATTTCACATAGCACTAATACCCTTGGGAAAGGTATGAATCCAATTATTCTCCCTCCAGCTATGGGTAAATAGTAGGACAGACTGTGTTCTTCAGCCTTGGTGAGGCAACTCGTCTAGGAGAAGGAAAACTCTGAATTCAAACCTGTTAAACTCCGCTTAAAAATTGACCTTGTGTCATATCCTGTCCGAGCGGAGGGGTTGGTAAATAGGATTAACAGTGCTGTGGTCTTGATGGCCTCGATTCTTCCTCTGATCTCTAGTTCGCCTAGTCTATTTTCCAAGGTCACCAACCACAATTGAACATGAAGGTGACAGTGACACACATCACCTTCATGGTCCACAGCTTCTTCAGTTCTTTGGATTGAAGTATTTTCTCTTCTTTTGATTTCTTTTATTTTCACTCTGCTGATCGCTGAAATGGTAAAACATACGAGATTACTAATTATTTTCTTCTTTCTAACTAATGCTATAACACTTCTTCTGGCTTGGATTTTTTTATCCATTTGTATCTCAAAGTCCCAGAGAATTTTATGCGTCTCATTTTCTAGGGTAGATTTTACTTTGTGCATATACCCTTCGTCAACATGGTGGAATTTCAGTCCCTCGCACAATTTCTAGTAGATTCCTTTCGAGCCAGTTTGCTGCATTCACTGTGATTAACTATTTAATTTCTATCCTTACTGTTGTACTCCCAACATAATGGTTGGTTTGGTTTGGTTTCTTTGTTTAATGGCATATCAACTATTTTAGGTTATTTAATGCCAAAGTCATTCTTCTAAAAGAACGGTAGTGGTACTATTTAACCCATAGCTGGGAGGATAAGGGGGTTCATACCTTTCCCAAGGGTATTTGCCCGAAAGTGAACGTAATAGCGCGACTGGAGTACGAACTCGCGTACTACGATTCCGCAGTCCAGCGCTTTAGCCATTACACCACGAAGACACCCCCCAACATAATGGACTCGCCCTCCTTCATAAATACACGTCAACGGGGAGCGCACTAATCATCGTGTTGGTGCGCCTCTCCAGTTGTTGGGTCACACTTCGGCTGACCGTGTTGTGCACTGCACGGTTCTGGTCGGGTGTGCCTCATCACTGGAAATACCTCTAGCCTCAGGGGGGCTTCCCCCAAGCTTTAACGCTCTTCGGGGGGGGTTCATCGCCTGGTGCCTGAGGCTCCCCTCTTTAGGGAAATGCCGACGGGGACCGAGGCATTTTTGCAACTGCCTGACGTGTCTGGGCAACGGCCCTGCGATCTCACCCACCTAAAAAGTGGCCTAGTGCCACATACGTACGCTTGATGGGGCGTATGTCAAATACCGTTGCACCAATCAGCGTGACACAATCACATATGATACCATTTGCGTTGTGGACGGATAGTCACTACCCCACTGAACTCTCAGCTTTCTATCAACTAACTACTGTTTAACCAGGTTCACTTGTATCTTGTTTCTGTTACTTGAATATATATGTTTTTCAATCAAACCTTTTCTGTTCCCCGTGTCTTTCTTTGGTCAGCATCACAACACTTACGTACTTGAATATTTACTTGAAAATATTTAATTGTGTTTAAATTATTTGTATTAGATAGGAATACTTGAAACCATATGTTTGTTTGCAAATCATCAAGTTAATTCAACCTATTAGGTAGGAAAAGGAAGGTCATCAAACCCTGTGGAATGAAGTTAAAATATTAGACTGAGAAACACTACTGGAAGATCAGATGACATAAATAATCAGCGCATATGCAAGGCACTTGCGATCTCCCTCCTAAGTAGGCCAAACGTAGATATGAACACAATATGAGAGCCTTTAATTAAGCAGAGAGTGGTAGTCCCAAGAATAAGTAACGACACCGACTAATTGCACTCGGAGCAATTGATTTAAAAATAAAAAAATAATATGCAAGATCTTGTTGAAGAGACAGACAAAATGACATTCGGCTTACGGCTCTCAAAAACAAAATGGTCTCTAAATTGTCCCACGGGACGATGGTGTAGAGAAGAAAATTAAAATATTTGTGTATATCATTTCTTTTCACAGAATAAGACTTTAATTGATCATCGCAAGTATAACCGTTTTGTTTTGGTTTGGTTTGTTTTTCGTGGGCAATTGTTTTTCATTTGTTGTTTTGTGTTTTTGTTTTTGTTTTTGTTGGATTTTTTTGTTTTTTTTGGGGGGGGGCATAGTTTTCTTGCTTTTTTAATAGTTTTCAGAACATCATGAGTTAATTTGCTTATAAAACAACTTTTGATTTGGGGCATCCTATTTTGTTTGAAAGAGAAAGAAAAGTTTGGATTCTTTATGCCTGGCAGTATCAATCTCAGTGGCAAGAAGTGCACATATAATATTAATCATTTCTGAACTAAATTTTGAGTTTTCTAGAAAGCTGAAAAATCCTTCTCGATTTACTCACGATGTTTATATATATATATATATATATATATATATAAGCTGTTAGCATAGAGGACCTTCCGAACTATATATATATATATTAATCTTTATATCTAATCTATAATTATGTTGGTGTGAAAAAAAAACAGATGGTACAATATGCAAATTCTACAAACTAAAATCTGGGGAAAAAATTTCGTAAAAAAAGAAAAGACGCGAAACACACGTATGTCTAGTCAAAAGAAAAAAAAACGACAGAATTACTTAAGCTAAAACGTAATAAAGTGCTCAATATGTGAGATAGAGCTAATATTATGAAAATAATCCCCACATGGCCAAGAGCGAGTCTATGTAGGTTTCACCAAACGGCTCTTCAGGTCAGAGCAATCCTGAAGAGCCTATATAAACTCTATGTAAAAGCTATGTAAACTCGTTCTTGGTCATGTAGGAATTATTTTCATTTTATATATATATATATATATATATATATAGTTCAGAAGCCTATATGTATATATCTATATATATTGTTCGAAAGTTTATATATATATATATATATATAGTTCGAGAGCTCCTCTCTGCTAACGATGTAGATCTGGTTACTTACACCGAAGAAGACATATTTGCACTGCCTAAACTCAAGAAACATTTAAAGGACATCGTCAAACAAAAATAACCTTAGGACGCTGAGCGTAAACGAAGCTGATGAAAAAAAATCGATCAATTTTTTAAAAAGTGTAGTATGATGGTCGTAAAGCACTCGAAGCACGGAGAATCGAACATTCTAGTATGAAACGAGCACTTTGGAAACAAGGCTTGACCTTCGTCAATGACACTTTTCAACCTGATCTTGTTTGTAACATTTGAGTGAGGTGTATTTCCTAAAAGCAAAAATTATTTGTCATATGAGATCTCAAGACAACAAATAATCGGTGGCTGATATTACACAGTAATCTATCAGTAATGATGCAATGTTTATCGTTGTAGGAAATGGACACGGCGACCCGAGTTCAAATATTGGACGAAGCTGTTCGTATTTTGCATAGTACTAATACTCTCTCTCTCTCTCTCTCTATCTCTCTCTCTCTCTATCTCTCTCTCTCTCTCTCCGTCACTATCGATCATTGCTCTTAATAAATTCTCTAGACGACACCCAGAATCCATACTGAACTAATCAATGTTTTTGCAGGTCGGCCAGCATTGGTGTGTCCATGTGTAGGAGTTCATAGGAAAATGTCACATTAGAGCCCGTCCTTACTTTTGCAGTATTGTCCAGCATGTCTTGCTCGCCTTATTTTGTAGTTGGTAAGAAGTGAGGTAAGTGACCGTAACTAGTTTCTTCAGGTGCTACTTCCAGGATTTGTTCCAAACAGCAAGCAGCATTCTTGCGTAATTCTGAATATGTTTTTCTCCCAGTGTTTCGTTAGAGTCCTAGTGGTACAAGTATACTGTAGTACTGACATGACAACAGAGTGATGGCATAATATTAGTAAAATAATTAATGGTGATTGATATGCTTCGACTGTTACTACAAATAACGGGCTCTCATGATTGAAGTATTCAATCCACGAGCTAGATATAACACAAAGTTGGTTACAGCTGGTTTGAATTCAGAGTTTTCCTTCTCTTTAAGTGGTTGCCTTACTAAGGCCAAAGAATCCTCTCTGGAGTTTGAGTGACAGCAACTCTCCTCAAGTCACCAGGACTCTCCTCGGTATTCTGACCGATCTCAACAATGTTGTAGTTTGGATGGTCTCCACTCATACTCTTATTTCCAAGTCCTCCAGTCCTTGTACTAATCCTTTGGTGACTGTACCGAGTGCAACAATTACAATTAGTATCACCGTCCCTGTCATGTTTCATTGTATAATGATGAAGATTTCACAGGGTAATGTTGGTCTATGTAATTAATTGAGAAGCACTGGGTTAATTAAATTGACAATGGCGGATATTATATTATATTACATTATATTATTGTAATTAAATGAATATTTGTGAACGGTTAATATAATCAATTGGTGATGTTTAGACTGTTCTCTTAACGTCTAGACTTCGTCTAGATGAGTGAGTATCAATTTAAAAGAAAATCATGATGTTAAACCGATTTTTTTGGTAACTCGTTGTATGCACAGTTCTTTTGATTGACTTATTTTAACTCTCAATTTCGATTCAGTTTTTCCCTCAAGGAAACATCACAGTTTTTATAAACAAGGAATTTGTCTGTTCACTCTCTCCAATCAGTTGTTTTAATTTCTCTATCTAAATTTGAAAATGAATGCATTTCTTCCCTTCAGTGATTACAGGTTTCCTCCATTTATTCTCTTCCAAAATTTTCTTTTTATTTAGTATTATCGTTGCAGTATTTCTTCCGCATCGTCACTTTTGAAATACGAATCACTTTATTCATTTCCTATCTGTCATTTTGGCACCGAACGAGATCGATTCTGTTTTCGACTTTTTGTTATTGTTAATAATCTTTGCAAAAAAGTAAACGAAGTCAGGATAGACTCACAGATCCGAGAAAGAGAAGTTATCTAAAAAAAAAAAAAAAGATTAAAAGCAAAAATAAAAAACAACAACAAAACAAAACAAAACAACAACAAAACAAACAAAAAACAACAACAAACTATCTCAAAGAAATGAAACAAATAGAATAGGAATCTAGCTGTAGTGCAAATTAATTGACAAATAAAATGAGGAAACAAATAATTATTTTGCTCAGGAGAGTAAAATTATTTTTGCCTTTTGGCTTGAGGAAATAATGATAAAAAAAAAATATCTGTTGAATTTTTTATTTAAACGAAGAAAATTTCAGGATTTGCCTTCTAAGTAAAAGCAAAAAGTTATAACTAAAAGGTCAAGAAAAAATGAACAGCACGCCGGAATTGAATGCAGTATAGACTTTTGCAGCCAATCCTTTTGAGAAGCACCATTTATAAAGCTAATATTCAAACTGCAGAGAAGAGTTTACTTCGAAGATTACGGTGGAAATTAGGCTTTGGTGTAAATAATTCTCTTTCATGATCAAATTACTCAACTATTTGGGCAGAATACTAGGTGCTACCCAAAAGTTCAGGGGATTTGCATCATGCGCACCTTCTGGAAGTAATTGGGTCTTTTGTCGCAACCATTTCTGAGCAGCACTTTTTAGTGATAAATAAAGGTAGAAAGAAAATTGTGCCAAGAGGTTAGGGAATCATGTTCATTGTATATTTATATTTACATTTTTGTGTAGTGCTATAGGGTTCTTATCAACCGGAGCTTACTAGCAAAAATAAACAAAATCATGAAAATATTTTAAACATGTATGACAACCTCCACATCATTTGGGGTCCTGAAATAAAATTCATCTCATAATATCTATGATTTTTGTATACATGTTACACAGCAAAAATGGCACATTGTAGCCAGATTTTTGTTAGCACAATGTTGTAAAATGTCCTGACTTGGGGAATAGTGCAATTTTCAATTCAGTTTTAATAATAATAAAATGGACATGGATGACATCAAACTGTTTGCCAAAAATGAAAAAGAATTGGAAGCCCTAATACAGGCAGTGAGAATGTACATTCAGGACAAAGGGATAGAATTTGGCATTGAAAATTGTGCGGTGCTCATAAGGAGAAGCGGATAACAACGATGACGGAAGGAAAAGAACTGCTAAATCAAGAAAAAAAACAGAAGCATGGGAGAAAGGGAAACTTACAAGTACTTGGAAATGTCGGAAGTAGACACCATCAAACGAGTGGAGATGAAAAAAATTTTTTAAGTATTTCAGGAGAACGAGAAAACTCCTCTTGAAAGATACTCTAAACCATTCTTGAAGTTGACGAGAAGAACTTCAACAAATGGACCAAATAACAATAAAACACATGACAATGCATAAGGCTATACACCCCAGAGATGACATAGACAGTCTGTATGTGTCAAGAAAAGATGGAGGAAGAGGACTCGCCAGCATTTAAGTTAGCTTTGATAAATTGATATGACGACTCGAAGACTACATAAAAAAACAAAGAAAGGCAAATTACAGCGACCAGAAACAACACAAACAACATATGGATCAACAGAACAATAACTAGAAACAAAAATAGGAAGAGAAGCAATTGTATGGATATTTCAAGCGACAAACAAGCGAAATCTCACACAAGAAGACATGGACATGGCTAAAAAATCTTAAGAGAAAAACTGAATCTCTTCTAATAGCAGCACAGAACACCATAAGGGCATTACCAGTGCCAAGAGGATAAATGGCTGCAGTGTGGAAAACTGAACGGTTTAGATCTATATGTAGAATTACAAAAAAATCCAATGCCTAATCTTATCTTTACTTATAATTATTGTTTTAGAAAATTTACATAAAACTATAATAATATCTTCTACAAATTTCATTGTCTTTTGGGTGTTTTTTGTGGGATTATGTTCCCAACATTGAACATAATAGAAATTCGCATTTCAACAAAGAACGACCGCTCAATCTCCGAGATTAACTTCACATTCGTCAGCTCAAGTTTTGTTCATGAGCATTATCAGAGACATAGACTTCTTGAAGGACACATTTCTTTGTATATAAATCAAATACTCGTAAATAATCATATATTATAGAAATTTGTGCGTTGTGTAATGATTAGTGAATTACTCTAAGAGTCCAGGTCACGTGAGTTCTATTCTCATTCAATCTAAACATTGTAAATAAATATTAGGCATTAGATGTACCCTCCCTCACGAAAAAAAGTAAATAAATAAAACCCTACAGAATCTTCAAAGCATTATCATAAAATCAAGAAATCCTAAGAAAAAATTAAATCTTCTTCAACAAGGGAACGGGGATTTAAAGTGTGTTTAACAACCTAGATATGTAATTTAGCCCCGTGAAAGATTATTTGGTTGGGTTTTATAACATATCAACCCTTGTAGGTTATTTAATGCCAAACCCTGTTTATACACATATATATTAGATACGATGTATGTATGTATGTATAATTTGTAAAGGAATAGTTTGTAGGCAACATTTTAAACAAAGCAGAGCTCATTTGTCTACACACAGTAAAATGGTTTCAAGTATTCTATCAAACATGAATATTTCTATTTAGTATTAATCCTTTGTTTGCATACAGTAAAATGATTTCAAATATTGCTATCTATCCCGAATATTTTAATTTGCTCACAGTTAAATGGTTTCAAGTATTGCTATGTAACACTAATAATTCAATTTAACATCAGTCATTTGTTTTTTTAAATGGTCAAACAGTTCTATATTACCAATTGATGACACCCTAACAGGTACTACTACGTCGGATCAGAGTGAACCTGTGAGTAATAGCAATGAAGAGGTACTCCACATTCCCCAAAGCTCCAGTACTAGAGCTTCACACTCAGATTCAATTTAGTATCATATCTATGGTGCGGTGTCTTACACATATACTAAGATGCGGTCGGCGGATTCTACAGTCCGAACCAATTGGGCCGCCCAATGAAAGAATTTCACTTTTTGGTTGGTTGGTTGGTTGGTTGGTTGGATTTTATGGTTTATCAACCTTTGTAGGTTATTTATAATGATAAATCCATTTATAATGCCGAATCCATCTTTATACAAATGATAAGCTCTATTTCAAACAATTCAGTTTAGCTTAAGTACACAGTTTAATCGTCAAAAACATTTCTATTTCAAGCAATTCGGTTTATTCAAACAGATCTTATTCAGTCTATTCAGTTTACTATAAGTATAGATTGTGTTTACACACAGTTAGATGTCAAAAGAATTCTACATTAAACAATTCAGTTTAGCGTAAGTCTATTTTCATTGTCAAAAACAGTTCCATTTCAAACAATTCAGTTTAGCATAAGTACGCAGTTTAAATGTAAGTACACAGTTTAATTGTGAAAAACATTTCTATTTCAAGCAATTCAGTTGAGGTAAACAATTCTAATTCAAACAATTCAGTTTAGCATTACCATGCAGTTTAGTTCTATTTAGCCCATAAATAGGGCCCTATCAGGTGCTACCATTCCAGGCCAGAGTGAACCTGGGAGCAATGGCAATGAAAGGGTGCTCCGCATTCCCCAAAGCCCCAGCATTACTGGAACCTCACCATCAGATTGTTTGATGTTATATCCACTCGTTGCTGGGGTCTTACCCTTCTGCAGGGGTGCAGTCGGTGTATTCTACAGCTCCAGCAGACTGGGCAATTGACTTTTTTTACGTCATCACAACATACAAAGTCTGCAATACCAATTTTTGAATTTTTAAAAAAGGAAAACTATCTATTGTTATATATATATATATATATATATATATATATATATATATATATATATATATATAAAGAAAAATTGGTAACAAGGTGATCCAAGTAGAAGGAGAGATTTATTGAGCAGCAAAATCGATACTATAGCGTTTCGGTTCTAATGAACTATCATCAGGTTTATGAGGGATGATATTAGGGATGTTAAATCAAAGATGTATATTTAAAAATGCAAAATACAAAAACCTAGGGAAAATTTGTTTAACAAGAAAAAGTTGCCGTTTAATTAGTAAATCAGCGTTTGTTGTTTTGAATTACGTCATTTGAAAGAAAGAAAAGAAAAGACAAAAAGAAAAAGAAAAAGAGAAAGCATAAAATCATGATATATGTGGATTATATTAACTTAAGATGGAATATATTGTAGCTATTTAAAATGGATTTTGCATTTTGCATTTTTAAACATCCATTGTTGATTTAACATCACTAATATCATGTCTCATAATCCTAAAGATTGTTCATTAGAACCAAAACGTTATAGTGTCGACTTTACTTCTCAATAAATCTCTCCTTCTACTTGGATTAACTTGTTATCAATTTTTCTTTATATATTGTCGGTTTACACTCCATTATTTACTTCAATATATATATATATATATACGCGTGAACGTGTGTGTGTGTGTGTGTGTGTGTGTGTGTGTGTGTGTGTGTGTGTGTGTGTGTGTGTGTGTGTGTGTGTGTACCGATTCCTCGCATAAGTTGGAGTTTACACAAGAACAATTTTTCAAGTGGGATTTAACAGGTTTGAATTCAGAGTTTTCCTTCTTTTTGACTGGTTACCTTACTAAGGCCAAAGAATCCAGTCTGCTCTATTACTTACTCATAGCTAGGGAGAACAAATGGATTCATGCCTTTTCCAAGGGAATTTGTGCTATATGAAATGCAATTTGCCTCGTCAATAATTTGAAGCAAAATCGAATACACTTAAACCAGATACAATGTAAAAAAGAAAAACGCGTTCGTATGGGAAAGATCGGTTGTGTCAGTGAAAAAATTTACCTTTATCCATTTCTTAATATTAAACAAGCAGACCTTTTTAACCTCTCTTTCCCTCTTAGAGATTGAATCTAATGAAGTTCATAGTAAAATTATTTGATTTGAAATTAAAACTAATTAATTTTATCATGGATTCCGTCTTAATTAATTGATGGTATAATTAATTTTAAAAAATTATAAATCATTTAATGACAACAATGAACATAACTGCGTTTTTGCTCATCTATAATAAATTATCAAAGACAGTCATTCTGCAAAAAGAGTTCTGTCTAAGTTGAATATCTATCATACAAAAGAGTTCTGTCTAAGTTGAATATCTATCATACAATTTTGTTAAGCAATAAATAAACAGGAATAAATAAAACAAAACAAAATAAAATTAGATAAATAAAAAGAAGTTATTTCTGGTTATGTTGCATTAAAAGAGTTTTTTTTTTAAACTCAAGTCATTCAAAAGGATCTAAGTTGAACGCAATAACCTGTGGCTAAAATCCACCTATTTCTTTATGTTCTGCATATGTAGTAGTCTGGCACAAGGCAAAATATAGGTGAAAAAATGAAAGCAAAAAGAGTCTGTTGCGCGAAGCTAATGCAATAAACGTGCTTACAAAAGAATGAAAAAGAAAATATTTCAGTCCAGTTCACCTCCTCAACTACTTAATATTTCTTCTTTTAATACTAATGTCATAAAGTGTTTCAACTGCATACTGCTTTGTAGACCGGTGTTGGTCGTCTTAGCAGTCGGACCACCAAAACACAAATTTAATTATTAATTGCTGGGGTCTAGCTTTATTTTGAGAGAAAAAGACAGAGAAAAAGATTTTGAGCAAAATGCTGATATTCATCGATACACTTAGGATTATTTCAAAATTATGGAAAGGTTACCCGTGTGACAACGTTCCTCGACAGAGTTATGAAACTAGGGACGTCTGTTTTCTCCGGTTGTTTGCTCTCTCTTTTTTCCATTTGACAGTCACCTATTGATATTCTCCTCCCACCGTTCATTTAACCAAGTTTAATCCAATTGTATCACCTTCAATCGATTAGATGTCGTCAGGTCATGCAATATCACTTAATCCACGCCAAACAGTTGGTGAAATTAACCCACACCACCGACTGTGGTGTAATGTAGTCAGTGGTGTAAGTGAATATCTTTGAAAATCAACGTTCGTAATTTTGGCTTTTACTTAGTGGGTACTGGTTTATACATAATTATCCGTCTCTAAACAGGTCACATTGCTTTGTTGCAGAACTTCCCAGCATGATCTGGTAAACAATGTTATGAAAATCTTAGAAGTGTCTATGAAGGTTACACAAAACTTTAATGCATGTGTATGCATGCACTTTAAGAATTACTAGCAGAATTTATTTTCATTTTGGTGAAAAATATAAATTGAATATAAATCAACGCGGGGGGAGTCCTCTTGGCGTAGACTGTGGCATCGTAGTAAGCGAGTTCGAATTCCAGTTGCGCTATTACCATCACTTTCGGGTTAATACCCTTGAGAAAGGTATGAATTTTCTAATCTCCCGGCTATGGGTTTAGTAATACCACTACTATAAGGATAGCTTTGGTTTTGAATAACCCACGAAGGTAGATATACCATTAAACAAAGAAACCTCCGTGGTGGACACAATCAGTGTATTCTATACCCCGGTGACAAGGCGACGATCCTTTTGAATGACTTGAGTTAAAAAAAAAAAAAAAACGCTTTTAATGCAACATAATCAGAAATAACTTCTTTTTATTTATCTAATTTTATTTTGTTTTGTTTTATTTATTCCTCTGTTTATTTATTGCTTAACAAAATTGTATCATAGATATTCAGTATTAATTCATATTATATTCACTAAAACTTTATTCAACTAAATGATATTCTTTAATGTATAAATCTTCACTGGCATATGAATTTAGATTGAATTGCAAAATTCTGCTCTTCTCACATGAATCAACATCTATCAATTTTTTAAAGATAGTTTTTATAAGACTTTCTCGGATAAGCCTTGCATCAAAAAATACATTTTGCATTCAAAGTTTCCCAGCAATAGCAAAAACGCCTGGGAGCAACAATTATTCTATTATTACTTTAATTCCATCTCATTATTATTTCTTTTTAGAAGCATTCACCATTATTTTTTATATTTAATTTTATTGCATCTTAATATCATTGCACTTTTATGAAACATTTTCTCAATTATTATTTTACTCCTTCTGATTTTTTTTCATCCCAGCATTAACTGGCGTTCTTTCACAGGAGTCTGAGGGACAACAAGTCTACTTAGGTCTCTTGGACTGTTCTAAATATTCTAGCCGATCTCAGCCACTTTCCACTTTCTACTGATTTCCAATTCTTCAACCTTTGCTCGGGCTCTTGGGGACCGTTCTAAGCGCACCGACTACAATTGGTATTACTTTGACTCACATGCTTCACAGCCTTTTTAGCTCTCTGTCATTATTATCATTATAAATATTATTAGTAGTAGTAGTACTAGTAGTAGTAGTAGTAGTAGTTGTCCTTTTACCAATTTTTATTACAACTCTATTATTATCAAAAAAGCAGCAGCTGTACGGCCACCTACCCCCCATCACGAAAACTATCAAAGTTAGACGAACCAGACATACAGGACACTGCTGGAGAAGCAGGGACGAGCTCAGATGTAACGTTCTCCTATGGACCCCCGCACATGGCCGAGCTAAAATAGGCCGACCAGTTCGAACCTACATACAGTAGCTCTGCGAGGATACAGGATATAGCCCTGAGGACCTGCCAGAACCGATGAATGATAGGGAGGAGTGGTTAGAGAAGGTCACAGATATCCGTGCTGGTGGCACGATATGATGATGAGGATTATTATCATTGTTATTACTATTACTTTATTTTCGATATATAGTGGCCAAACAGCGTAGCAATTCGTTTATTGCAATAAAGATCTCTATTTTACGGAGACAACCATATTTTTGCTCAGGCACCTATATTTGGGCATAAACATCCATATATGGACTGACACACCTATATTTGTGTCGAGACACTCCATTGGCCCCCGTTGGCTGGGGCTATAGAATACGCCGACAGCACCTCTACAGAGGGGTGAACCTGGATGTGACACTAAATCGCCTGTGCATGAGGCTTTAGTTCTGAAGCTTGGAAGAGTGTAGAGTGACTCTTCATCGTCATTACTCCCAGGTCCAATTGGGCCCGGAGTGGTTGTTCCTACAAGGTCAGGTGGAACTGTTTAATCATTTACTATATTTGAAACCATTTAACTGTGTGCAAAAAGAAGAAGAATAGTAAGTAGAAATATTGGTATTACATCGTAACACTTGAAATAACTTATTTCTTGGGTATAATATTAATGATCCAGTCTGGGTGTTTAGAAATATGGAGTGTTCCTTCGTTGCTATTGCTCTCTGGTTCACTCTGGCCCGGAGTGGTTGGACCAATAGTTCAAATAGGACAGCTCAATCATTTACTAGGATTATTATTTAGAGTTTTTCACATCAGCGTTAGCTGATGGTTTTTAATTGGAGTCTGAGTGACAGCAAGTCTCCTCAAGTCCCCAGGGCTCTTCTTAGTATTCTGGCCATCTTCAATAATACTGTCGTTTGGATGGTCTCCACTCGTCCGCCAACTTCCAAATCCTCCAGACTCTTTAATAATCTTTTAGTTACTGTGCCAAAAGCACCAATCACAATTGGTACAATCGTCACTTTCATGTTCCATTTTTTTTCAATTCTCTAGCAAGATCGAAGTACTTATCCTTCTTTTTACATTCTTTCAGTTTTATTCTGTGGTTAACTGGGACAGCAAAGTCATTATTATTATTATTATTATTAGTAGTAGTAGTGATTCAAAACCATTCAGCTATGAGCAAGTTGTCCGTATTAGATATGAATTCTTGATAAATAAAATCCCTAATGTTAAATAGCAATATTTGAAACCATTTAACTGTGTACAAATAAATGATTTACATCATTAACTGTAAGCAAACAAATAATTAATTTAAGATTAGATAAGAACACTTGATGAATATAATTACTAATGTTAAATTGCAGTACTTGAAATCATTTAACTATGTGCAAACAAATGAGCTTTAAGTTGTTTGAAAATAAAGTTACCTCAAAACTATTCGCTTACAAATCATATCTATATATATATATATATATATAGTATTTGGCATTAGATAATCATGTTGGATTGATATGCCATTAAACTAAATAACCTCACCTAATCTAACCTGAGACACCCACATTTTTGCGTGGACATCCATATTTGAGCATAAAAAGTAAAGTTGGCGACCATAGTCCATGGCGACCCGAATGCTCCCTTTTGAATGGCTACTACACCAACGTGTAGGGGATACAGCTACTCCATTCTCTGAATTGCTCCATTTTACCCTTGATCCTTACCTTATAATGCTGAGTGTTAAGCAAGGCGGCATCAAGTACCATTTTTTGAGTCTTTGGTATGACTCTGCCTGGGATTGAACCCTGGTCTCTCGGACCATTAGTAAACATTATGCTAATGGCCCGGTAAATATTTGGCCATAAACGTCCATATTTGGACAGAGACACTGATATTAGTGTAGAGACTTCAACATTTGTGCTTGAGATACCCACAGTTTTGAACACATATATATTTCAGTTGAGCCATTGTCAGTTATAATTTCAAAGAATAAACTCAACATTCCGAACGGAAATGATAATTTTGTCATTAAGAATATTTACATTCAGTAATTTTCAACTGATAGGAAACTTTATTCATTTAAAGAAGATTTGTGAACAGTAAGCAATTTTACAAGATTTTCTCACGTAATGTGAATTTTTGTTACTCACAGCATCTTATGAAGTCCAAAGTATACTGACACGCGCGTGAATAGGTGGTCACGTGATCAGATCGAAATAATCTGTTTCCTTTACTTTATTCCAGAGCATGAAAAGAATTTCCGTTTGTTCACAAGTATTTGTATTTCTGGTAAATCACCGTGAAATCTGGATATATATGGGCATGTCACCAGTTATTGTGAACAATCCAGTGGTCGCAATTCATGCAAAAAAAACTCTTAAGACGCTGATTGGGGCGGTGTTGTTGTTTGTAGACACGCTTTAGGCAGTAAATTATTAATCCAAAGAGATGTTTCCGGGGAAAATGAAAACCAGAGAAAACCAAAGTAAAAACAGCTTAAAATAACAGTGGCTAATGCCACAAATCCTTGTTTGAAAATTATTGTGGTGCCAGAATCTTTTTTTAGTGTAACAGCCATATGTATATATATATATATATATATATAAGTAAAGTTGGCGCCCGTAGTCGAGGGCGACCAGAAATCTCCCTTTTCAATAGCTACTACACTGAGGTGTAAGGGAGAGCGCTACTCCTTTTCCTGGATTGCTCCACTTTACCCTTGATATGTATCTTAGATTGCTGGGTGTTAAGCAAGGAGGAATCAAGTACCATTTTTAAAGTCTTTGGTATGACGCGACCTGGGATTGAACCCAGGTCTCCAGGACCATTGGCGAACACTCTACCCACCAGTCCAATGAGATATATATAAATATATTAAGTAAATAACTGTGTAAAAATCAAAATTCCAAAATGCTGATATGGGCTAAAATGGATGATAAATTTGAAGCTCGTGTGATTTTAAACAATCTAAAAAAACGATTCACGATTAAATTTCAGATAAAGCTTACCGTAGTGAAATAGTTAACAAGCTCGTTTAATAGAATGGCTAGAAGGGTGAGTTCGATCTTCCCTGAGTATCTTATTATTGTTGCATTGATTTAGACACTTTTCGAAGGAGGGAGTCCCCATGGCATAACTAAAGTGCTAGCCTGTAACTTCAATGTAAGCGAGTTCGAACTTCAGTAGTGCTATTACGTTCACTTTCGGATTAACACCCTTGGGATAGGTATGAACCTCCTTTACTGCACCGCCCCCCAAGCTATGAGTTAGATACTACCAGTCGGTTGGGGCGGTAGAATACACCGATTGCATCTCTGCAGAAAGGTAAGACACCTCCAGTGTTCTGGATATGACATTAAATAATCTGAAGATGAGGCTCCAGTAATACTGGAGTTTGGGAAATTCGGAGTAACCCATCATTGCCATCACTCCCAGATCCACTCTAACTCGTAGTGGTAGCACCTGATAGGGTCCTATCTATGGGTTAAATAAAACTGTTGAACATTTAAACTGAGTGCAAACAAATGACTTAAGCTAAATTGAATTGTTAGGAATAGAACTGTTTGAACATTTAATTGTGTGTAAACAAATAACTGCTGTTTAATTGAATTGTTAGTGATACATAGCAATAATTGTACCATTTAACTTTGTTGACTCATGCTAAATTGAATTGTTAGAAATAGAACTGTTTGATCGTTTAACTGTGTGTATTTACAAAATGTCTTTACATATCATATATTTAGTGTATATGTAAAAACAGGATTTGGCATTAAATGACCAACAATGGCTGCATATGGCATAAAAACAAACCAAAACAAAACAAACCAAAGATATTCCATAAAACACAGCAACCTATACGTGAATCGAAAGAGAGGATCTTTTTACTATGGTGATCCTACCCTCTCAATCTTCAAACTGCTCTTTTTTACTGGTTGTATGATTTGCCAAGAAGTGGGAAGAGTTTACCACAAATTCATCCGTCTGATTATCAACCAAAATGAAAGATTGGTTTGGTTTCTTTGTTTAATGGCATATCAAGCTTCGTGGGTTATTTAGTGCTGAATCCATCCATGTAGAAGAACAGCAGTGATACTATTTAACCCATAGCTAGGGGAAAACATCTTGTTTAGTTTCTTTGTTTTATAGCATATCAGCCTTCGTGGGTTATCTTATGCCAAAGTAATCCTTCTAGAATAACAGTAGTGATAACTATAGAAAGGGTAATAAGAGGGTTCAACCTTTCCCAAGAATATTAGTCCAAAAGTGAACGTAATAGGGCGACTGGAGTTCGAACTCGTTTAACTTCGAGCCGTAGTCCAGCACTTTAGACATTAAGGTATGGGGACTCAGTTATAACCTGCTATTTACCAAATGGATGAAGGAAAAAGTGAATTTGTGCGTTTCTAGGGATAAATGGTGCAAGTGAACAAAAGCCGTCTTGGCTAAAAATCGAACCCAGTTTGTCAATTTCACTTTCCGTGCCAGAATCCGTCAAATTACACAGCATCTCTAGACTAAGCAACGTTTAATGGAAATACAATAAGCAAGGTACTTTTTTAGACCAGTAAACCTTACGTTTAAAGTTTTGTGACTTATTTGGATAAGTTTAGTTAATATCACAGCGTTTTCGACGGCTTTCTGGTATCAGGCATTACCTTGTAAAAGATTTGATTTGTGAAACGGAATTTTAAATCATCTTTATCCGTTCTGCCTATGACTTAATGTTGAAATTATGAAATTGTGTAGCGCCAATTATCCATACAAAAAAAACGTACTTGTCGAGAAAATCCGCATTCAAAATTCTGATTTCTTGGGCCGAACGCTGACGACCGGTATTGATGACAATAATTTCTGGCATAACGCAGGGCAGAATTTAGTTTATCTAAACTTACTTTAATTCATATCAGTGAGTAGGCACAGTGTGAGAATCAATCTCACTATACAAACAAAACAAAATGATAAAAAACGAACTTGCTTAACTTGAATTTCGTCCCATTTATAAAAAAATCTAAGAGTTGGGACTATTTGCAATTTATGAAATCTCTCTCTCTCTCTCTCTCTCTCTCTTTCTCTCTCTCTCTCTCTCTCTCTCTCTACTCATGCATACCCACCCCTACACACGTGTATTTGTGCGCTTAAAATTCTATTTTATCAATTATATAATGACATGTCAGACAGGACGAAGAAATGTTGTTGCCGAAACATAGCAATAAAGACCCTATAGACAGTGAAATTGTTCTGACAATCTCAATACATAAATATCAATGATTTCCCTCAAATCTCTAAAAATTATGAAGAAGAAGGACAAAATTAGGCGGGTGGTGGGGAGACGTTACAATTATGTTACGCCAATCTTTCAAATAAGGAAAATCTACCAACTTAGAAAATCATCATTCGAGTCCTGAATTTTTATCTGGGCTCTAACCCGAATTTTTCACAGCGTTGAATATATATAACAATTTTGGTCACATTTTGCATACGGCAAATAGAAGAAATATTTCATTATAAATCGGCAAACTCAATGTCAAAATAGGACTACGGTGAAAATATCGAATCCAAGGCATTTTAATCTGCCTAGTTACTATCTCACTTGTGATTCGAACGTCCTTGATTTATGCCTTATGTTACCATAACAACTAAATTTCTCATTATTCTTTCGCGAAACCCAGTTATGTGACATGTGTACGTGTATATATCATGTTGGAACGAATATCATGTCCGGTTTTAGAGTATATATTATAAATGAGAAAGCTTATGCATATAGAAATATATAATCATTAACATAACCTCCTTTGCTTCCTAGAACCTCAATCCATCTGTTAACAAGCTTATAGATTCCACCCTCGTAATTTTTTTTAGATTTTGACGCAAAAATGAGACCAACTCGAATTTAGTCCCTTCTCTTGATGACAACCTAAGACCATCCAAATGATTATGTAATCCCCTAAATAAGTGATAATCAGGAACAAGGTCAGAAGAATATGGAGAATAAAGCAATTTTCCCTAACCGAGCTCCTTTAAGAGATATTTAGTCAATTGAGCTGTATGAGGACAGACATTATCATGACAGATGATGACGCCCTTTCTGTTGTCTAGGGAGGTTCGTACTTTAGACTGAAATTTCCACATCGAAAACGGGAAAACGGCCTCCTGGAACTTCTTTCATTCAATGTATCATCCCCATAAGAATGTCAGAACGGATTTTGCTGCTGTATTTGCAATCACATCTTTATGAAACTCGTAGAGTAATAGTTCCCAATCAATTTTGGGCCATACCCCATTTTGGTATTTCTAAAATTCTAATGCCCTCCTGTTATATCAAATTCTTACATATTCAAAATCTTACTATAATTCACGTGAAGCAAGATTAAAAGGCCATTAACTTGGTCTCTAAACAAGCCCCACCGGTGGGACACGCGCCCTACGTTTGGAATTACTGTTGTAGAGTAAGACGTGCCCGATGAGTTCTGTATCTTATATAGACGTAGGTGATTAGTTGTGACTCCTACGAGATTTTAATATGCTTATGCAACCGCTTCTTAAAACAAAGCATATTTCAGCACTTCTGATAATTTGTTGATTAATTTTTTCTTGCACTTTTACCAAGACTTTTTAGAAATATTATTTATTTAAAAGAATGCTTTTTGTTGATCTAAACTAACGTATTGTTTTGGTGATATACCCCATGACGTCACTGAATGTACCAAATAGTGATTGACTCGATAAACGAGTCAAGCGAGTCTAGTCAGTTACCGGTAACCGTTACTGTCTGTATTTCCGTAAATATATACTCCTGTAAAACTTTACATCTCTTTGTGTTATTCATTTCTGGCCCTTCAAAGTCACAACATATATAAAGATGGAAGAAAACAGGAGAAAACCTGTATTTTACGGGAGCATTATTTTTTATATGATCACAAAAGAATATTCTAGATTATTTGCACCCATATCGTAATGATAATTTGCAAAAAGTTTTCAAAATCTGGTTCTTATATTTCAAAACTAGATCTCAGCAAATCAATTGAATTAAGGTCTGAACTGTGGGTACTCTAAAACTTTGACATTTGAATAATTTCGGGATTAACTATCTGCTTTTATTGTGCGGTCGGTACGAATGAAGTCACAAAGTCCAGTAACACCTTCGCCTTCTAGTACTAGTGGAAATCTTTGTACATATCATTTTTTGGTATGGGAAAGGATGGCATATCATCCAGTACAGATATTACGACAATTTTTCACTTCATTTCGAGCTTGGATAGTGCAGTCAAATATCAGATGGTCATAGTTTATGCAGCGTGCATACAGAGATTACACTTTGGGTGTACTCCGTTCCTTAATATAGATGCCTGGTACGAACTTGTAAGCTGGTTTCACTCTTGAGAGGCTAGGATAAAGCTTTCTGTTCTGGTTTCAACCCAAAGCTTCATAATCACTGATAGATCACATTTTTTTTTCAATGCTAAAGCCTTGCTCTATCGTCTATGTAAGAGTTTTTCTTCCGATTCGGTTTTCAAGTTGGTTAGGCTCTTACTTGTTTGTTTGTTTTTGGTCTCTAATTTTTTGAATTTATTTCAGGCCCTGTTTCATGTTTGTTTTTCTTGTTTGTCATGATTTTTTTCTTTCATTGATAATTGAGTGTAGCTTTTTATTCTTGTTGGTATATGATCTTTTGCAACCATATGTAACTTTTAAATATCTTTCGATCCCAATGCCTGTAATCCTGTTTGTGAATTCAACTGGGTCAGGTACAGACGATCTGTATTTGCCTTTGAGTGATGCATGTTATTCTTGGTCAAAAGCTTTCAGATCTTTCTATTTATTTTCCGTATCACTTCTACATTTGAGTTATTCAACATTAACCGGGCCATTGGCCTAATGAGTAGAGTGTTCACCAATGTTCTGGGAGACCGGGTTTCAATCCCAGGTCATACCAAAGATTCAAAAAATGGTACTTGATGCCGCCTTGCATAACACTAAGCATTATAAGGTAAGGATCAAGGGTAAATTGGAGCAATTCAAGGGATAGAGTTGCGCCCTCCCTCACACCTCGATGTAGTAACTATTGAAAAAGGAGCCTTCGGGTCATCCTCGACTATCGTCATCTACTTTACTTTTACGACCTCATGCTTTATGACTCGGATAGAATTCCATATAACCTCTACACCGTGGTCTAGTAGCTATAGAAAAAGGAACCTTCGGGTCACCCTCGACTAAGGTCGCCAACTTTACTTACTTTATTGTTAAAATGTAAATAGCTTAAAACTTATTTTTCTTCGACATGATCATAATTATTATTAGTAGTAGTAGAAGAAGAAGAAAAAGAAAGAGAAGTAGGAGTATCTTCTGGCAAGGTTTTCTCAACAATTTTAACTGGTGGTCGTTCACAGGAGTCTGAGAGACAGAAAGTTTCACCGGCTCTTCAGGACTCTTCTGACTATTCCTGTCAATCTTAACAATGCTATGGTCTTGATGGTCTCATTCCTTTCTCTAATTTTCAAATTTTGCAGCCTTTCTTTCCAGTCTTTGTCAGGAGTGAGGGTTATTAAGACCCCACCCCCAACGAGTGTCCTGGATATGACACTAAACAATCTGATAGTGAGGTTCCAGCAATGCTGGAGCTTTGGGGAATGCGGAGTACCCCTTCATTGCTATCGCTCCCAGGTCCACTCTGGCCCGGAGTAGTAGCACCTGATAAGGGTCGTATCTATGGGTTAAATAGAACTAAACCGTGCTCCCTAAATCAAAAATCACTATACTGATTTTTGCATTTAAACTGCGTATTTATGCTAAACTGAATTGTTTAAAATAGAACTGTTTTGACATTGGAACTGCATACTAGTGCTGAACTGAATTGCTCGAAATAGAACTGTTTTTGACGTCTAAACTGTATACTTATGATGAACTGAATTATCTGAAATAAAACTGTTTGACATTTAACTCTGTGTATTGCCCAGTCGGCCGGGGCTGTAGAATACACTGACTGCACCTCTGCAGAGGGGTAAGACCCCCTCCCCCCAACGAGTGTCCTGGATATGACACTAAACAATCGGATAGTGAGGTTTCAGCAATGCTGGAGCTTTGGAGAATGCGAAGTACCCCTTCATTGCCATTGCTCCCAGGTCCACTCTGGCCCGGAGTGGTAGCGTCTAATAGGGCCCTATCTATGGGTTAAATAGAACTAACAGCATACTTATGCTAAACTGAATTGTTTGAGTAAACTGAATAGCTTGAAATAGAAATGTTTTTGACAATTAAACCGTACTTACATTGAAACTGTGTGCTAATGCTTAACTGAATTATTTCAAATGGAACTGTTTTTCGACATTAGAACTGTATTTACACTTAATTGAATTGTTACATATAACTGCTTTTATAGTTTGAAATGGAAATGTTTTTGACAATTAAACTGTGTACTTATGCTAAACAGAATTTTGTTTAATAGAACAGATTATTTACATAAAAATGGATTTGGTGTTAAATAACCTACAAAGGCCATAAAACCCAACAAAACAAACAAACAAACCTATATTCTTATCTTTTGTATTTGTGGCTTGAATTCTTTTTCATTTTTCAGTTTGTTATCGTCTACGTACATTTGGTGACTATTTTTTTTTTCTATTTAGTATGTTTATATCCCCCAGTGCATTTTCTAAGTATTTAATTCAGTGGCATCATCACTATTACAAATAGTAATGGTGAAAGCGCATCTCCCTGGAAGATATGTCTCTGGATTTTCACCTCAGCTTAAGTCTTTCTTCCTGCGGTCGAACCCACTTCTCGGTTTTCATGGCTTCCGTGATGAATATCATTTTACTCCTATTCGAGTTTTTCACACCAGCGTTAACTGATAGTTTCTCACTGGAATTTGAATGACGGCAAGTCTAATCAAGTCTTCAGCACTCTCCTCATCTTTATAATGTTATAGTTCGGGTGGTCTCCACCCGTCCCGTTATTTCCAAGTCCTTGTATGCATGGTGCAAGTACCAATTCTTTGCTGACTGTACGAAGAGCACCAATTACAATTGGTATTACCATCACTTTCATGTTCCACAGTTTTTTAAATTCCCTGGCAATTTCAAGGTATTTATCTTTCTTTTCGTTTTCTTTCAATTTTACTCTGTGGTCAACCAGGATAGCTAAGTCGATAATTCAACAGGTTCTCTTTTTCTTGTTATTTCTCACTAAGTCTGTTCGTCTGACAGAGATTAGGTGATCCGTTTGTATGTCAAAATCCCAGAGGAGTTTGTGCGCCTCATTCTCCTGGACAGATGCTGTGTTGTACATACACCATTTGTTTATAGAGTCAAATTTAAATTTCTTTGCAGAATTTGCTGCGGGTCACTTTCCCCACCCAGTCGTCTCTAGTCTTATACTCTTTTTGTGCTAATTTGCTGCATTCGCTTATTATGTGATTATTCGTTTCGTCTCTATTTCCCCATAACCTACATCAGCTGTTTTGTTGTCTTATCTATTCTTGCTTTGATATGGTTGGTTCTTATGGTGTTGTTTTGTGCTGTTATCAAAAGAAATTAAGTTTCTCTCTTAAGGTTTCCCTTTTTTAGCTACGCCCACGTTTTCTCGTGTGAGAAGTCACTTGTTAGTCGCTTAAAACATCTATAGAATTATTTTTCTTCCTATTTTGGTTTACGGATCATTTCAGTTCTGCTGATCCTCATGTTGTCAGTATTGTTTCTAGTGGTTGTAAATAATCTTCCTCTGCGCCTTTCTGTGTACTCTTCGAGTCGTTGTATCGACGCCTCAATGCTGTCTTCAATGCTGGTAAGTCATCTTCCTCCTTCTTTTCTTGATACATATAGTCTGTCTATGTCACCTCTTTGATGTAAAGCATGGTCATTAGTTTTCTTGTTCTCTGGTCCATTTGTTTCAGTCCTTCTCTGGTTCACTTCAAGAATGGTCCCGAGTATCTTACGAAGGTAACAGCCCAGGTATCTCTCCCTTTTATAAGGTACCTGCAATATAGTTTTGCTTTGAGTAACTTTCTCGTTCTTGTGAAATACTTTTTAAAAATTTTTTCTTTCATCTCCACTTTTTTTATGGTGTCAGCGTCCAATATTTCCAAGTATTTGTAGGCTCCATTTTCTCCGAGTGTTCCAACTTTTTCTTGATTTGGAAGTTCTATTCCGTCATTTATTGTTTGCCGCTTTTCATTATAACCAAGACGCATTTTTCTATACCAAATTCCATTCCTATGTCTTGACTGTATATCCTCACAGCGTATAATAGAGTTTCCAATTCTTTTTCATTTTTGGCAGACAGTTTGATGTTATCCATGTACATTAGGTGATTGATCTTTTCATACGATTTACTGAGTGTGTATCCACCCGTGCATTTCGGGAGTATGTGGTTGAGTTCCATCATTGCTATTACAAATAATTGTGGTGATAGCGCATCTCCTTGGAATATACCTCTCTGTATCCTTGATTCAACTAAGCTTTTACCTCCTGCTGTTAATTCCACTCTCAAGGTTTTCATAGTTTTCTCAATAAAGTTTATGACTACGTCTGATATCTGGTACATTTTAAGGCAGTTTATTATACAGCTTTGCGGAACCATATCATATGCCTTTTATTATTTTATACTCCTTTAGATGTTTTTCACATCAGCGTTAGCTGATGGTTTTTCACTGGAGTTTGAGTGACAGCAAGTTTCCTCAAGTCTCCAGAACTCTTCTCAGTATTTCAATAATGCTGTCGTTTGAATGGTCTCCACTCGTCCACCAACTTCCAAATCCTCCAGACCCTTTAATAATCCTTTATGTTGGTTTCTTTGTTTAATGGCATATCAACCTTTGGAGGTTATTTAATGCCAGAGCTATTCTCCTAGAAGAACAGTTGTGGTACTATTTAACCCATAGCTGGGAGGATAAGGGGGTTCATACCTTTCCCAAGGGTATTCGCCCGAAAGTGAACGTAATACCGCGACTGAAGTACGAACTCGCTTACTACGATTCCGCAGTCCATCGCTTTAACCATTTGTGACGGCAAATTCTTAAAAATCCCAAAACGGGACTTTATTTTTGCAAGTGTGAAGACGGGGCAGGTTGGCATTTGATCCCTTGTAGAATAAGTCCTCGTTCAGAGTTTTTCTCTCAGGCATATAAGAACTGGCATATTATGTGAGGGATTAATTTAGGGCAAGACTGACCGCCGCTGGCAAGGGGTTCCAAATTTCACACTATCCACACACCCACCAGGTCGCTTTCCTTCCTCCCCTAGACAATGGAAGATATGGACCTCTAGGTTGAGACGTAATAATATTATATTGTAGTAGTCGGCAACTCCGGTTTCCCGTGTGATATTTTAAAGGAATTTATAGGACAATTTTAAGCAAGATAACATAAGGCGAACAGAAGCTGAAAAGGAATATGACTTAACAAACTCGTAAAAGACAATGCAAATAACAACTTCGACCACGTGGGAACATTAAAATACATGAATCTTTTACTACAATTATATACACCTTCAAAGTGTCAAATATATAATAAATGAACAGTCCATGAACATAAATGTCTTTCTTCTTTTCTTTTCTTTCGTTTTCCTTCAAGTTGAGAGAGAGGGGGGGTATACAAAATTTGGTATAAGGAGAAACAGTCCCAAGGGTACTTATCTTATTTCTTTGATGGAGTTCCGTGGAGAATCTTTCTTCTTTTACGGGCTAATAGACTTTATGCTATTTTTAATACTGGCTTGAAGAACTTGGGTCCCTCGTGTCCGAGATATTTTTTTGTCTTCTTCACCCGGAGTACTGGCTTTTGGTCTGTCTGCCATGAGCCCTGTCCAATAATTAACTTTTTTCTTTTCTATTTCCGCTGACGGGAAGGAGTCCCCACTTCCGTTTTAGGGTCCCAGCCAATCGTTTGGCTTCTACCTTCCAGTGTCAGGCGACCCGAGTGAGGTCACTAAGTATAAACATCTGGTCTCCCCTGTGACCCATATTCTTTCTTAACGGTCATTCTTTGACGGCTTGCTACTGTTAATTCAAACATGGGGAATAGTATTAATCTTATTTCTATCGTCTCAGTGGGATATCACGTGACACATTACACCACGAGGACACCCCCAATAATCCTTTAGTTACTGTGCCAAAAGCACCAACCACAATTGGTACAATCGTCACTTTCATGTTCCATTGTTTTTTCAATTCTCTAGCAAGGTCTAGGTACTTATCTTTCTTTTCACATTCTTTCAATTTTGTTCTGTGGTCAGCCGGGACAGCAATGTCAAAAAATTTTCAAATTCTTTTTTATTTATTTATTTTTTTTTTTTTTTTATTATTATTATAAGGTCTGGTACTCTGGTCGAGATTAGGTGATCCGTATGTATGTCTAATCCTATTTACCCTCTGTTTTCATTGTTATAATGGTGGATAGAATAATTCTGATATTTTTTAGCAATATTTTAAACTGGGCTTTATAATAGCTGAATCTGTTCGTAGAATTCCAGTAGAGTAAGAGAATAGAATCGTATCTGTTAGATTACCCAAAAATGATTGTAGTATTCAAACAGTGATAAAATAAAATAAAACCTAGAAGTAGACGAACATCCGTTTTTGAATATGATGCTTTAAAAAGATAGAGGAGATCTTGACCACCAGCAGAACACGAAAACTTTCAGAAAGACTCAGATCATCTAATAATATTAGATGTAAATCATTACATAAACTTCAAAATGTTTTTGATAAACTAAAATATTTGATGAATCCAATACACGTAAACATGTTCTGAATATTTTTGATCACTGTCAACTTACTTTAAGGCTACTCTACTACATCCCTTCACTTTTGCTTGAGTCGTTTTATGATAAAATATTTTATGATTAAATACCATTTTTTTCAATTATATTTCGCAAGGTTCTGCACTCAGTGTGTTTGAAAAAGGATTGTCAGTAATTAGGAATTAATGTAAACATTCTTGACAGAATATATATATATATATATATATATATATATATATATATATAATTAGATTGAGAGGAATGTCTTCAGTCGCAATATAACACCAAGTAAGCGCATATAAAAGTGCAAATGCAAGAGAAAACTAAAAGAAGAATATCAAAAGCGCTAAAAAGTTTATAGCTTAAAGAAGAGGTTACACAAGCATATCAAAATTACCAAGGATTTTGCAGTCATATTAATAATTTCAGCTTTAATTGCTGCTGTTATTGTTTACTCTTTGGAGAAGTTTTCACCATAGACTTAGCTGAGTGTTCCCACTGGAGTCTCGAGCACTCTTCTCGGTATTCTAGCCGATAGCAATAATGATGGTTCCCACTCGTCTTCTTATTTATAAGTCCTCCAGTCCCTTTATCAGCCCCTTGGGGATTTCCCGAGTGCACCAACCATAAGTAGTATTACCGTCTCTTTCATGTTCCATAGTTTTTTCAGTTCTTTGAAGGTCTAGGTACTTATCTCTCTTTTCGCTTTTTTTTTTTTTTTTTTTTTTTCAGTTTTACTCTGTGGTCAGCGGAACGGTAAAGTCCACTATTTAGCAGGTTCTCTTTTTTGTTGACTGTCACTAGGTCTTGTCGTCTGGTCAATATTAGGTGATCCGTTTGTATGTCAAAATCTCTGAGAAGTTTGTGCATCTCATTTTCCAGGACGAATTCTGAATTGCGCATATACCATTTGTTCGTATGGTCATATTTCAATTCCTTGCCCAATTTCCACTGGATCACCTTCCCTACCTACTTGTGTCTAGACTTATACTCTTTTTGTGCCAATTTACTCCATACGCATATTATTATCATAATTGTTTCCCTCTTTGTGAGTTTTTCCTACCAGCTAAAGCTAGTGGTCTTTCACTGGAGTCTGAGAGATAGCAAATCTCCTGAGGTCTCCATGATTATGAGTATTTTAGCCGATCTCAGCAATGCTGTAATCTGAATGGTCTCCAATTTCCTCTGATTTCCAATACCTCCAGTCTTTTTCCCAAGCCGTGTGGCACCGTTCTAAGAGCACTAACAAAAATTTGTATCACCACCACCCTGACATTCCACATTTTTTTTAGTTCTTCGGCCAAAATCGAAGTATTTTCGATATTTTCGCTTTTTTTTTTCACTCTGTTGTCTACAGAAACAACAAAATGTACTACATCTAAAGTTGTTTTCTTCTAAGTTAACACTACGTCGGGTCTTCTGCCCGGGATTAGTTGACCCGTTTGTATTTCAAAGTCCCAGACAATTTTATGCGTCTCCTTTTTCAGAAATGACTCTGGTTTGTGTATATACCATTTGGTAGTAGGGTTACATTTTAATCCCTTGCACAATTCCAAGTGAATCGATTTCCCCACCCAGTCGCGCTTTATTTTGTATTCCTTTTGTTCAAGTTTGCTGCATTCACTTATTAACTGTTTCATCTGTTTCTCCTCTTAATAAGGGGGTCTCCTCGTGGTGTAATAGCTAAAGCGCTGGACAGCAGAATCGTAGCATGCGAGTTCGAACTCCAGTCACGCTATTACGTTCAACTTCGGACAAATACCATTGGGACTTTATCCTCCCACCTATTGGTAAAATAGTACCACTACTCTTCTTCAAGAAGGATGTCTTTGGCATTAAATAACCCCTGAAAGTTGATATGTCATTAAAGAAACCAAACTAAACCACATAATCAATAAATGCTATTCTATTGCATATTATCAATTTTCACTTTAATATAATTGGTCCTTATAGCTTTTGTTTTTTGTTTTTTTTTGTGGGTGGGGTCGTGTCGCTATCAGAAGAGATTCACTTTTTTATTGTTATTGTTGCTTTAAGGGTTCTTGATTCATCCTCTACTTTCCAGTTTTCCTAATCTCTTTTCCGGACCTTTTGGGGCAATTCCAAGGGCACTCACTACAATTGGTATCACCGTCACTTTGATGTTCCTGTTTCTTTAGCTCTCTAACAAAGAAGAATAAAATTGCCTAGATAACAAGATCTTGTTCAGTAATACTTGATCTGGTCTTCTGAACGTGATTTGGTGATTCGTTTGTATCTCAAAGTCTCAAAGTATTTGTCCCGACAAGTTCTTCATTTAATGAGGTTTTCCACTTGAATCTCTGCTTAACTCTCTCTCTCTCTCGCTCTATCAAACTGTATTTCTGTCACACACATATATATAGCGATACACACACCCACGCACACAACGAAACAGTAAATCTGTGGATGTCAATATATACGCTCCCCCATGGAAGTTGAGCACTCTGGCGAAGGAATTTACGGCTGCCACTCGCATAAAGCAAAGCTCTTCGAACGAATTGAGGGCTCTGCTATCCGGTAAGGTATAAAATGTAAACAAACGAACGCTGGGGCTGCTGTTGCAACTGAATACCTTATAATTCCCTAGCTGACGTGGTACGCTTGTTGGCCGAGCGGTCTGATACTAAGTCTAACGTAAATTTGGGCGGGTTTCGATCCCAGCTTCAAGCGTCCTACGTGTCTAGCCACACTGAGGACTTGTGATACAACGAACCAGTCTGTCTGTGGATGACAATATACATATATATACATACGCACATGTATACATATATGCACGTATATATATATATATATATATATATGTATATATATATACACGCACATTTACACACAGATACATACACACCCACACACACAGGTGTATATATTGATATAAGTAGTTAGCCGACCGTTTTCGAGGGTTAACTGAAGGTTCCTTTCATATATGGCTACTCTACTGGATTTTACCACTTACCCTTCATCCGTACCTTATAATGCTGGGATTGAATCACGCCGATCATTCTTATCATTATGCCAGTGAGGTGGTGTATCTATCTATCTATCTATATATATATATATATATATATATATATATATATATATATATATATTAACTGTCCCTAACCGCTGTTATTCTGTCATTTTATCTATACGTACTTTGTCAACAAATTGGGTAGCAGAAATCTAAAAATCTAAAAATACAAAATGTTGCAAGTTCATTCTAGTGGGGATGAAAACTCTAATGGAACTGAAGATATTCTTAAGTAAAAACTATTTTCTGTTTTGTGACAGTGTTGTGATTAGTGTTGATAATATTACCAGATTATCAATGCTTAGAGGTTATTCATTATTAAGAGGATATTTTGTATTGTTATCCATCGAAACTTTCATCAAGTTCTGCAAAATTATTTCTTAAGTATGTTACATTTCGTGCGATATTGATTTGCTTCTGAACATGTCTGTCTGCGTTCATGTGGGGTTTTTTTTGTTTGTTTTTGTTTCGTTTTGTTTTGTTTTGTTTTGTTATGTTTTTTGTTTCTTTTTTGTGATTTTTTGGGGGCCATATAATTGGATATATGCAAATGCAGAGGCTTAAGATTACAGTTAGAAGATAGATAGATAGATAGATAGATTAAGAGCTATTTGTGTATATATATATATATATGTGTGTGTGTGTGTGTGTGTGTGTGTGTAATTTTGTTTGTGTATATATATATATATACATTACTAATTGTATAGTCTTGTAAATGCATTTTTATATATTGTATGTATTGTAATAACATATGATTTAATGCAATAGCACTAATAAAATCTACACACAGATTATCATCTTTTTACTGTGTGCGAGTAAAAAAATACATTTTTTAAGATCCGACCAGAAGACAACAACTTGACTGAGAAAGAAGAACATTATACTCTACTCAAAATAAAGTCAATTGATCTACGAAATTAGTCTGGATTTCACGATTCCTCCACGGTGATCGTATGTGACATAATTACTTTAACATTGAGATCTACAAGACTAGTAAACCTTCACGAGTGAGTTCGATTCTCATTGCGTGCCCCATTCATACGGCATTTTGCTACATCTAAGCAAAAATCTTTGTAAATTAGTACATGCGTATGTAAGGGTAAAGACAAAATCATTTGACAAAGACAGAAAATAATGATGATCATGATTATCATCATCTTCAAGTCTTGCCAACAGTACGGATTCTCTCTCTCTCTCTCTCTCTCTCTCTCTCTCTCTCTCTCTCTCTCTATCCGTTCCTATCGGCTATCACTCTGGCTTGGTTCTCCTGACTGTATCCAGTATCCGCAAAGAACTGATGTATGCAAGTTTTTGTTGGTCGATCAATACTGGTGTGTCTATGTGCGTCCACAATAGAAAATTACTTATAATTTCTTCCCTGCTTCTCCAGTTATACCCAGCATGTCTTATTGATCTTACTCGGATGGGCGGCAAGTGGCTGGACATCAGGGGTTTTGTGGAATGCTGCTTCTAGGATTTGTTCAAAACAGCACGCGACAATCTTGGCCAGTTCACATCTAACTTTTTCCCTAATCTTTTCGTTAAAGTCCAGGTGGTGCAACTGTACCGTAGTACTGATACAGCAACAGCTTGGAAGAGTTCCTGCTTTATTTCATCGGAGTGATGAAATTTCCATATGATCAATATCTTGTTACCAGCAACCTATGCTAATCCCACGCACTTATTGGCATCGCTTTTTATTGATGAGATATTGCTACTGAGGTATAGGAACTGGTCTACTGATTTCAGAGACTTGCCATTTAATGTGGAGATGATCGACTTTGTTCAAAACACATGAATTCAATTTTATTTGTTTTTATTTTATTTGAGACTGTTTTTTATCATGTATGCTGAAAAAGTATTCATTTCGTAAATTAATGCTTTTTATATCCAGCAACAGACTTATATATATATATATATATATATATATATATATTATTAAAAAACAAGAAAATCAATAAGTATATTCCATTATAAATTTATTTCGCTCGTTATTGACTGACTCTTCAGATATATTTGAAAAAATTCTCTTCTTTTTACTCTTAATTCCTGGAATACTTTTATCTTACTTAAAAATTCACATCATAATTTAAGTATTTATTATAAAAAATTAAAAAAATCCGTTAAATACCTTTGTTAAGAAGACCCTCCAATATATAAAAAATATAAAATCTCTGATGAGTAATAAGTGACTTCATTGCATCTTCATTTTCACCTGTTCTTCGGTATTGATCTCTTTTTATTTTTCATTTCATTATCAAAACATATTTTCGGTTTTATTGCTTTTTTATTGAATTTTTTTTTAATTTAATTTGTGAATTTATTCAAAGAATTTAGTTATATATCTTAATTCTAATTTAATTCTACTTAATATTTATTTAATCTTTTTCTAATAGGAGCAACGACCCACAAAACAGCAGCTGTATGGCCACTTACATCCCATCTCAAAAATCATCGAAGTAAGACAAACAAGACATTCAATGCACTGCTGGAGAAGCACTGACAAGCTTTTAAGCGACGTTCTTTTATGGACCCCTAGACACGGACGCGCCAATGTTGGCCGACTAGCAAGAACTTACTTATATCAGCTCTGTGCGGACACTGGATGTAGTTTGGAGGACCTGCTAAGAGTGATGACTGATAGGGACGAACAGAAAGAGAAAGTCAAAGAAACCCGTACTGTTAGCGTGACGTGGTTATGATGATGATGAAGATGAAGATGATGATAAATACATGCGTAAGCATCTAATAGTAGAGATGAATATATGTAAACATTTAATTCAATACAGAAAACTCTAAACAACAGTTATTAAAAGCACACTATATACACTCCTCCATACAAATCAATAACAAAGAAATAAAACAATACCACACAGTGATTCATAATGAACAATACAGCAACTTTCAAGCACGACTAAAATTGCTATTTAACATTTGAAATTTTATTTTTTTAATTTAGCTAATATAAAAAGAAAAAGCACAAGTATGACGTCATAAAATAAAAGAGGTATTATATTGGGAAATACACGCGTAGATCGATGAAGGCATTTGACCTAAGAGTTAATTGCGAATCACAATGTAGGTTAACATGTTTTTAATTATGATTTTGAGAACAGGTAATGGGGACAGGATCTTAATTGATAATGTACATAGCAATTTGGTACAGGGAAATTGAAAAGACAAATGAACGAATCAGTTACGTTTAGAGTGCATTTAGTAAGATTATAACAGACGAACAATTATACACATAAGTAAATAATTAACTCCGCCAGTGAATGAACCGTTGGTTTTGACTTCGGCGAAGGATTATTTTTATACGGGTTAATGTCTTCCGCCTAATAGTTTCCAGTCTCTTCGATACAACTTGTCAGCTGGATGGGCCCACCTGTTGTCTGTGAACTTTGAGACGTGTCTGGCCGAGCGTAAATTATGTTTTTAGTACTTCGCGATCACGTCCTTTACTCCACTCCCGATTTACCTCGCTTTGGATACGCATACGCACCGAAAACACATTCAGTGTGTTACAATTTATCGTCAATGTATATATATAAAATGCAACACACTGCAACATAAAATGCAACACACCCTTTAAATCAAAATAAAACGTATGTGAAATATATACATATATAATCATATGTGTGTATGTGTATGTAAATATTGGGTACCTCACGTGGTGTAATAATTAGCAGATCTTTGCAGGCGAGTTCGATTCTCATCATGTGCCCAAAACTTCTGATATTGTCTTACATCGAACCTAAATTTAGTAAGTAACAATATATATATATATATATATATATATAGGTAAATGGCATTTTCTCTTTTAAACATGTTTGATTAAATATGAGTGATACTTCTTATCAGCCAACTTAATCTTTTATTGGTACAAGTCTTTGTATTAGTTGTTTGACTTTTGTGGGTCAAATATAGCAGCCACATTCTAAAATACCTGTAGCACATTTCCCGCAAATTCTTCCTCATACTTTTAGTAAAATTCTAAAAATTCCCCTCCCATTTGTTTTTTTCTCGTAGTCTTTAAATAAATGTATGACTCGCCATTATGTTTTTCATTCTATTATTCGCTCCTCCGAAAATGGCCCCAGTTGAAGCCGAAAGTACTAGGGGAAAATACGGCACCTTCCAAAATTTATTCCATTCAAAAGTTAAACAACTCAAACAAAGACTTGATCTGATCAAAGATATAATTGGTTGATACGAAACGTTTGTCCTTTTTAATCAAACACACACACACACACATATATATATATATATATATAGGAAATTTCGATACTAGATCGTTTTAACATGGAATTCCATATGCGTACGTGTAGACTACGACAACAGTTGCCCAATCCTTGTGACCTGTGTCACGTAAGCGTCAGACTGTACATACCCTATCTTTTCGTTGACCTGAAGATAGACTCAGAAGAAACAGGATTACACTTGCTTCCTTCCCTCCACACACACGCGCGTGCGCGTTAAGACGAATGATATGGTTGAAGAGGAACAGATACTGTATTAGAATCCAAGTTCGAGAGCCGAGAAAGTATGCAGTGATTTTTGTCCAGGGCTTCTCAAACTTTCTACTTGAGGCATCCTTTGTAATCCCATTTCGTTTCTATTCATCCCCAAATAAATTAATTGAATATTGCTGCCATTTCTTCTTTGTCTCACTGGATGAAGGTGAGGGTTTAATGTTTTCTGTTTCAAGATCATCTTTTTTGACGAAATATAGAAAAGTTATTACAAACTGGTTTATGGAATAACCTGACAATACTGAAACTAACTTAACAAGTGAAGATCCGGATCTCTTTGGTCGGAGCAGGATTTTTCATTTATGATCATCTAATGTTAAATCTAATCATTAAAATCTGTTACCATGGATTCGAAGTGAAAATTCAGGCATTGCCTACTCTACTTTTTCGTTATTTTTCTTTCTTTTCCAAATCTGTATTTTTTTGTATTTAGATAATCTTCCTTTTCTTTTTTCAAAGACGTCGCATAACCTGTTTTTAAAAGGATCTTTTAGGATTCATTATCTTTATAAAATAATTCGTTTAAAATACGTTTATTTTTAGATAATTCATTTCGTAAAAATTCTGATTACATGCGCTATCAACGACGTCGAAAGAATTCGGTTCTTTTCAGTCATAGCCAGATCTTTCGTTCATTTAATTGACCCATATGTTTTGAACGGGCTGTTGTGAACGACACATCACTAGCGGTCATCACACCCAATCAGGCAATCTGACATGTGTACGATATCTGACAACTTATCCATATGATCCTGTGATTTTTGTTGTCCCGTAATCATAATAAAGAACAATAAATCTATTTATGAATAAAAGCTAAACAGTAAACCGTGTGCTTTTATTCTCGCCCTGCTAACATTTTATTCGCCCGACTGATCTATATGAGCCAGTTTGAGAAGCCCTTAACAAATCAAAGTAGATGGCAACTCTTTTATTTTAGAGAGGACCAATGCTTTGATTCTAAACAGATTTGCCAGTCTCTAGGTAAACAATTTCATTTTTATTAATACTACGCTATTCAAATTATATTTTATGATTCAACGTCACCCTTTGAAAACGACGAGTCCTCGTAGCGTATTGGCTAACGTGCGAGACTGTGACATCTTTGTAAGCAAGTTCGAACTCCAGTCACAATATTTCGTTCAGTTTCGAACTAATACCAAAGGCGGGGTGTTCTCGTGGTGAAATGGTTAAATCGATGGACTGCGGAATCGTAGTAATCGAGTTCGTACTCCAGTCACGCTATTACGTTCACTTTCGGACAAATACCCTTAGGAAATATATGAACTCTCTTATCCTCCCAGCTATGGGTTAAATAGTAACACTACTGTTCTTCTGAGAGAATGACTTTGGCATTAAATGACCTACAAAGGTTGATATACCATTAAACAAAGAAACCAAACCAAACTAATACCAAAGGGAAAGGTATGAACACCTTAATCTCTCCATCTATGGGTTACCACTACTGTCCTTCTACAAGGATAGCTTTGGCATTAAATAACTTACGAAGGTTGATATGCCATTAAACAAAGAACCCGAGACCAATGGAAACGAGGATCATATGCTTGAAACGAAAAAACAAAGAACAATGATGAATACACAAAATCATCATGTTAAAAACGGTTGTTGTTATAGATGGATCTATTTACCAGCGATTTTTTTTTTCAAATTTATCCGGACTTCCATTGCTTTTGTTATTCTCCGCCTAGGTAAAAATGTTGCTAACAGCCAAAAAGTTTTTCTATCCTCCATTTACAGCAAAACTAATTTAAATCTCTGATTCCATTCTTTGTTCTCTAAAACAGCAGGAAAAAATTTCCCTATCGACGGGACTTAGAATATGCAAACTGCCACCCTTACCGAGAAGCCCTGAGTATGACACAAAACTGAAACTAATTCTGAGGCTCCTAATCTGAAGATCTAGGGAATGCGGAGTGCTTCATTATTTCTTGGTCTACTCTGACCCGAAGTAGAAGTACCTGTTACAGTCCCGTTCATGGGTTAAATAGTTCTGTTTAAAGATTATTAGTATTTGAAAGGATGTAAGCATGAATATACAATGAGCACGATTCCCTAACCTCTAGATATAAAATAACCCTACGTACAGTTAAAATCAGATAATTGGGGGAAAATGACAAAGTTTTAATATGTTCGACCAAATAAGGAGAAGAAGCTCTCAAAGAGAATCCATTTGGTTTGAATTCTCTTCGACTGGTTGCCGTAATAAAGCTAAAGAGCCCAATCTGCCCTACTATTTTACCCATAGCTAAAGGAAGAATAGGTGGATTCATACCTTCCCGAAGGGTATCAGCGCTATGAGAAATGCCAACAGTCTTGTCCGGGTTTTGAACCCCACTCACCGTTTCTATTTCCTACGACTATAACCGTTGCACCACCAGATCCTCTTCTCGACAACACATTTAAGGGAACTAGATGACATTAATCTTTTTTTATAACAAATATCGTCTCCACTCAAGATGCAAACTTCGATTTAACTCAACTGCATACAATGTTAAACAATGCACTTTTACTTTATTGAATTAATTTTAATCACAAAACCTTGGTTGTCAAATACACTTTTGTTTTTCATTATTAAGCATTTTTCTGGGTATTCTAATGTTTTGAAGATGTTCTGCAATTAAATGAATTCGGCTAAAACTAATTAAAACTGATTAACCGAGAGTACTTCTGTAAAACTCAAGGGATACACTTATCAATCTCTTTGTTTGGTTGCTAGTCACCTTGATGCAGTCAACTATGAACAAACAAGAGAGGTTAGCCATCACTTGAAAGATGTCAAACAACAGTAGCAATACAATTACAATATCTATGGTCAGTAGTTTCAAAGATGAAACAAAGTGTTCTAAAATACCTATTATCACTGATATGTATTTACCTAACCACTCCCCGATGAACAGGAGGCAACACAAGCTAATTTTTGCGGAATTTGAATTCAAAGTTGTCCTTCTCCTAGCCCAAGGTTAAAGAACCCAGTCTCCCCAATTATTTATCTCGCCCTTTCAGCTAGAGCTGTAAAATACGCATATTGTACTTCTGCAGGGATAAGACCCTCCCAACGAATGTCCTAAATATGATATCTGATGATGAAGCTCCAGTCCTAGATCTTTGAGGAATGTTGAATACTCCTTCATTACCATTACTCTCAGGTCCACTCGGTCTCAGAGTGGTAATACCTGCTAGGGTCCCATCAATGGCTCAAATAGAACAATTTAATCATACACCTTACTTGAAACCATTTAACTGTGTGTAAACAAAGGATTAATGTTAAATTGAATTATTAGTATTAGATAGCAATATTTGAAACGGTTCGTTTAATACTTTAAACATATATTTCCTTTCAAAAATCGCTAACTTAAACACTTAATCCTCGACTCATATACGAGGTGGGTGAAAACTGAAGCAATATATCTTTAGAATTTTAAAATTCAAAATTTCAAAGATAACACAGCTGAATAACATATACTGTACAGAGATGATGACTAGAATACTGTTCAGACAGATAGTATGAATTCTCAAAACTGTTTGGTCAACAGTCACAATACTTTTTGATCAGTAGTTGTCGGTGAAATACAGGATTGAGCGAATGCAGCACCCTTAATATTAGCTAGACCTAGCTCCAAGTGACTTTTCTTTTTTAAACAGAAAATTCATTTTGTGGGTATGATACTTAAAAGAAAATATGACGAAGCTACCATATCAAAGAGTTTCAGAAATACATTTTTAGTTTAGGCACTTACTGAACATACATTGTACCCAATTTTCCGACATATATATTATTATCATCCCAATACATTTTTCTTCTATTAAAAATGTTTGTAATATGGAAGAAAGAGTTTCCATACATCAAATGATGGTCGATAAATTAAAGAAATGTGTTCTTCATTGGAGTTGGTTGGATTAAGAAAAAAATCATTGATTTATTTTTTCGCATTATAATTTTTCTTCACTATGTATAACAGTCTTTTCCAGGTCACTAAAACAGTAAACACTGCTGTCTGGTTTAAAGATTCATTGAATCTATGCTGGGAAATATTGCCAATGTATCCGCCATTGTAAATCCAATTGCTTCAGTTTGTTTGTCTTCCTCTACCATTAAACACATCGTACAGACAAAATGACGAGGAGAAATAAATGACATTGAATTTGGAAAGCTAAAACTATTTAATATTTTTTTTATATGAAAGAAAAATTACAGAATGGCCAATGGTAGAGGTAACAAATTCTCGAAAATAGAATTTATCAATGCTGTTAGTTATGTTTTCTTTTTTAATTACTGGTGTCGTTTCTAAATATTTGTTTGCGCAACCTCTTTCGCCATGAGTCGAATGCGACACAAGGTCCATTTTTAAGCGAAGTACAGCCGTTTGGGAGTTTCCTTGTCATTAACAAATTACCGTATCAGAGCTAAAGAGCTCAGACTGTCCTACTATTTATATATAGCTTGATGAAGAATGGAACATCCGTTTTCAGTTTTAAAAAATGCTAAGCATTTCGTAACAAAGAACGACTTGATTTTAATACAAGTAGTAGACGTTAGAAGTGAAAGTCTTCGAATAAATTTCGAAATGAAATTCATAAAACTTAAAAAAAAACATGTAGTCTATAACTTAGCCAATTTAATTAAATTTACGTGTTTAATATTGAAAATTTATCTCGTTTGATATTATCATTTGATACAATAATTGGTCAGTCACGCAAAGACATGCTTGTTTGCTTGATTAATTGATTGGTTTACACGGCATGTCAACCAATCAAGAGTTATTCTATGCATAGAGGTTATCACGTAGATTTTTATGTAATTGTTTCTTGAAAATTGGGTTTTTTTGCACACAGTCATATGAATTCAAGTATTCCTATCTAATACAAATAATTTGCACACAGTTATAAGGTTTTAAATATTCCTATCTAATTTTAAGCAATTTTATTGAACCCATAGATGTGACCCTAACAGGTACTACCACTCCATGTTTGAGTGAATAGGGAAGTTATGGCAATAAAGGGATATTCCACACCCCTTAGATCTCCATCAGATTCAGTTCAGTGTAATACCCAGAACACCCCTTTTTTACAGTTCTTACCACTATACAGGGGATTCAGTCAGCGTATTCTTAGCCCCACCGACTAGGCGTTCAAGCTCAGAAAATATCATAGTAAAATATCATCAGTAAAAAATATGTTTCAAAAAATGTTGCCCATTCTAAAATATATAGCTTATTAATTGCTCTCGTTGTACACTAGACATATCTCGGAATGCTCTTTCCGATGACAAAGATTATAACCATACAACAGTACTTTTTTCCGGACGGCTTACCATAGCATTCCTTACAGCAGCAAATATTACGATTGTTGGAAGTCATCGAGGCGAAGTGACTAATGTGATGAACTCTGAGACATCGTGCTGAGTGAGTTCGAAATCCAATCGCGCTATTACGTTCACTTTTGGAGTAAGACTTTTGGGAAAGGTATGAACCCATTTTCCACCAGTTAGGGGTTAAATAGTACCAGTACTGTTCTTCTACAAGGATGCCTTTGACATTAAATAACCTACAAAGACTGATATGCCATTAAACAAAGAAACCAAGCCAAAACCAAACCAAACCAGAAAGAGAGAGAAAAAATGGAAGATTTCTCGTGGAATAGTGGCTAACGTTATGGACTGTGACATCTTAGTAAGCGAGTTCGAACTCTAGTCGCCCTATTACGTTTATTTGCGGACTAATACCCTTAAGAAGGCTATAAGTTGTTAAGTAAAGTTGGCGACCGTAGTCGAGGGCGACCCGAAGGCTTCCTTTTCAACAGGTACTACACCGAGGTGTAGGAGAGGGCGCTACTCTTTTCCCAGGATTGGTCCACTTTATCCTTGATACCTATCTTATATTGCTGAGTGTTAAGCAAGGAGGTATCAATTACCATTTTTAAAGTCTTTGGTATGACGTGCCCTGGGATTGAACCCTGGTCTCCCGGAAAACCGCCTTATTTCCCAAGTAATAGTACTACTACTGTTCTACAAGACCGACTTAGGCACTTATAAACCCACAATGGTTGATACGCTATTAAACAAAGAAACTAAACAAAACCACATATAACCATATGATATCAGCTCTTGTAACAGCACCAAATGTAAATAATAGAGGTTCATGAATATCTTTGGACTTAATCAAATATAGCAGCATTTCAGTTCACTCTTCATTGTCTCCAACAAACAGAAGAAACTCCAAGATATCCTAAATAGAAGTTTATTTATTCACTAGACTATGTCTATGATATATTTTGAACAAAAACCGACCATTAGTGGATCTGGTGTTAAATTATATCATTCTATATTAGCAATGTATCTTCAATAACTTTGAGCGATCCTCCTTACGTCGGCATTTAATGTTCTTTTACAAGCTTCCGATATCCCGGCTATTAGTCCTTGATTTATTAGAGTGTATAGGTATGGACGCTATTAAAGTGTGTACAATGAGCGTCCAAGTTTGTATTGACTCCATAGACTGGACAAAAAGCTGAGATTTCTTGGCAATATATTTTTTATCAATAAAATATTCATAAATGTTAATGAAATAATATGCTATAGAAAATTATTTGATATCTCTTAAATCATAGCGCTAACGAAAATTATATTACTTGTCCTGGGAATATTTTTGTTCAGTTTTTTTATATCATGACATATCGAGCTTTGTGTGTTATTTAAAGCCAAATCTGTTCTTGTGTACTATTTAACCCATAGATCGTGAGATAAAGGGGTCCATACCTTTCTCTAGGGTATTAGTCCAAAAGTGTGACTGAAGTTCAAACTCACTAACTACGATGCCATAGTTCCTATGCCACCCTATGGTCCCTATGCCATCCTCCGAATATTTTTGCTTTCGAGGCCTAGTTCCTAAATACGTATTTGTTAACCTTTAGCAGACATAGACACCAAAATTGAATCTGTATTAATCTTTTAAACAACCCTATCAAAATATTTAGATGATACCCTAATTTAGTAACACTATAATAGCAATATTGGGGTGATCTCTGCGGTGTAGTGTCTACCGTGCTAGACTGTGACATTGTTATAAGCGAGATTGTACACCAGTCGAGCTATTGCGTTCAGTTTCGAACTTGTACCAGAAAGAACTTCGTATTTTTGTTTGGTGTATTAATTAATTTGACCGTCATGGTCGACACATATTTTCACCCAATCAGGATGACTTATCCTATTCAGCCAGGACCATTTTTCCGGGCAGCACCAAATTGGGGAAAAGCCGCTAAACACTCTCTACCTCTGAAGTTTTCTAACTGGACAGACGTACTTACTGCCCGCTCTCTTTATTACCAGCAGCATCACGACACCATGAGGAAAGCCATCTACTTTAAGGACCTCTTGAGTCTATTCTCTTAGACCAAGGGTTCCCAGTTGAATATGAATTAGATGAATTCAATACGCCACACACGGGAACCATATTAAGTCGCCTCCAACTTTGGCTATGTCGACTGCGATGCAAACTTCCGCTCAGACATCCAGCTACTTCATCCCTGGCAACATTACCTGGAGACATGCCTCTCTTCCACAACAACCAAGACCACACATTCATGGGTGACTACATCATTCCTGTCCTTAACCAGCAAACACGACTTTTGCTACACCTATTGTGACCATATCTCACTCACACATTCAACAATGCCTTAACCTAGCGACGCACATTTCACTCAGGCAAATAGCTGCTAAAATTCCTTCTCAACTCCATAACTCCTTCCTTCCTTCCTTCCTTCCTTCCTTCCTTCCTTCCTTCCTACGAGACTTGTAGCATAAACGTAAACCCTTTATTCCACGCAGCCATTAAAAGACTATTATAAAAACCTTACGGCATCTTCGTCTTCTCACTCCTTTATTTCTATCAACACATTTAGCGAAGAAATAACGTAACCACACGTAATAATATTTCATCGCTAAAAACTAATACACTTGAAAAGGTATGAACCTCTTATCCCCCACAGTAATGCATTAAATAGCACTACTACTGTCCTTCTACATAGATGGTTTTGGCATTGAATAACCTATGAAGATTGATATGCAATTAAACAATGAAACCGAAACCCACCTATGTCACATGAAAAACAAGCAAACTAAACAGCATTCAATAGCAGGCGATATAACTTGATTGAGTGGATAATGGAGTTTGTCAAATTACAATAAATTACTTGTTTTTAGGTAGATTTGGTTTGGTTTGGTTTGGTTTGGTTTGTTTTCTTCTTTTAATGACATATCAACCTTTGTGGGTAATTTAATACCAAAGCCATCCTTATAGAAGGACAGCAGTGATATTATTTAACCCATAGCTGGAGTATGAGAGGTTTTATACGTTTCTCAAGTCTATTAGTCTGAAAGTGAACATTCTAGCGCAACAGGAGATTGAACTCGCTTGCTACAATATCGCAGTCCAGCATGTTGGTCACTATGTCACGGGGAATCCCTCTTGTAAGGAAGGCGTCTACTCCATTACAATGGCTCGCTATATGTCTGTTTTAATTTTATTTTTGAGAATCTTTTGAAAACATTTCATGCCATGAACGAAAATTTACGACTTTACAATTATCGGTAACGAAGTAGAGTTAATATCAAGTGTCCGAAATGTTATTCGGTTCTTCTTATAGAATTTAATTTGTGAGTCTATTCTGATTCTTATTTAGATGATTTAGTTATACTGAATTATATACATAAAAAAAAAGTCATAGATGAAATAGAAATCTTTCAAAACTGGATTCAATGGCGATATATAAATTATCTCGAAAATATGTCCGCTAACGCATGCGTACACGTTTCAAAGTGAATGTCCACTGCGGTTGTAACTTAGAAAATCTGGGATTCTATTGAACGAAATAACCCATAAAGTGCAGTAATTCTCTGGATACAATCACCGAAGATTTCATTTATAGTGAGAAATCAGAAAACTGCATTTTGACTTTTGAACGTTATATGAAAATAAAAACGTCTCTGTACCGTATTTTGTTATTATTTTCAATTTACTGTTATTTGCTTTTCGTCAATTTCTTTTGTTGTATTTACTTCTTTATATTTTCCACAGGTTTTTATTTACTTTCATTTTTCCTATCACACCAAGCCGAATCAAACATACATAAAGAATAAAATCTGACAAAAACTCAACGTTCGTAAAAAAGAAAATGAAAAGAAACCATTCGTGTTGCTTTGTAATAGCTGATGAAGAAAACGGAGAGAAGGACAATAATGATGAAAAACTGCGTTTAAAAAGTGAATGTGTTGACCCAACGAGGAGGAGGAGGAGACGAAGTAGAAAAAGAGGAGGAGGAAGGGTTAGGAATATGAATGAATCTTACAAAAAAAATGAAGACTGAATCTCAAATCCGCAGATGAAATAAGTTTTGTTTTTATAGCTGTTCTGCAGCAAATGAATAAGAAAAAATACTTCTATCATGACATTGGATTCTTCATATATAAGTAGTACATCGATAAATAATAATGATAATAATAAGCTGGATAATAAGTAGTCTCAAAATGTACAAAATATCAGATGAAGTCATAAACTTTATCGAGAAAACTATGAAAACCTAGAAAGTGTAATTGACAGCAAAAGGAAAAAGCTTAGCTGAAATAAAGATTCAAAGAGGTATATTCCAGGGAGATGCACGATCACCAATACTATTTATAATTGCGATGATGCCACTCAACCACATACTCAGAAAATGCATTGCCGGATACAAACGAACTAAATCGCAAGAAAAGATCAATCACTTAATGTGCATGGACGACATCAAACTGTTTGCAAAAATGAAAAAAAAAAAGAATTAGAAACTCTAATATACACAGTCAGAATATACAGTCAAGACATAGGGGTGGAATTTTGAATTGAAAAATGCGCCATGCTCTTAATGAAAAACGACAAACGACACCTGTCGGACGAATGGAACTATCAAATCAAGATAAAATTTGAACGCTAGGAGAAAAGGAAACCTACAAATATTTGGAGATATTGGAAGCTGACACCATCAAACAAGAGATGAAAAAAAACAAGAAAGAATATCTTAGAAGAACCAGAAAGTTGCACGAGACAAAACTATATAGCAGAAAGTTTATCAAATGAATAAATACCTGGGCTGTCCTCCTCGTAAGATACTCGGGACCGTTCTTGAAGTGGACCTGAGAAGAACTTAAACGAATGGAACAGAGAACAAGAAAACTAATGACCATGCATAAGGCATTACATCCCAGAGATGACGTTGACAGACTATAAGAAAAGAACGAGTAAGAGTACTTGCCAGTACTAAAGACAGTGTTGACGTACCAATACAACGACTTGAAGACTACATACAAAAGCGAGGAGAAAGACTGATTACAGCCAGCAGAAACAATACTGACATCATGAGGACCAACAGAACAACCATAACGAAAAAAACAAAAATGGGGAAAAACTACTCTATGGGCGTTTTAAACGACGAATAAGCAGCACCTCACACGGGAAAACATGGACATGGTTAAAAAAAAGTATGTCTACTTTAAGAAAACTGGGAACAACCGAAAACAATAGGTTCGTAGACTTCATATTACCCAAGAAAACTACAGACTTGGATTTTTCAGAGACTATTAAACTCCTATCGGAACTATTCGGGCCTAACACAACCTTGTTCCACAAACGTTGGAAATGCCTAAACACAGTCAAGGACAACCAGCAAGATTTCCTAGCGTTTGCAGCATCGGTGAACAAGCTCTGTAAAGACTTCAAACTAGCCGAGCTGACTTCCGATGATTTCAAGTGCTTAATATTTGCACAGGGTCTAGTATCAGCAGAAGACGCTGAAGTCAGACGGCGGGTACTGACCAAGCTTGAAAACGAACAAGGACAAAAATTGGCAGAGGACTGTCAAAGAGTAATTTCTGTCAGGTGTGACTCAAAAACGATCTGGCTCAGATTAGAAAAATCAGAAACCAGTTAACCGCCTATTCCCGTCAAAAAAACAAAAGGCAAATCTCATGTTCTAAACCCCGCAATAAACAAAACGCAAACAGGTTAAAGAAAGCGCCTTGACCATGTTACCATTGTGGTAAATGGCATTAGATGAAATTCTGTCCAGTAAAGAAGAAAATATATTGCAAAAATTGCAATAAAAATGGTCATAACTTAACTCAGTGCTGGTACGCCAACATAACGAGAAAACCCAAAAGTAAAATTATGCAAGCTCAGACGACACAGTCAATAGGAACTTAAGAAAATACGTAGCTGTTGATATTTGCCATAACTCCATTAAATTCCAGCTTGACTCGGGTTCTGATATCTCAATCATCAATTGGCGTACTTGGCGAAAATTAAACAATCCGACCTCACTAAAGACGGATAAAACAGCAAAATCCGTAACTGGCGAGAATATTAACATCTTAGGCGAGGTAATCCTTACAGTAACACTAAATGGAGTTACCAAAAAGCTGAAAGCCTACGAACTAAAAATTTCGGACAACTTGTTCAAAACAGATTGGATAGAAAAATTCAATCTATGGGATTGCCCAATGAGTACATTTTGTCGCAAAATAGAAAATACAACGTCCAATTCGGTAAATCTCAAAAAGAAACTCAAACAACGATCTCCACAGGTTTTTTTCTGGCGGCCTTGGGAAATGTTCTAAATTAAAAGCTAAACTCAAGGTGAAGGACGGTGCACAACCGGTATTCAAGAAGAAACGGAATGTCCCTTTCGCTGCTCTAGAGCAAATCAACAAAGAATTAGATTTGAACAAGCAGGTATTCTGTCAAAAACAGACTTTAGCGAATGGGCAGCACCTCCGATCCATGTAAAAATGAAGTCCAACCAAATACGAATCTGCGCCGATTTCCCCTCAGGGTTAAACGATGCCTTGCAGGATCAACACTATCCTCTACCAAGCCCTGATGAAATTTTCAACAAACTAAACATTAAGAACGTAGAAATTGCGAGGGCTTCTCAACGAACTCTTTTAAAAAGGACTAACCGTGGTTATGGACCCCTGAATGCCAAGAGTCATTCGAAAAGATCAAGAAAACCCCTGATTGCCAAGAGTCATTCGAAAAGATCAAGAAAACCCTTACTTCGAATCTCTCTCTCACCCACTACGACCCTACCCTCGACATCATCCTATTTACCTATTTACCAACCTCTCCGCTCGGGAAGGATATGACACAAGGTTAATTTTTAAGCGGAGTTTAACAGGTTTGAATTCAGAGTTTTTCCTTCTCCTAGACTAGTTGCCTCAACAAGGCTGAAGAACCTAGTCTGTCCTACTATTTACCCATAGCTGGAGGGAGAATAATTGGATTCATACCTTTCCCAAGGGTATTAGTGCTATGTGAAATGCAATGAGTTTCGTCCAGGATTTGAACTCGTGTCGCCGTGTTCATTTCCTACGACGATAACAATTACACCACGGGCACCTCCATATAGTCGCAAATGATGCAAGCTCATACGGCATCGGTGCTTGCATTCTCCATAAACTGCCAGATGGTTCGCGAAAAGCTGTAGCACACGCATCTAGATCCCTGCTACCAGCTGAGAAACAATATTCCTAAATAGAGAAAGAGGCTCTAAGGATAATATTCGCCGTCACAAAGTTCCACAGATACCTACATGGAAGACGGTTAATACTTCAAACGGACTATAAACCCTTAATAACAATCTTTGGGTCCAAGAAAGGTCTGCCAGTCTATACTCCAAATAAACAACTTTGTTGGGGAACGATTCTCTTAAACTACAACTTCAAGATCGAGTTCCTAACATCTAAAAATATTTGCCACGCAGACAGCTTATCGCGACTCATTCCCAAAAATACGGAAATTTTTGAAGACTCCATTATTGCTACTCTAAGGACAAATTTGCGAAATTAGAAACAATATTCGCAAGAAAAATCAAGTCCGTCTTCAATAAACTCATTCCATGGCAAGCAAAGTTCAAGAAAACAGTCTCGCCCCATAAGAAACATTTCTATCTTGGCGACAAAAGTCTTTTCAAGGCCTACAAAAACAACATGACATTCTGGGAAGTAGGCATCATCAAACAAAGGATTGGCGAACTGGTCTATATTGTCCAGCGACCAAAAACACCCACAAACGCCATATGAACTAGCTCAGGAAATCCTGTTTAAATGAATCTGAGGAATCACCACAAAATACCTTCGAAGAGGCGATCGACGCAATATTCGATCATTTCGATCTCGACACGCCTCAAGTCTCTCCGGAAGTACGACGCTCGGGAAGAAAAAGAAAATTTACGCAACCACTCGACGTAAAACCCAAGAAGTAGAAGTATTAATAGTTTTATTTTTTTTTTTTTTTTGCCTTTTTTTTTCAAGAAAAAAAGAAGAAAACTCTTGGAAGGGGGATGTTGTGAGACCGAAACTTACCTGCATCATCGACTCTTCCAGCCCCATATTACTCGCGTAGTAATATCCTAATACCAGAGCAGTGATAGCAGTAATAGCCCAAGAGTACTAGAAGTACGACTACCAATATTGGACACTATCCTTTGTAACTTGTGTAAATATATCTTTCTTACCTCTAAACCGTGTTCCGTATTTTCCTTCAGTGTACCGACTTTGGGTCCACATCACATACAAACGGATCACCTAATCTCTGTTAGACGACCAGACTTAGTAAAAAAAATAACAAGAAAAAGACAACCGGCCGAATTGTCGACTCTGCTGTCCCGGCTGATCACAGAGTAGAGATAAAAGAAAGTGAAAAGAAGGATAAATATCTCAACTTTACTAGGGAAATGAAAAAACTGTGGAACATGAAAGTGACGGTGATACCAATTTTATATTGGTGATCTTGGTACAGTCACCAAAGCATTAATAAAATGACTGGAGGACTTGGAAATAAAAGGATGAGTGAAGACAGTCCAAACTACAGCATTGTTGAAATCGGCCAGAATACTGAGAAGAGTCCTGAAGAATTGAGGAGACTTGTTGTCACTCCAACTCTTGTGAAAAACTATAAACTAACGTTGATGTGAACAACTCTCAAGGAGTAAAGTAATAATAATCTCAAAATCAGAAAGTGAAGAATTGTGCAAAGAAGATGTACTGAGAGTTCACGTTCTGATAATAGTAAAGGAAATGAAGTCAAGTTATGTAAATAGCAAAATAAAAATAGAATATCTGAAACTTGCATAAATTTTTTCTTTCAAATGTCTTACTCCATTACTTTTTTCTGTCCATTCCATTTTGCTAGAAACATCCTATACACAAATTTTCCAACTGATGAAGAAAGTTTATCACATGATCTATGATTAATATCCGTTCCATGCTTTGATCTTACTCTACAGCTGATGTTTGCGACATTAAAGAAAATGATAAAAAAGAACATAACTGCGGTGCGTTCATATCTCTCTCTCTCTCTCTCTCTCTCTCTCTCTCTCTCTCTATGTATATATATATATATATAAACAAGTTTGTCTATTAAGTAATGAAACTGAAGTTTGAAAAAAAACTACTTTATTATAAATCCTCTTTATCACCCTTGAAATAATTCCCTTGAGGAGTCCAACCCAGTTAGCTGAGGCAGTAGAATATGCCGACCCCAATAAATGTACTGTATATGACGCTAAACAATCCGATAGCGAGGCTCCAGTTCTGGGGTTCCCTTTGATTGCCATTACTCCAAGATCTACTCTGACCCGAATTGAGACTACCTGTTAGGGTTATATCCATGGGTCAAATAGAACTATTTAATCATTTTCTAAATTACACCATTTAACTGTGAACAAACAAATGAGCTCTGGCTCGTTTAAAAATAATGTCACCAACAAACTATTCATTTACAAATCATATATATATATATATATATATATATATGTGTGTGTGTGTGTGTGTGTGTGTGTGTGTGTGTGTGTGCAAAAACCCCGATCTGGAAATTGATAAATTTCTCTTTCTTTAAACTGAGTGAAAAGTTTGCTGAATAACAGAAGTTACTAAGTCTTTTCTTTGTAAGCAAAAATAATATTTGTCAAAGCAAAAAAAAAATTAAGGAGAAAGTAGAGATTCATGCATGAAAATAGAGTAGTTTTTGTTAACCTAATCTAAAAAGATCTATCTTGTATATGTAAAAATTCTCTGTGTGAGTATGAGCAAATTTATTTATGCCTTAGACATATATGCGGCAACAGCTGAAATTTTCATCGGGAAGTATAGGCTAACGTATCAGTATTGATAAATCTACATAAACAGTGAAATATTCGTTCAGTTTAAGAAAAATGAAACGAAGTTGAAATTAAATGAATTCTTTAAAGAAAAGAATGTTGATTTTCACTCGAGAGAAATGAAACAAAAAGTAAACTGAATGGATATTGAATAAATTCATACCAACTAAAGAAAATATTTATTTTTTCGCTATTTATATAATTGAGGTATGCTGGAAATTCGATAAAAAATAGATGATTTATCAATGAATATAATTAATAAAAGAGAATATATATTTTTTTTTATAATCTAGGAGATCAAAATTTGTCAAAATTGGGGGGGGGTCTGTCGCATTTTTAGCGGCAAATCTAATATTGTCGTCTGCGAAGCATTTCAAAATTTTTTAAAACTAGTTGGTAAGCGCTGATTGGTCGATAATTACAGATACATAAATTCCAGCTTCTCGAGGCTTTTTTTTCTAGAAAAATTAACACTTTTTGTATAGTAATCGGTCGATTTTCCACATATTTACGCTTAAACAGGTTATAGTATTAAAAAACCAACAAGTGCTGATATGACATAAAGGATTCAGATCTGGGGGATTTTTTCAAAAATGAAACTTTAAAAAAACTTTGTAAAAATCTCATCAGAGTTTGACGAGCAAATATTTCTAAACTGATTGTCTAGAAAGTAATGCGATTGACTTTTTCTTATTTTTCTGGTTGGTAGCCCTAATCAGTTGATCAATGTTATTTCATCAAAAATCATTTTCACTATCTAATGTCAACCAGGTCTGATGAGAGCCCTTCTGTCAAATTTTCCTCAGTTAATGAAGTGATTGACAAACCAGAACATGATTCATTTTTCCGTCTCTTTAAAACGCTTAAAAAATTTTTTTTTATCCGTAATAGAACTTGATCTTCATTAGTCTGTGTTAACTTTTTAAAAGTTTCTTTTGTATTATCCATGTTGCATGTTTGGAAGAAATATTTTTAAAAGTTTCTTAAGAAATTTGTTTAAATCTTTTTTTAAAAGTTTTATTACTTCTGTTATTCCCCTTTACGTCTCTCGACTCACATTGAAGATTCCCTGAGGTATTGTGGTTAATGTGTTGGACTACGATATTGTACTAAACAAGTTCGAACTCTATCCTTGGGAAAGAAATGAACCCACTTACATTACAGCTATAAGTTAATTAATACCACGACTATTCTTCAACAAGAATGGCTTTGGTATTTAATAACACACAAAGGTTGATATATCATTAAACAAAAAAAGCAATCTGCTCACTTTTTTGACTTCACATCAGTTTTTCAATTTCCGATAGAAGAAGTTATAAAAAACCTTATAGTTTTTGTTTCTGGTGCGCACACTGTGGAAAATGTCCCAATGTATACACCGCCGAAGCCAAAAAGGTCTATAATCTCTGCTGCTTTGTTATCGTTTAATTCCTCAATGTCAAGGTACTCTTTTTACTTTCTTTTAATTTTGCTATGGTCTGCCATGACGGCAAAGTCCACTATTCGTCAGGTTTACTTCTTCTTGTTGACGATCACAAGCTCTGGTTTTCTCGCCGAGAATACGTGATTGGTTTGTATCTCAAAATTCCAGTGGAGTTTGTGCGTCTCATTCTTCAAGACGGATTCTGAATTGTGCATATACCACTTGTTCGTATGATCAAATTTCAATTTCTTGCACAATTCCCAGTGAATCACCTTCCCCACTCAGTTGTGTTATTATGTGATTGATTGTTTTGTCTCTATCATCACATAACCTACATTCGCTATTTTGTTGCGTCTTATCTATTTTTGCTTTAATATAGTTGGCCCTTATCATTTTGTCTTATACAGCTATTAGAAGAGATTCAGTTTCTATCTTAAGATTTCCCTTTATTAGTCATGTCCATGTCTTCTCGGTTGAGATTTCGCTTGTTTTTTGTTTGTTTTTCTTCCCATTTTTGTTTTCTAGTTATGGATGTTCTGTTGATCCTCGTGTCGTTTGTGTTGTTTCTGGCTGTTGTAATTAGTCTTTATTAGCTATTTTTATGTAGTCTTCAAATCGTTTAATCGATGCATCTTCAATGCTGGCAAGTCTTCTTCTGCCTTCTTTTCTTGACACATATAGTCTGTCTATGTCATCTCTGGGATATAAGGCCTTATGCATCATTATTAGTTTTCTAGTTCTCTGGTCCATTTGTTGAAGTTCTTCTCTGGTCCACTTTAAGAATGGTCCCGAGTATCTTACAAGGTGCTAATCCCTTTGATGGGATTTCTACTATATAGTTTGTTTTCAAGTAGTTTTCTCGTTCTTCTAAGATGCTCTTTTTTCCTTTTTTCATCTTTGTTTATTAGGGGATATATCTTTTCTTACGGTTCTATTATCATTATCATTATTCAAACTGGATTGGAAATTGCAAACAAAAATCTTTCTGCAAAGTGCCATTTTTGCCGTGTACATAAAATAATCATAGATACTATGAGATGAATTTTGTCTCAGGACCCTAAATGGTGTGGAGGTTGTCATACATGTTTCGAATATTTCCATGATTCTTTTTATTTTTGATGGGTCGATAGAAACCCTATAGAACACAAAAGGCAGAACAAGCTAAAGAACTAGCAAAACAAAAAGTGTTGTTCCTTATTAATCTCTTGCACAGGAAACAATCAAATTCACCAGCACTCTTCATTGGATCTGTCTAGAGTCTGCAGTTGAGCGTCTGCCAAGGTTGTTTAGCATGTCTTTAGATCAAAGCGACAACATTAAGCCAATGGGTGCAAATTATTTGTATTAGATAGAAATACTTGAAATAACCAAATTACTGTGCGTAAAAAAACACTTTAGAAACAACACAAAAATGTAAATACAAATGTCCCATGAACGTGATTCCATGACCTCTTGGCCTAAAATTGCCACACGGTAAGAATCAATCAATCAATCAATTTTCTTTATTTATTTATTTATTTATTAGTAGAAGGTACTGTTTGGAAATGGTAACGACAAAATTCCTTTCTACTTCCAGAAGATCTGCATTGTGCAAATTCCCTGAACTTTTGGGTACCACCATGTATTCTGCCAAAATTTTTAAGTAATTTTATCATGAGAAGGAATTTTTTACCATGAAGCCTAATTTCCACCGTATTCTTCGAAGTAAACCCTTGTCTGCAGTTTGAACTCTGGTCTACAAAGGGTACTGTTCAAGAAGATTTGCAGCAAAAATCTGTCCTATATTCAATTCCTGTACTACATTCGATTCATATTCTCTGGGCCTTTTAGTTAGAAGTTTTTGGTATTTTTCTAAGAAGGAAAATTTTGAAATTCTCTTTGTTTAAATGGAAAATTCGTCTGATTTTTTTTTTCCTCTAGCCAAAAGGCAAAAAAATAATTTCACTCTCCAGAGGAAAGCAATTTCTGTTTCTTTATTTTGTCAATCAATCAGCACGATAAATAGATTCCTATTCTATTTGATTCGTTTCTTTGGAATAGTTTGCTATTTTTTTTTGTTTTTCATTTTTTTTTTTTTTTGCTTTGTGTGTGTGTGTGTGTGTGTGTGTGTGTGTGTGTTTTGGTAACTTCTGTTTCTCGGATCTGTGAGTCTATCCTGACTTCGTTTACAAAAAAAGAAAATCTATTAAGAATAACAAAAAGACGAGTATAGAAACGTACCAAAGTGACAGATAGGAAAGGAATAAAGTGATTCGTATTTCAAAAGTGACGATGCGGAAGAAATACTGCAACGATAATACTAAATAAAAAGAAAATTGTGGAAGAGAATAAATGGAGGAAACCTGTAATCACTGAAGGGAAGAAATGCATTCATTTTCAAATTTAGATAGAGAAATTAAAACAACTGATTGGAGAGAGTGAACAGACAAATTCCTTGTTTATAAAAACTGTGATGTTTCCTTGAGGGAAAAACTGAATCGAAATTGAGAGTTAAAATAAGTCAATCAAAAGAACTGTGCATACAACGAGTTACCAATAACATTGGTTTAACATCATAATTTTCTTTTAAATTGATACTCACTCATCTAGACGAAGTCTAGACGTTAAGAGAACAGTCTAAACATCACCAATTGATTATATTAACCGTTCACAAATATTCATTTAATTACAATAATATAATGTAATATAATATAATATCCGTCATTGTCAATTTAATTAACCCAGTGCTTCTCAATCAATTAAATAGACCAACATTACACTGTGAAATTTTCGTCATTATACAATGAAATTTTCATTATTATTCAATGAAATTTTTAACATTATACAGTGAAATATTTGACTTTGTATAGTGAGATTTTTAACATTATATAATAAAATTTTCAATATTATACAATGAAATTTTCAACATTATACAGTGAAATTTTCAACATTCTACAATGAAATTTTCAGATAAAAATTCAGTTAATAACTGACTTAACATGTTTCTTTTACTTTCTCCCTCTTTATCAATACGATTAATTCAATGGTAAATATTTATCACATAAAACGAATATTAAACATAGCATTTTTTCGTATATAAGAATAAAAGTAAACCTAAAATTACGCGGGAATAATGTTGCTGATTGTTCTGCCAGCCAGTGTCAAGAGGACAGATGACAGCACTGTAGAAAGTCGAATGGGATAAATCTATGATTTGTATTACAAAAAATATCACTAATCTAATCTTATTATTACTCATAATGTTATTGCTCTTGAAAGTTTACATAAAACAACTATAATGTTATCTTCAAATTTCATTGCTCTTTGAGGAATTGTGTCCTCTACAATGAATACATAAGAAATTCCCCTTTTCCTCATCGAACGACTGCTCTATCTCCGTGATTAACCCGACATTAGTCCGCTAAAAGCGTCATTCATGCTCTTATTAAGAGACATAGACTGTTTGGTTGGTTGGTTGTTGTTGGTTGATTGTTTGGGTTTTATGGCATATCAACCTTTGTAGGTTATTCAATGCCAAATCCATTTTTAAACAAAAATCAGTTCTATTTCAAACAATTCAGTTCAGCATAAGTACACAGTTTAATTGTCAAAAACACTTCTACTTCAAGCTATTCAGTTTAGTCAAACAGTTCTAATTCAAACAATTCAGTTTATCATAAATATACAGTTAGCTCTATTTAACCCATAGATAGGGCCATATCAGGTGGTACCATTCCGGGCCAGAGTGGACCTGGGAGCAATGGCAATGAAGGGGTGCTCCGCATTCCCCAAAGCATCACTGGAACCTCACCATTAGATTGTTTAGTGTCATATCAGGACACTCATTTGGGGGATGGGGTCTTACCCCTCTGCAGAAGTGCAGTCAGTGTATTCTACAGCCCTAGCCGACTGGGCAACGAATGCTTGGTCGAGATATTTCTAGGAATATACTCGTAAATTATCATATATTTTATAATTTTGTGCGTTGTGTAATGATCAGCGAACTAAGCTAAAAGTCCAGGTTTAGTGAGTTCGATTCTCATTAAATCTAAACTTAGTAAATACGAGGTGCATACGATAAGTTTCCAGACTTTTTTCGTATGGGCACTTTTATTGAGAGTGCATACATGAAACTCTAGTCCCCTTCGAAGTAATCTCCTCCGGCTGCAATGCACTTGTTGTACCGTTCCAAAAATTTCCGGAAGGCCCCATCGAAGCCCGCTTGTGTGAGCATGTCAATGACCTTCATCACAGCCTCTTTCATCTCCTCAATTCTCTCATAACGACAGCCTCTGACCTTAGGGAAAAACCAAAAGTCACAGGGAGCAAGGTCTTGGCTATAGGGAGGCTGAGGAACTGTCTTGATGTCCATCTTGATCAAATAGTCTGTGACAAAGATGGAGTTGTGGACTGGTGTGTTGTCCTGAAATGCCACTGACCCGATTTCAAGAGTGCTGGCCTCTCCCTAAGAATCTCTTCCTGAACTCCCTTAAAACCTCAACATAGTAACCCTAACCCTAACCCTTTGGCCAATCAACTCTCGTGTATTGACTTCCTTACTCCTACCACACCTCTCATCATCCCTCACAGACTTCGTGCCTTCCTTCAATCTCTTATGCCACTCAAAAACTGTTGCTCGATTCATGCAAGATGGTCGAAAAGCAGTTTGAAGCATTCTATACGTTTTTGTGGCATTTTTTCCAAGTTTAAAACAGAATTTTATTGCATATCGTTCTTCTAAAGTGTCCTCACATCCAGATTACATTTTTGAAATTCACCAACTGTGACAATCAGGCTTTAGTAGGGTGTATTGCTGCTGTAGCTGTTCATTTGAACCTGAAATCCTAAAAATTGGTCTGTCATCTCATAAGATGTATAGCAATAACATACTGAATTTTCAATGCCAGCACAAAAAAGTCTGGAAACTTATCGTATGCACCTCGTAACTATCAAGCATCAAATGTACCCAAAAAGTAAATGTAAAATATCTATAGAATCTGAAAAGCATTATTATAAAATCAAGAAAACCTAACCAAAATTAAATCTTTTTCAGTTAGGAAACGGAGATTTAAAATGTATTTAACGACCTAGATATGTTATTAAGCCAAGTGAATGAATCGTTGGTTGAGTTTTATGGCATTTCAACCCTGGACGATTATTTAATGCCAAATCTTGTTTATACATATATATATTGAATATATGTAATTTGTGAAGGAATTGTTTGTAGGCAACATTTTAAGCAAAGCAGAGCTCATTTGTCTATACACAAGGTCAATTTTTCTTGCGGAATTCAATTCAGTGTTTTCCTTCTACTTGACTGGTTACCAACCCAAAGCTAATGAACCCAGTCTGCCCAACTGTTTACCCATTGTTGGAGGGGAAATAATTGGATTCATACCTTTCCCAAGGGTAATAAATAAAGTTGGTGACCTTAGTCGAAGGTGACCAAAAGCTCCTTTTTCAATAGCTACGACATCGATGTGTAGAGGAGGACACTACTCCATTCCCTGAATTGCTCCACTTTACCCTTGATCCGTACCTTATAATGCTGAGTGTTAAGCAAGGCAGCATCAAGTACCATTTTTTTAATCTTTGGTATGAATCGACCTGGGATTGAACCCTGGTCTTCAGGCGAACACTCTACTCATTCATGTCACCGTGTCTATTTCTTACAACGATAATCATTACACCATGAAACATCCCTGTGGGCGTATGAGTCCAAGTTTTATGTCTAGTTGGTTATGAGCAGCCACTTGCCTCCCATTTCACAACCCTTCCAAGTAAGATGAGCAAGACATGCTGGCTACTGCCCCAGGACGAACCCATAAATGACTTTAAGGTCTTACTCATGGACACACTAGTTTTGACTGACCAATAAAAACTTCATTCATCAGCTTTGTATGGACACTGGGTATCGTCTGGAGGACTTTCGTCGGATGATGACCGATTAGGACGGATGAACAGAGAGAGGCAAGGGAACCCATGCAGTCGAGACGCTTTGATGATTTATATACGTGTGTGTGTGTGTGTGTGTGTGTGTGTAGGTGTGATATTATACATATTGCTGCAAACGAAGCAACAATAATGCGGTCACCATAGTTTTCCTCAAATCAAGACCCAAATCAGGCATGGTTTCAGCGCCAAATTATCATTACAACTGACACAGAGGGCGCTTGTAGAAGCTTTTGATATCACCAGGTTTACTCGCTTTCTGTCACATCGTGGGAATGTCATAGATGCAGCATTCGTATTATTCTTTGTTATATATATATACTGGGTCGAACCATTAATAATTCCCTTTTTTTAAAAAAAACAAGTCTTGACTACGCATTTTAAACTTCGAATGTTTTAAACCCAACTAGAAATTACCTAATGAACGAGTGCTTTCATCAATCATTCTTATTTCGGCAATGAAAGACTGCTCATCATAATTTAATCCATGATCTCACGCACCGAAAACGGTGGAAGTGAAAGTGCATATTCGACTCGTAGTTTTATGGAAGTTTTAAAATAACAAAGATATTACAGAAACAGTTTTTTTTAACTCTCTAGTATTTATGACTAAGGTGACATTGCCGACTGCCAAGTCCGAAACCGATTTTCAAAGTTTCGGTTCATGGCGATACATGATTGAGAAATGAACCCAGACCCGGATACTCATCAAAACTTGAATAAGATTTTTGTGACCATTGGTGAAATGTTATCCACTCAAAGTAATTCGAGGATTAGCAATTGACCTCAACACCTCCCAATCCAAAATCTGACGCCCTTCTAAAAAGATAGGAAAAGTGAGCACATTGAAATTTTGGCTTCCTCATACTCTTAGAATAAGGATGTTCGTATATCCATAGCGATAAGTCTTCCTTGAAGGCAGAGAAATGGCCCGTTTTTCAAGAATCTCGTTAAAGGTGGCCAAAAAATGGGTCTTTTATGGTATGGTTCAACGCAAAAGTTAGTGGAAGGACAAGGATGAATGTCTGCAACCTACAACAAAAATGGTAGAATAGTAATGGAAGAATTATAAATTCACTCATAAGTAGATGATGTTTTACTAAAATGGAAATTGTTTATTCATCATCATCATCATCATGTCGTGCACGTATATCCCTGACCCTCTCTCTCCTCGTCTCCCTATCATTCATTGCCTCTGGCAGGTCTTCAGGGTTACATCCCGTATCATCACATAGCTGCTGTATGTATGTTCGAACTGGCCACCCTGCTTTTGATTGACCATATGCGGGGGTCCACAGGAGTACATCACTTACGATCTCGTCCTTGCTTCTCCAGCAGTGTCCGGCATGTCTGGTTCATCTAGCTTGTATAGTTTTCGTGATAGGAGGTAGGTGACCGCATAGTTGGCGCCTTGTGGGTGTGTTGCTGCCAGGACTTGTTCAATATTGCTCGCAACATTCTTGTATAATTGCCGTCTAGCTTCTTCTCCAATCGTTTAGTCAGCGTCTAAGTAGTGCATCCATATAGCAGTATCGACACGACCGCAGTCTGGAAGAAACTGCGTTTCATTTTATCGGTCAGGTTTGATTTCCATATGATCGAAAGCCAATCGATAGCTGTCCATGCCTTCGTTAGCCGCGTGTCGATGTCTTTTTCGGTTGATGAGATGATGCTTCCTAGGTAGGTGAATTTGTCCACCAGTTTCAGGGAGGTTCCGTCTAGTGTGGAGATGTCGCCTTTCTGATTAAAGCACATAACCCAATGTAAATATTCACTAAATACAGGCATTCATTCTCTTGTAAGTAAACAAGAAACATGTTAAACATTTACAAGTATTCTTTGATTAATAAAACATGTATTAATGAAAGACTACTGCCTAAATATACAGTGTGTGTGTGTGTGTGTGTGTGTGTGTGTGTGTGTGTGTGTGTGTGTGTGTGTGTGTGTGTGTGTGTGTGTGATGCAGAGACCTATAGGAAGGATAGGAAAGAGATAGCACATGTAATTTTAAATCAATTGTATGTGAATATCTTGAGTTCATTTCTTTTTCATGTATATATCTATCGCACCTTGTCCATATTTTATCTATTAGTCTGTCTGTCTTTCTGTCTATCTCTTTCTCTTTTTTCTTTTTCTCTCTACCTACACTTGCCTTGACTCTCTTCATTCGAATAATATCACTATTATAACCTGCTCTCTCTCTCTCTCTCTCTCTCTCTCTCTCTCTCTCCCTCTCTCTCTCTCTCCCTCTCTCTCTCCCTCTCTCTCTCCCCCTCTCTCTCTCTCCCTCTCTCTCCCTCTCTCTCTCTCCCTCCCTCCATCTATCTATCTATCTATCTATCTATCTGTATTTAATTAACGTTTATGATATCTTTTTTAAGGTAAGTAAGTGATGATGAAATAGCAAATATCAACCATAAATTTCTCCTTCCTACGCGATCAAATTTCGCAAGCAACTGCTTTGACGTCAACGAGACGCTTTAAATCGTTTATCTAGTCAAATCATTTTTCACACGTTCATTCGTTCGGAAAGTCAGTTTCACGTTAAAAAAAAAAAAAAAGAATTACAAAATAATAAACTATATTTCATCTGGATAATCGAATCTTATTTTTATTTATATTTATCGGTCATATTTGCAACGATTTTTCTTTTCTCTTTTTTTTTAGTTATCTCTTTGGCCCCAAATATTTTATATTTTTCACACTAATTTTCACCATGCACCCCGCACTTATTCTAATCGAAAATTTTGATCACTTGGGTTTTAAGAAAATCCAAACTTTAGTGAGATTTTATTTCATTCTATTTTTGTAACATCACAACGAAATGAAACGAAAATATTCATTTCCAGTATATCAACGATATATATATATATATATATATATATATATATATATAGAGAGAGAGAGAGAGAGAGAGAGAGAGAGAGAGAGAAAGATCTTACTAGAATAAGATAGATAGATAGATAGATGCTACGTAAAATTCAAGTATGGCCATCTATGTTATGATTTTGTAAAAGTATTATTAACTCTGCCATAAACATCTGGGTTTTTTTTTCAAGTCTCTGGCACACAAGGCATTTAATCTTATAAGAAACTGCTCTTACTCAATTTCGTCATCATCACCATCATCATTTCTCGCGCTGACAGCGCGGATTTTCCTCTCTCTCTCTCTCTCTCTCTCACTCACTCGCTCGCTCGCTCTATTCGTCCCAATCATCCATCGCTCCCGGCGGGTCTTCTAAAATACATGCTGTGTCCGCTCTGAGCTGATGTAGATAAGAACTTTCTGATCGTTTAACATTGACACGTACATATGTTGCGGTCCACAGAATAACGTCACTCATGATTTCCTTCTTTGTTCTCCATCAGTGTCCCGCATGTCTTGTTCGTCTTACTTGGATGATTTTTGAGATGGGAGGTGAGTGGCCGTATTGTTGTTGATTCTTAGGGTGTTGCTTTCAGGAGTGTTCAAGATGGCTCGTAGTATTTTTTGTAGTTCCTATTTAGCTTTTTCTCTGTGTTCTATTGGCGTCCATTTGGTGCATCCATACAGTAGAATTGGCCCAGCCACAGAATTGACTTGTAATCTTTTGACTGATATAACAGGTGTTGCAATTGGTAATTATATTATAATCTAGCTTTCATGAGTTGGTAAACAGCTTTACATTCCAGCTTTGTTTAAACAGGTCCCTCTACAAACATTGCAAGTTAGTTTTTGGCAGTTATTTTATAGAGGATAAAACTGTTTCAAGTTGTTTCCGGTTGTCAAAAAGATCGTTTGGTCTTAAATCTTTAGATGGTATGATAATGCCGAATATGGTCTTCTCATCCTATGATCAATACAGAACAAAATTAAGACTAAGACAGACAGAAAGATAAGGAGACTATTTATTTGTATAAACAGAGGTTAAAGACATCGTTATCACAGAGAGAGATAGAACTACATCTCCCTAGAGCTAAGCTAGTAACTCAGGTATCTAATTGTTCATCGACTTAAGTATAGTTTCATATTTTAAAAAGGAATTTTATCACTCAATCTATTCAAAGTAAAAACAAACAAAAATTCATCATGGCGTGCTTACTTGCGGGTAATATCTGGTCTTTTTTCTCTGCAATATCTTTTTATCTCTAAAAATTATTTTTGATAAAAACCATAGCAACTGAATCGACCACTGAATAACATGGTAAACATAACTCATGCTTGTCATTAAATGACTCTAAGAGTGTTTAGTTTCCACTAAATTCTTACCCCCCCCCAAAAAAGATCGTTTTGAATTCTACTGCGACGGCTGTCATATCAATGTGTATTTTCAAAGTTGTCAAAATTACTGATTCAAACATTGAAGAAAAAAAGGTAAAAAAAAAGCAACATTTTGGTATATCAAAATTCTTAAACTAAGAAAGGTAAAAATTTAACGAAAATACAGTTATTAGATTATGTAGTGAAAACGATCAATCAAATCAGAAGTCAAGATTTCTTCTCGCTGAACAATGTTTCACGGTCAGGTAAGCCAGTAGAGATTACAAGTGATCGAATCGAGATATTACTTGAAAATTTTGAAGCGTTATACAATACAGGACATCATCATCATCATCATCATCACCATGGTGTGCCACTGTCACGGATTTCCCTGGTCCTTTCCCGCCACTCGTTCCTATTATCCATCGCTTTCGGCAGGTCCTTCGTGCTACATCTTGTATCAGTACAGAGCTGTTGAAGATAAGTTTTAACTGGTCGCCCTACTCTGGCTCGTCCGTATGAGGGGGTCCACTGGAGTACATCGCTTATGATCTCACCCTTACTTCTCCAGCAGTGTCCCGCATGTCTCACTCGTATAGTTTGGATGGTTTTCGAGATGGGTTCTAGGTGTCTGTGCAGATGTAGCTATTTTGCAGAATGCTGCCTCCAGGACGTGTTCAATTCTTGTGCAATTGCTGTCAAGCTTTCTTTTCATACGCTTGGTCAGTGTCAATGTTGTGCATCCATATAGCAGTATTGACACGATTACTAGTTTAGTCAGTTGCTTTGATTTGTAACTTCTGCATGAGTGAAATAAAGAGAAAGAACCTTTCTGGTCATTACGTAAATGTTCTGTTTCCAAAAATATTTGACGAATGAGGAAAAAGTGATTGTTTGATAATGCGGAATGCAAGAGATTGTGACATGTAAGAAATTCACGGGGTTCAACGTACCAAACATTGATCTCCATAGAAGGAATGTGGTACTGTGTATATTATGGAAACGGTAAACGGCAACTACATAAGAATGCTGCGAGCAAAATTGAACAAGTCCTGGAGGCAGCACCTCACAAAGCAGCAGCTGTACGGCCACCTACCACCCATCACGAAAACTATCCAAGTTAGACGAGCGAGACATGCGGGACACTGCTAGAGAAGTAGGGACGAGCTCATAAGTGATGTACTCCTGTGGACCCCTTCACATGGCTGAGTAAAGGCAGGACGACCAGCTCGAACTTACATACAGCAGCTCTGTGCCGATATGGGATGTAGACTTGAAGACCTGCCGGAAGCAATGGAGGATAGGGAGGGGTGGCGAAATAGGGTCCGGGATATACGTACTGATGGCGCGTCATGATGATGATGAAGTTTTTGACTATGAGCAACTTCTAGAGACATGAAAGATTGATTCGAGCAACTAATGTTCCCAAAATCAGTATCATTATTATTTGTTTGTTATGCCTCCTTGGGTATCTCGCCGTTTTATTATTTTCTTACATCAACCTTTAAAAAAGAATCTTTAAACAGAACGTATACAATATGAATATAAAAAAAAATCTGTATAACGATCAAATTCTGTAATTCATCTGATAGTTCTCCAAAAGACCCTCTTGATTTTTTTTCTTATCATTTTGTTTCGAAAATATATTACTCTTTTTGCAAAAAAATTAATTGGTTTATAGACTTAGTTTTTGAAATCTGTCTTGAAAACGATTTGATTGATTCATTCATTCATTGATTAATCTATTGATTTTAGCGGTATATCAACTCGTCTTGGGCTATTTCTTGCCTACAGATTAGGGAATTGTGTACATTGTACGGTCATATTTTTTCATTTTTTGTTTGGTTTGGTTTGGTTTGGTTTTAAGGCACATCAAGCATTGAAGCCAAATCAATTTTTATTCATATAAACAGTTCTATTTCAAACAAATCAGTTTAGTATAGTTTTTGTTTACACACATTTAAATGTCATAACAGTTCTACTTCAAACAATTTAATTCACCATAAGTACACACTTTCAATGTCAAAAGCAGTCCTGTTTCAAGCAATTTAACTTTGCATAAGTATATAGTTTGGTTCTATTTGACCCATAGATAGGACCCTATCAGGTGCTATCACTCCGGACCAGAGCGATAGCAATGAAGGAGTACTCAACATTCCCCAAAGCTGGAACTTCACCATCATATTGTTTAGTGTCATATCCAGGACACTCGTTGTGGGGAAGTCGGTGTATTCTACAGTCCCCCCTCAGCTGACTTGGCCAACATTTTTGGTGTAGTTGTTTCTAAAACGGTTTTTTTCTTATTTTTTGTTTTTGATACTTTTTCGTTTATTTTTCATTTTGCACACGGACGTATAAGTCTTTGTTCACTTTTGCAAACGGTCATATGATTTTTTGTTTATTTTGCACACGGTCGAATAAATTTTAAAGATATCTACTTGACCGCAACATCGGAACCCAACAAATATATATCGAGGACACGCGTTGTTTTTTTGTTTGTTTGTTTTTGTTTTGTTTTTTGTTTTTTGCTTTTCTTTTTTTCGGGAGGCGTCTTACCCTTCGATTGAGGATACAGTCAGTGTATTATAAAAATATGATTTATTGACTAATTAGTTGATTCTAACATTATCCATTATCCGTTTTGGGTAGTCTTTGCCTTGGGGTTAAGGAATCGTATTCATTCTACGTTAATATTTACATTTTTGTATAGTTGTTTCCTAAGAGGATATTTTTTGCTCACAATCCCATCGAATACGAATAATTTTTAAACAGAACCATTTGACCAATAAACGGGACCCAAACAGGTATAATCATTCCGGGTCAGGAGGAAGGGGTATTTCACACTTCCCAAATCTTCAGAACTAAAGCCTTACCACCAGATGCAGTTTTGTGTCATACCGAGGACACACCACTTTTTTAATTAGTTTGATTGGTCTCTTTGTTTAATGGCATATCAACCTTTGTGACCCCCCCTTTATTTTCTTTTTTTCTTTCTTTTTGGTGGGAGGTGTATCTCTCTTCAAGAGATACAGTCTGCGTATTCTAAGGCTTTCCAACAGAGTTATGTGTTTTTGATTAAAATGGAAAGGAGTTCTCAACTATGAGTTCATCCTAGAGACGCAAAGGATTGATTCGAACAACTACTGCTTCCAATAAGACCAAATAAAAGAGCAATTGACGAAAAGCTTCTGGGACTGGTTTAATGAAAGGAGGATAATAATTCGGTCTGGATAATGCAAGGTGGCATTTTCCTTTGTTGATTAAGTATCAGTTTGGCCGGGATGTTTTTACTCATCCGCTATGTTCACCAAATGCATAACGTTTGGATAAACATTCGCTTATAGAATTTTCTTTGAGGAAAAATGCACTTCTGAGAAATAAGAGAAAAGAAATGTTTGTCAAAACAAGATTAGCAATTAAACAAAGAGGCCATCAGAGTAGGAGAGATAGAGCGTGTATGTGAGAGAAAAAGGAAACAAGAAAGTGGGGTAATTTGTGTGTTTGAAAGAGAAAGGAATAGTGAAAGAGAGATAATTTGTGCGACAAACAGAGAGAGGGGAAAGAGAGATGTCTGTGTGAGAGGGTGAGAGGGAGAGATAATGGGAGAAGGATTAAGAGAAAATGTGTGGGAGAAGAGAGAGAGAAAAAATGTGTTCGTGTGAAAGAGAGAGTGAAGAAGAAGAAGAAGAAGAAGAAGAAGAAGAAGAAGAAGAAGAAGAAGAAGAAGAAGAAGAAGAAGAAGAAGAAGAAGAAGAAGAAGAAGAAGAAGAAGAAGAGTGCATGTGAATGAGAGAAAGAGAAAGTGGTCGAAAGAGAAAGTGAGTGAGAAAGAAATAAAGAGGGAGAGAGAATGTGAGAGCAAAAGTGAAAGAGAGAGAATGTGTTTGAGAAAGAGAGAGAAGGAAAGTGAAAAAGAGAGGCATAGATAATGTGTGTGCAAGAGAGAATGTGTGTGTGTGTGTGTGTGTGTGTGTGTGTGTGTGTGTGTGTGTGTGTGTGTGTGTGTGTGTGTGTGTGTGTGTGTATTTTGGCACAGATGGCACAGAGAAGTGTTGGAATTCTGAGTTAATATTAGTTTCAAATCTGAGACTGCCACTTAATGAATATTCATATAATCCAGAATAAATACTGAAAATTGCAAAGTTATATGGTTGGTTGGTTGGTTGGTTGGTTGGTTGGTTTTTATGGCATATCAACCTTTGCAGGTTATATAACGCCAAATCCATTTTTATGCGAATAGTCAGTTCTATTTCAAACAATTTAGTTTAGCAAAAACATTTATATTTCGAGCTATTCAGTTTATTCAAACAGTTAATTCAGTTTAGTATAATTACAGATTTAGTTTACACACAGTTAAATGTCAAAACAGTTCTATATTAAACTACTCAGTTTAGTGTGAGTACAGTTTCAAATTCAAAAACAATTCAATTTCTAACAATTTAGTTTAGTATGAGCACTCGGTTTAAATGTAAGTACACAGTTTAATTGTCAAAATCATTTCTATTAAAAGCTATTCAGTTTAGTCAAACAGTTCTAATTCAAACAATTCAGTTTAGCATAAATATACAGTTAGCTCTATTTAACCCATAGATAGGGCCATATCAGGTGGTACCACTCCGAGCCAGAGTGGACCGGGGAGCAATGGCAATGAAGTGGTACTCCGCATTCCCCAAAGTTCCAGCATCACTGGAACCTCACCATCAGATTGTTTAGTGTCATATTCAGGACACTTATTTAGGGGTAGGGTCTTACCTCTCTGCAGAGGTGCAGTCGGTGTATACTACAGCCCCATCCGACTGGGCAAAAGTTATATGGATCTGTATTACCTTCTAATGCAATGGCTAAGGCTAGAATATGGCCCAGTCATCTGGGGCCGTAGAATACAGCGACTGTATCTCTGCAGAGAGGTAAGAACCACCAACGAGTATCTTTGATATGACATTAAACAATCTGATGGTAAGGCTCTAGAAACGTTGGAGCTTTGGGAATGCGGATTACCCCTTCATTACTTTTGCTTCCATGTCTCCTCTGACCTGGAGTGGTAGTACCTGATAGGGTCCCATCTATGGGTCAAATAGAACTGTTTGACATTTAAGCTGAGCTCAAACAAATGACTTATGCTAATTTGAGTTGTTTAGAATAGAACTGTTTGATCATTTAACTGTGTATAAACAAATAACTGATGTTTGATTGAACTGTGCGTGATACAAAGCAATACTTGGAACCATTTAACTTTGTTGACTTATGCTAAATTGAATTGTTAGAAACAATATTTAACTGTATGTATCTACAAAATTTGTTAACAAATCATATATTTAATATATATGTAAAAAATTGATTTGCCATTAAATAACCAACGATGTTTGATATGCCATAAATCCCAAACAAACCAAACCATATGGCCAGAATAAGATGCCTAGTTGAAGAGTGGACAGTAAATATTTATATAAATCGATATGTCCGTGTTTGTGTGTGTGTGTGTGTGTGTGTGGAATAGGGAGAGAGTGAACGTGTGTGTGTACGTGTGTATGGGCGCGTGTGTTTTTATGCTTATATATATATATATATATATATATATATATATATATATATATAGGGGGTGTACTGACGGATAGCTCGATAGATAGATAGAGAAAGAGACAGAGAAAAAAGAAGATGAAGCCATTTATATACAAAAATAAAATTCACATATGTAATCACAAATATTACTTTTGCCATGATGAATATTTAGAAGTATCTTGCAAGTCTTCGTAAACGTTTCAGGATTCAAAAATATCATGTGTCTAATATATATATATATATATATATATATATATATATATATATATATATATATATATATATATATATATATATTAGCCCAGTTACCTGGAGCTGAAGAATACGCTGATTGCATCTGTGCAGAGGCGTAAGTCCCCACCCACCATCAATGTCTGTCCTAGAATTGACACTAAACTACATTTGATTTTGAGGCTTCAATCCTGGAGCTTTGGGGAATGTGGAGTACTCAGTTATTACCACTAGATTCCCTCTGAGCCGGATTGGTAGTACTTTTTAGGGTCCTTTATATATATATATATATATATATATATATATATATATATATATATATATATATAAAATAGAAATATTTACTCATTTTCTTTACATGCAATCATTTAACTGTGTGAAAACAAATAACCAGTTAATTGAATCATTAGTATTACAAAGCAATACTTGGAACCATTTAACTGTGTACAAACAAATGATCTCTGGCTCGTTTAAAGAGTCGTTACGAACAAACTATTCGTTATTTAAAAGAAGTAATTAAAAATAACTCTGATTATATCTTTAGAAGCAACAAGTGCCCAGGGAAGGAAAATGTCTTATTGGAAATGTAATCTACAGGCAAGTGTTAAAACCAAAAATGGATTTCATGTGGTTTACATGACTTAACAGAAAGAACATAGAAGGTGAGCGTTAACAGACATAAGCCTTCATTCAGAAAGAGAATGTATGCAAACATCATGTTTTTAAGTTGTCATGTTGGAGTGAAAAGATAGCAACGAGACAGAATCAGGAATAAAGTCAGCAATTCTTAGAAGGACAAATGCGTGTCACGAAGGTTCAAAAGGTGCAACATATGCCTCAAAGAAAAGTTTCAAATTATTTGATTTCCATAGAAAAAATTACTTTTAAATAATTGTTCTTAATGACAACTGAAATCAAGATTTCGCCAAAGGCAAAATATTTGCGATATCAATTGGCGCCAGTTTAAGCTTTCAGTCATGTGATGTACTTTTATGAGAGATTTTTCTGACTTCCTACCAAGAAAGAATTGTTGACATTGTATCATTTTACAGTATGAGGAGGGGAGGCCACGCACGAATCGAGAATCACGCATGGCCGTCACAATAAAAAGCTTGGTTGCTTCAGGGATGCCTAAGGCGACGAACAATAAATTCGACGAACAATAAATTCGGCCCTAAAATTAGGTGCTGCCTAGGGGGAAGGCCCCTTAATAAATGACGAGTGTAATTTGAAAATCAAATTACTGTCAAATGTGTATTTAATCACCAACAATTGCATGATGATCCGTGAAACTTATAGTTGGGAGTTGGATGATAGTGTTTTTATTTAATATATATATATATATATATATATATATATATATATATATATATATATAATCTAGACAAATATCAAACTATGAACACCAGAATTCCGTTAATTTACATCTTATGCGATGTGTACAAAGTGGCCAATCAATCATAACTGTAAAGTTTCGTAAATTCATATTTTTCTGGGATGCTCTACTGTAGTAGCATCGACCAAATTTTTTTGCAAACCTTTCACATTTGCATTTACTATTAGATGTGACACACATACACACACACACACACACACACACATATATATATATATATATATATATATATATATATATATATATATATATCCTCCTGGGGGAATCCCCTTAGTGTGATGGCTTCGTAATAAGCAACGTTTACTTTCGGACAAAAACCCTAGGGAAAGATATGAACCCCGTTATCTCCCCTGCTATGGATAAAATAGAATCAATGTTGTTCTTTTACAAGCGTGGCTTTGGCATTAAACAACCCTCAAAAGTTGATATGTCATTAAACAAACTAGACCAAATCAACCCCTGCATACAAGCAGGATGCGTCACTAGATCAATTTCTTCACTGGATTTTAACTGGTTTGCATTCAGAATTTTCTTTTTCCTAGACCGGTTACCATACCAAGGGTAAAGAGCCCTGTCGGCCTAATTATTTGACCATAGCAAGAGGTAGAATAGTTGGTATTAGCGTTACGTGAAATATAAGCAGCCTCGTACAGGATTTGAACTCGGTTTGCTGTATCTATTATACCAAACATACAACACCCCATGAAACAACAGCTGTACGGCCATTTACCTTCCATCTTATAAATCATCCAAGAAAGACGAGCAAGTCGGGTAGAACACTACTGGAGAAACAAGGACGAACTCTTCTGTGGATCCCTACACATGAAAGTGGCAATGTTGGCGGACCAGCAAGAACTTACTTAAATAAGCTCTGTGCAGATAGACACAGGATGTAATTTGGAAGATCTGTCAGAGTAACTTGATGATATATATATATATATATATATATATATATATATATATATATATGTGTGTGTGTGTGTGTGTGTGTGTGTGTGTGTGTGTGTGTGTAACGGTGATATCGTTCAGTCCAGTATATGCAAGATGCAGAATCAAGGACACTATATAGCATTGTGAACTTCTTAACATTTTTTTTAAATCAGGATGTAATTTGGAAGATCTGTCAGAGTAACTTGATGATATATATATATATATATATATATATATATATATATATATATGTGTGTGTGTGTGTGTGTGTGTGTGTGTGTGTGTGTGTGTGTGTGTGTGTGTGTGTGTGTAACGGTGATATCGTTCAGTCCAGTATATGTAAGATGCAGAATCAAGGACACTATTTAACATTGTGAACCTTTTAACATTTTTTTAAAATCAGCTCTTCGTAATAATAGCATCTTTTTTAATTCCCTACATACTTTGAGCAAAAATGTTTTCACTCATATTGATAATAGGAAAGGGAATCGATAAGTTTATTACCGAACCTTAACACAGGAAGTTTTCAACATTGACCCCTTTACAAACTTACACATTTAATCCAGCATTCATCAACTGTACAGAACCCTTTTTTTAGAAGTTAGCATCTTGAACCTTCAAAAAATAATAGATAGCTTCAATAAGTTCATAATCACCTGTAAAATGACATTCGCTTAGTTTACAGTTTGTAAAAAAGCATCATCATCGTCATCAAGTCGTGCTGGTAATAAAGATTCAACTGACTCACACACACTCTCTCTCTCTCTCTCTCTCTCTCTCTCTCTCTCTCTCTCTCTCTCTCTCTCTCTCTCTCTGTATCCTCCATCGCTCTTGGTATGTACCCTAGAGTCCATAAAGTATCCTCGTGGAGATGATGCATGTAAGTCTTTGCTGGTCGGACAACACTGTTGCATCTATGTTTGTGAGATGGGAGATAAGTGGCCATACAGCTTGTGTTTTGTGGAATGCTGCTTCCAGATATATTCAAAACGACACGCAGCATTCTTGTTTAGTTCACGTCAAGCTTTTTCTCCAAGCGTTTTATTAGAGTCCATGTGGTGCATCCATACAATATTTCTGACACGGCTTCCGCTTGTAAGAATTCCCGCTTTACTCTATTAGAGAGATCAGACTTCCATACATTCAATAACCAATCAATAACAGTCTTTGCCTTTCCTATGTGTATGTTGAAATCCCTTTTGATGGATGAGATATTGCTACCAAGATATTTCAAAGGCTTGGGATTTAATGTGGAGATGGATCCACCTTTTTTAAAACGCATGAACTCTGTTTTATCTAAGAAGCCAATTCTTCTTGTTGCTTGCTACACACAGGAATTCGGCTTGGCTGGGTGTATTTGGAAGAAGTGCAAGATCATCTGCGTAGTCTGGATCAATAATATTTTTGTGAGATATCATCTGCTTCTTGCATTGTTTTAGTGTCAATATATACAACCCTCGTTGTGTATATTGACGTTCTGAGAACGTAATCAAGGCAGATTATTAATAGATATGGTGTTAATCGGTGTCACAATCAGGTGAGCTTTCATGTTTTTGTTGAACATCATTACTGAGGTAACAGTTTCTTTAGGTAGACCATATGCCAGAAGTTTTTGCTCCATCTTTCTACTATGGAATACACTGCCTTGGGAAAATGTACAAACTATAATATTAAGTGAATATTGGGATGGCTGATATATTTTGGAATTCATATTCATTGCTAACAGAAATGACCACTGAGGAATCATAAGATGTTCCATTTGTTATATCGGAAGAAGTTGCCAACTTTCCGCTGCGATTCTTTTAATTTTCTCTCGGGGTTGTTGCAAGAGATAAGCGTTATAATCTCGATTTCATTTTGACTTTTTTTCCAAACAATTTGCCAACACTCCGGTGACATTATGATATTCTGTAATGCCTTGATCTGTAAAGACCTTGTCATAGATTTTGTCAATAGTTTTGATTTGGGTTTTTTAATGCCAACGCCATCCTCGCAAAAGAATAGTAGTGGTATCATCAAACCGAATGTTGGGTGTTCATGGTTTTTGTATTGAGATGGTGACTCGTTCCTGAATGAGAGTCATCTTCAGCAATTTTTTGGCCTCATTTAAATTCAACTACCAACTTTAATTATGATGCAAGAAATATTTTCCATCTTTAGTGTTTCATCCATGCCTTCATTGATCTCTTTAAGTGATTAACTCTTGATACCAAGGTAGCAGTTAACTGCATGAGAGCGACATTATTCATTTTCAAACCAATTTGCTCACTCTCAAGTTTCAAGTTTCTGAAACAAAGAAATAAATAAATTTACAAATAAATCAATAAAAAGGTCATGAACTTCAAATGTTTTTCGAAATCATTCAAATAACTAAACTGAATATGAATAATGCAATTGAAAATGCGTAACTCATGACCTTGTACAACAAGTCACGAACTATATATATATATATATATATATATATATATATATATATATATAGTGTTTATATATATATATATATATAGTGTTATATATATATATATATATAGTGTTTATATATATATATATATATATATATATATATGTGTGTGTGTGTGTGTGTGTGTGTGTGTGTGTGTGTGTGTGTGTGAAGAGAGAGGTGCTCGTGGTGAAATGCTTATCATCGCAGAAAATGAGCACGGTAACCTGAGTTCAAATCAAGGACGAGGTTGTTTGCATTTTATATAATGCTAAAACCTTGGGGAATGGTATGAATCCAACTATTCCCCTTCCAGCTATGGGTAAATAGTAGGGCAGACTGGGCTGTTTAATCTTCGTTTGACAACCAGTCTCGGAAAACTCTGAACCTGGTAAACAACACTTAAAAAAATGGCCTCCTGGTCGTGAGGACAGGTTAGTAAATCTATATATGTATTCCTGTGTGGTGGGGGGGTGATCGTTTCTTACGCCCCCAAAGACATTGAAAATATCCTTGAGCTAAACGAGGATTTGAGTTCCATTTTTTTTTCAACAATAACTGAAAAAAAAATTCGCATAATTTTTTCTTCTTCAGAGATTTAAAACACATTTCCTTGAACGTTACACCCAACATTTTATTTGTCATAATAATAGCAACGCCCCAACGAATGTCTAATAAGTGTGTCAAGGTTTACTGTGTTTCAACAGACATGTTCAAGCCAAAATCTTATTGACTGTCTGAATCGCAAGAATTCTGTGTACCGTAATAAAGGTAGATATTTGATCAATCCTTTGAGGAAATAGTTTGTTGATTAGCATCTACGATTTGTGTTTTTACGCGGGTGAGTCAAAGGTTTGCAATATTTTGGTAAGTACTAGTTGGCGGCACGTATCGAAGTAGTTCAAGTAGTGCAAAGTACCCGTTGTGGTTGATAGTGTTATGATAGCCGGTGAGCTGACACGTAGAGCATTGATTCACTCCGTGTGTCATTTGAAATTCGAACAGATGAATGTACAATGTAGACTAATTTAGGAGAATATGCTTTACGAGTTTGAACTACACCATAACGCCTCGAAAATCAGGGCGAAACGAGAACCGTGGATTCCGAGCCCGTGCTCCAAGCCATAGAGGCAGATCCAGCGGAAAGCATTCTTGGAGTATCTGACGAGTTTGGCATCTCACAGTCTAGTGTGGTTCGTCACCTTCACGACCTCGGCAAAAGCAACCAATTATTACCAAAGTGTGACTCATGTTACTAAAATATTGCAAAACTTTTCACTCATCTTAGTGTTTTGCCAACTTCACAACCTCTTCAAAAGCAACCGGTACTACCGAATTGTACCTCATTTTACCAAAATATTGCAAAACTTTTCATTCATCTTAGTGTTTTGTCAACTTCACAACCTCGACAAAAGCAACCGGTACTACCGAATTGTACCTCATTTTACCAAAATATTGCAAAACTTTTCATTCATCTTAGTGTTTTGTCAACTTCACAACCTCGACAAAAGCAACCGGTACTACCGAATTGTACCTCATTTTACCAAAATATTGCAAAACTTTTCATTCATCTTAGTGTTTTGTCAACTTCACAACCTCGACAAAAGCAACCGGTTCTACCGAATTGTACCTCATTTTACCAAAATATTGCAAAACTTTTCATTCATCTTAGTGTTTTGTCAACTTCACAACCTCGACAAAAGCAACCGGTTCTACCGAATTGTACCTCATTTTACCAAAATATTGCAAAACTTTTCATTCATCTTAGTGTTTTGTCAACTTCGACAAAAGCAACCGGTTCTACCGAATTGTACCTCATTTTACCAAAATATTGCAAAACTTTTCATTCATCTTAGTGTTTTGTCAACTTCGACAAAAGCAACCGGTTCTACCGAATTGTACCTCATTTTACCAAAATATTGCAAAACTTTTCACTCGTCCTAGTAATAAACTAAAGCAAAAATCTTACATATATGCAGTCTGTGCAAAAGCTTTCAACATAACGTTGTTGTTACTTGTGTATTCAGCCACGTTTTCAAAAAATGTTCTGCAAACGTTTGAACACACTCAATATTTTTCAGAAAATGAATTTTTACTTTTTACAACATGAAGATATCTACGAACTACTTCAAGCGAAACTACTTGATGTGTCATTTCGCCTCTAACTCTTTTATCCAAACTGAAATAGCTTCAAAACAATTTTTTTAAACATCTACTTCAAATATAATGACGTTTACTCTAATCAAATGAATTCTACTTGAAAAATAAAGTCGACAATTTAAAAGTTTTTGAAAATCTTACCTGCGTTCATCCAGACTTTTCCTTCAATTCGAACTCATTATTTAACTTTCAAATTACTTCGGCTAAATATTAAATAGATAACTGAAATCTTCATTCGGCTAACGTTGTAAAAAATGAAATTTGTTAAGTTTATTAAGTAAAATAAAAGTCTACTTTAAGTTTTTAAAACAAAAATTAAATTTATTTCCAAAAAGATCTAATAACTTGAGCAATTCTTGTTCAAATGATTTAAAATTTGAATGCCATTCTCTGGAAAAGAAAAAGCGTTTGAATCTTAAACGTATAATTTTGAGTTAGTTCTACACAAGCGCTGAACAAACGAGAAGTGGTCAAGTTATAAGATTGCGAAATGATGTAATTTTTTCTAAAACACCATGTACAATTCAAATGATATCAGTGTTTGTTTGTTTGTTTTGCTTTGTTTTGGTTTTTGGTTTGTTTTTGTCTTTTGTTTTTGTTTTTTATTTTTTTATTTTTTTATCTTTTCTTTTTTTTTTTCTTTTTTTTTCAAAATTCGGAATATTTACTGTTTCGATTTACTATCTTCTGTCATCTTTCAAGCAACTCGATTATTCTGTACTCTCAAAATTTTGATCTTTCTGAGCAAAGAAGTTATCTAAATACTTTCTGAATTATATCAAAGATTGGAATAAAGGATAATCCAACGGCTCAATATTTGATAAGTTAAAATTGTGACTAAAGAAATATGCTCACTTTTGTTATATCAATGGAACATTACAATCTTTCCCCCAACTAAATCTTCAATATTTATCATCAGTTTTTGCCTTTAGTTGGTTTCATTCTGAACAATATTTGTTCGAATCAATCGTTTGGTCACCTGGTAGTAACTTATAATAAAGGATTTTCCCTCCGACCATAACACCATATTATTTTCTGTTGATAAACATCAAAATTTTGTGCAGTTTCATTTGCTGTCTATATTCGAATATTCACTTCTCATCATTTGTTTCAAAAACTGCTTATTTTCATAACATTTAAAATGGAAATACAGTCTATATATATATATATATATATATATATATATATATATATATATATATATATATATATATATATAACTTATGTAGAAGGTACACTCGAAAGCAACTAACATGACTCACCTGGTATAAATAAGTTTCAATGTTTAATCTGCATATTTTGAATATGGTTTAGTTTGGATATTTGGTTTGACGTCATATCAACCCTTCTGGGTAATCTAATGCCAAATTATATATATATATATATATATATATATATATATATATATATATATATATATATATCGAGCTTAGAACATCGATTGATAAAATCAAAGAAAACGGCTTCTCGCTGATAAAGAAAAGAAACAGAAGGTACCCCGCAAAAACAATTACCGACGCTGATTACACCGATGACATAGCGATTCTGGCAAATACACCCAACTAAGCCGAAACACGACTGCATAGTTTAGACGAGCTGCCGCAGACATTGGCCTTCATGTCAATGCACACAAAACGAAATATATGAGCTTTAATCAAACAGACGACATTTCCACACTAGACGGAAGCTCTCTGAAACTAGTAGACAAGTTCCCCTACCTAGAAAGCAGTGTCTCATCGACCGAAAAAGACATAGACACGCGGCTAACGAAGGCATGGACAGCTATCGATAAGCTATCGATCATATGGGAGTCAGACCTGACCGATAAAATGAAATGCAGTTTCTTCCAAGCAGCGGACGTATCGGTACTGCTACATGGATGCACTACTTGGACGCTAACAAAACGACTGGAGAAGAAGCTAGACGGCAATTACACAAGAATGCTGCGAGCAATATTGAACAAGTCCTGGAGGCAAGACCCCACAAAGCACCAACTATACGGCCATTTACATCCCATCACGAAAACTATCCAAGTTAGACGAACCAGACATGCAGGACACTGTTGGAGAAGCAAGGACCAGCTCATAAGTGATGTACTCCTATGGACCCCCACATATGGCCGAGCAAAATCAGGACGGCCAGCTCGAACATACATACAGCGGCTCTGTGAGGATACGGGATGTAGCCCTGAAGAACTGCCAGAAGCGATGAACGATAGGGAAAAGTGGAGAGAGAGAGGGTCAGGGATATCCGTACTGGCGGCATGACATGATATATGTATATATATATATATATATATATATATATATATGTAAGTGACTAGTCGGTACCAAACTTTATTCTTAAACGAGTTAGATCTCACTTGTTTTCACACAGTTTAAATGGTTTCAAGTATTGCTATCTCAGTGCAGTTGACCCTCAGTCACCGCCTTCTGGTATCTTTAAGATAAAATAGGTTTGGTTACTTGTTTGCCACAAGAGTAATACGGTTAATAGAGTCATGTTTGTTCTTGAGCTTGACATGCCCGCTTCTCTGACCACCCATCTAGCCCAATAAGTGACAAAGTGGAGTGTTGCAGGTCATGTGACCACTTCGGTTTCTGGGTCATGGACAGCACAACCTCAAGGATCCTGTCCTCAAGTACTACGGGTCAGCAGGTGGTGTCATAGTGGGGTGGAGTCTTACACTTCTGCAGTGGTTCAGTCAGCGTATTCTACAGTCCCAGCTCACTGAACGATTTGAATATATTGAACGCCAAATTGTTCTCAAGCTTTATCTTCATTTGATCGCTATCAATCTCTGCAGGTTTATGTGACCCTGAAGGGTCGTTCACTGGGAATTTCTTGGACGAAAGTTTACAAACCACTTCTGAAAAGTTCGATCATTCACATTCTCTATAAATGGTATTCCCCCGTCCCTTTTTTATTAGCCTGTCACATGTTTACTTTAGTTAAAATGAAATTAAATTAAATAATATGCAAGATATGTGGCTCATTTTCGTCTATCTTTGATATCAGAATCATTAAATAAACAAACACTAATTTTGACAATACTTTAACAAAATTATTCCAATGTATGTATTGACATAATCTCTCCCCCACGGGTATAATCGTTGCCTTACCAAAAGCTAAAGAACGCAGTCTGCTCTACTATTTACCCGTATCTAAGGGAAGAATAGGTGGCTTTATGCCTTTTTCCAAGGGAATTATCGCTAAACTCAAAGAATATTGCCAAGAATTTGATTCCATTTTTTACGACGATAACCAAGACAGTCTTCAATTACTCTAAAAAGAAATCTCTCTCAACTATGGAAATCGATCTAAGGGAAATCTCCTCTTCTAATGCGTTTGATCTTTCACCTTACTTAATAAACTTTTTTTTTTCTTTCCTGTAGCATTTCATTTTTCTCAAAATAAAGTCAGATATTCCAGAAATATCAATTATTTTTGTCAATCTTAAATGTTAGAATCAATAAATGAAAATAAACCAGTTTTGACAATACTTTTCTTTCTGTAGAAAAAAATGATCGTTTTGAATAAAATCAGTTAAGACTAAATCTCCTAATGCCATCTAGCAACGAAAGCAAAACAAACATTGTAGACTACCCTGTATGGAAAACATTTCCTGGATATATTTGCTCTATCCTTTCTTAAATTTACCCGTATAACTCAGCCGGTCTCGCCCGATTGTACTGTGGTTTAGAATGGTTAAAATACTCAATCACTTCAGGAAAAAAAAAACTTATTGTTTTATTTTCATATTTCAAAATTTTCGTTGTTCTTACAATTTTTCGTATAAATATCACCCCACCCGACAAAAAATGATAGCATAGTGAATGTCAAATTGATCAATATAGGAACTAAACTGGAAATTTAAGTTACAAATAGATACACAACTAGAACATCCCACGCTGAATGTGACTAAAAAGATTGTATAGCGCCTATCATCACCCAAGATGTTAAAGGACGTGTTTAATGGGTAATATTTAATATTCTAGTCAACTCCAACTGCTGCTGGATTCACAAACATTCGTAACTCATAACTGTTTCACACAATCAAGCGGGTATTTGGTAGATTTTATCTGCATTCAAAGCAGCTTTTCAAGAAATTACACACACACACACACCACACACACACACACACACACATATATACATATATATATATATATATATATATATATATATATCCTTTTTCATTGGGGCTTCGAAACGCTTGGCACGAAGACCTGATTGTCCAAATAGCAACACAATGGATATCTTTGTTGGTTGAAGTCAACTGACATCCACTGGTACTTCAAGTACAAGCGAATGTACGACCGATCCCCGTTGTACCATTTTGAGAGGCTAAATGTGAAATTGTCTAAGAACAATATGTAAGATCACTTCTATTCCTTCTCCATTGTTTACTGCAAATATTTCTTAAGAGTTCTGTCATGTATTTGCTTGTAACTCCTTCCATTGATGTAACTTCTTCATTTCTGGTTTTCGTGGCATACCGGCTAAAGTACTGGACTTCAAAATCATATTAAATGAGTTCAAACTCCAGTTGTGCTTTTATGTTCACTTTCGAACTAATACTCTTGGAGAAGATATGAACCCCCTTATCCCCAAGCTTTAGGTTAAATAACACCACTACTGTTCTTCTACAAGAATGGCATTAAAAAATCACAGAAGTTTAATATGCTATTAAACAAAGAAACCAATACTGATCGCAAAAATATCAAATTCTTATATTATTTTAACCATACAAATAAAAATAAAACATGAAATTGAGATATAGAGAAAATCAACGTTAAAAAAATTGCTTGATAGAAATGTTTATAGAATTTTTCTAGCAAAATTTTGTATTTATATAAATTCATAGCCACGTTTTTAGTTCATCGAACTATTTTTTTTTTTTGTCTTTTTATAAATTTAAAACGTCTTTCAGCAAAATTGTGTATTTCATGCTAAAAGAAAGATTCCGCTTATGATTCAATTAATTCTTTCAGAAACTTTCCGGTATCTTCAACTTTTTGAACTTTGGCCAAATAAGAATTTATTTATTTATTTATTTATTTTGCATGGAATGAAACCAGTAATAATCAATATGTGACAGGTCTGAAAAAATACGCCCCGAAAATATTTATTCCAACATCATAATCGTTTCTTACGTCGCATTTTCAAACTGAGGACACTGTCATTCAGTAAAATCACCAGACAAAACTCTTTCCCATTGTGAGGTTTGTTTTTGTTGCTTTTTTTTTTTTTTTTTCTTTTTGCTGTCCTTTATTTCTTCAATGCACTATTTAAACGTGATGACTTATTCCCCTTTAATGTTTCTAAAAGGTCTCGTATTGTTCATAAGCATTTTCTCTTAAAATTCTCTTCATTTCATCAGATTTCCATTTCTGTTATATTTTAAAATATTCTTCTTGCTTTCTTTCTTTCTTTTAAGTATTTTTGAAATTTCGTAAACTATTATTGGCTTGTGCTGGCACCAACTGTATTGTTACTGTCAGCTTCAGTGATTGATTGCATTGGTTCTGCAGCACTTTATTCTCAATCATAAAGAGTAAACAGCTTCAAATCTGTATTTTATATTCAGTTGTAATTTTTACCAACGAGAAGTAAAATCATCTCGTTTTTGTAAGCTTGAAATAGTCAAAGGAACCCGTGCGGTGAGCACCCTCAGATGATGATGATTATGATGAAAACGGGATTTCTCCTAAATAACAGTACTAAGTTGTACAGTTATGTGCGTATATCTAACAGACTTGGGGAAGTCCCTGGGACGTTATGGTTAAAGTAGTGAATTGCAGCCTCTAAGAGAGTGAATTCGAACTCTAGTCATGCTATTACGTCTATTTTTGGACTAAAATCCTTAGGAAAAGTATGAAACTCTTCCACTCCACCCCAGCTATAGGTTAGATAATAACACTACATCTGTTGTAATCAAAAAGGAGACATCTCCGCACTAAATGGTGGTTCTCTGAAACTAGTGAATAAGTTAACCTACCGTCAAAACAGCGCCTCATCTACTGAAACAATATGCCACTAGCGAAGGCAGGAACTACAATCGATCGGTTATCAACCCTATAGAAGTCAGACTTATCTGATAAAATAAAAGGCATTTTTTCCAAGCAGCAGTCGTGTCAATTCTATTATATTGATGAACCATGAGAACGCTGAATTAGCGTATTGAGAAAAAGCTAGACGGGAATTGCACAAGAATACTAAGAGCTATATTGAACAAATAGTAGAAGCAACATCCCATAAAACAACAACTGTAAGGTCACCTACCTCTCATCTCTAAAACCATACAAATAAGAGGAACAAGACATGCGAGACTCTGCTGGAGAAGTAAGGTCGAACTCATTAGCGATGTTCAACTATGGACCCCTTCACACAGAAATGGAAGTGTTGGATGACCACCTAGAACTTTACAACCTCTCTCTGAAGACACCGGATGTAGTCTTGAAGACGTCCTGGAAGCGATAGACGATAGAGACGAATGTCGAGAGTGAGTTAGGGAAATCCGTGCTAGCAGCATGATGATGATGATGACGACTGCTCCTCTCAAAGGATGGCTTTGGCATTAAATAACCAAAGAAGATTGATATGCCGTTAAACAAAGAAACCAGTAAACCAAAGTTTTTGATGTCGCGGTCCAGTACGTTAGCCACAACGCTATGGGGATTCATTCCCTTAGTATGTAAAAGAGTTCAACTAAAAAAACAGATCACTAAAGCGAAGGATATGTCATTTTTGTAATAAGGCAATAATAGATTTCTCTCTTCAGGGATGGTTTGGGTTTTTTGTTTAATGGCATATCAACCTTTGTAGGTTATTTAATGCCAAAGCCATCCTTTAGAGGAATAGTAGTGTTACTATTTAACTCATAGCTGAGGAGGATAAGGGATTTCATACCTTTCCCAAGAGTATTTGTCCGAAATTGAAAGTAATAGCGCAACTGGAGTTCGAACTCACTTACTACGATTCCGCAAATCCATCGCTTCAACCATTACACCACGAGGACGCCCCGTCTTATGAGAAAAGAAGTAATTATTTCAGAGTTTAATTCCTTTTTATTATTTCATTCCATACTTTTTGCTGTAAGAGTCTTGTTCTTTTTCATTGGATCGTACATTTATCAAATCATTATCCACAAAATATTTCTTACAAATTAATTGAACTGTATAAACGTTGCTAAATTAACCAAATTTGAATCTTTTTTAAATTTTGATAACAATTTTCTGGTCAAGCAATTAAAACTTTACATAACGTAGTCATCAACACGAGTTTCTCAAAGCTGAAAATCAACAATTTTCAAGACTAACGGATAGATAGATAGATAGATAGATAGATACTGACTGATTGACTGACTGAGAATGATGACAAAATAGATAAAAGGCTAGCGTTGATAGATAACTAGATAGATTCGTGTAGAATAAATAATAAGATAGATAGATAGATTAGGACAAAATAGAGAAAGAGAGGGGTGATCAGGACAATTTAGATAAAAGGCAAGCGTTGATAGATAAATTGATAGATTTATGTAAAATAAATAATAGGATAGGTAGATAGAGAGATTAAGGTAAAACAGATATTAGTCCAGAGTAGAGAGAGAGAGAGAGAGAGAGAGAGAGACAAGGACAAAATAGATAATAGACTAGAGAGAGAGAGAGAGAGAGGAATGGGATAAGAGAGACTAGGACGAGAAAGATAGATAGATAGATAGATAGATAACTGATCTCATCGACTCATCAATACTCTACCTATAAAAATGCATTGTGAGTGTGTTTCTATGCGCGCACGTGTGAATTTTCACGGAATACACGAGTACGACACTCGGAACTTCAACAGGGTACCAGTGATACGTCATATATTATTCATAGTTGAGTTTCAAAACCCTCGATTTTATCATCGCAGGGATATACATTTCCCGTGTTATGCTAGAAGGGTTTTGATAATGTAATTTTTTTTTTCTTTCCAGGTGGAGTCTCCAAGGTGAAATAGCTAAAATGCTGGGCCACGGCCTCGAAGTAAGTGAGTTCGAACTCACGTCACGCTGTTATGTTTACTTTTAGAAGAAATATACTCGAGGAAGGTATGAACCTCTTTGATAGGTTCATAAACCTTACCTGCAAACATTTACGTACATACTGTGACGGCAAAATCATCAAAATCCCAAGACGGGAATTTATTTTTCGCACGTGTGAAGACGGGGCGGTCTGGCACTTGATCCCTCGTAGAACAAGTCCTTGTTCAGAGTCCTTTCTCGGACATATAGGAACTGGCATATTATGAGGGGGTTAATTTGAGGCTACACTGACCGCCGCTGGCTAGGGGTTTCCAAATTTCACATTACACACACACACACACACACACACCAAGGCCACTAACTCTTCCTAACCCAAGAACAATGGAAGATATGGACCTCTAGGTTTAGATATAATAATATTAATTATAGTAGTCGACAACTCCGGTTTCCCGTATATCTTTAAAGAAAAGAATAGGACAATTTATGCGAGAATAACATAAGGCGAAAGAAGCTGAAAACAAACATGAAACAAACAACTTGATAGTAGACGACACAAATGAACAAACTTCGACACGTGGGAACATTAGAATATAACAATCTTTTTAATACACAAGCGGACGCACATATTCAACGTGTTGGCTATATTATCAGCGGATAATGCGTAACTATAAATGTCTTTCTTCCTTTTCCTCTTTTCTTTAGTCTTTCTTTAAATTGAGAGAGAGAGAGAGTATATAATTGGGTATAGGGAGAAACAGTCTTAATGTTTACTTATCTTTTCGACAGGTTCCTTCGGAGAGCATTTTCTCTTTTACGGGCTGACGGACTTTATATTATATATGGCTCTGGGTTGAAGGTATGGGTTCTTCTTGTCCAAGATACTTTCCGTCTTCCCCCGGTGATTTCAGCGGTAGTTTCAATATATCTTATCACTTCAACTACTGTTCCGCAAATCCCGGTTTTGGTGCTTCGCCCGGAGTTTGGCGCGAGATTCGCCCAATCTGTTCACGACGACCTCTGTTCCAAAACTGATTTTCTTATTCCCTATTTCCGCTTACGGAAAGAAGGTGCCACTTCCGTTTTATGGTTCTAGCCAATCATTTAGCTTCTCTCTTCTTCCTTCCCCTGTCAGGCGATTCTTTGGGACTACTATCTCTACTATCAAACATCTGTTGGCTTTCACTCTGGCCCACATTCTTTACTTTCTCCGACAGGCCGTGAGGAATTGACCTATATTACTATTTCTCTTTTTAGCGGTCAGTTATTTCTCTTCTCTCAGTGGGAGATCACGTGACAATACTCTCTTGAATGTCTAAAACCATCAACAGAAACACTGACTTAAAAAGATCACTAGATAACCTTTCCAACTATAATCAAATAGCAAAGGAATAAAGCAAAATATGTCTTCGACATAAAATAACTTAAGAGTTGATTTGCCATTAAATCCTACCAACCAATCTTTTTAAAAAAAAAGAAATTTTCTACTTACGCCTTGAAATTTCAAATTTTTACTTAGTATAATTTAAACTATCCCTTTTTATTTTAATCAGGCTTTGTGGATTGATTTTATTACTTTTGGTGATTCGTCAGTCTTCAAGAATTTACATAAATCAGTTCTGTACGGACATTGGATGCAGTCTATAGATTGGCCCCTCATAATTTTCAGGAGTGTCAGTTACAAAGAGTTAAATATGAGATTTACCTAAAATCCACAAGATTATATGTGTGTCTGTGTCTGTTACCAAAATTACGTCACCACCGAATTTCCTACGTTATTTACGTTACATTGTCCATATGATTTTGTTTTTATTCAAATTTGAACCATTAAGAAAATTGTTCCCGTGGCGTACTGACAAACATACTGGACATCATAATAAGTGAGTTCGAACTCCAGATGTGCTTTACGTTCACTTTTGGACCAATACTTGAGAAAAGGCATGAACCCGCTTATCCAAACAGGTATATTTCAAGTAGTACCACAGCTGTTCTTCTACAAGGGTGTTTTTGGCATTAAATAAGCTCACGAAGGTTGCTATGACAATGAAACAAAAATCAAACTATACGTGTTCATATATATATATATATATATATATATTCATATATAATATATATAAATAAAATATTCATGTATATATATATATATATATATCGGGCTGTTATAAATAACTTCCATTTTAGTTAAATATTGATGAACAATAAGGACAGATGGTTAGGTTAGAGAAAGTCTAGGAACTCCGTCCCATCAGCACATATTGATAATATATATATATATATATATATATATATATATATTTGTTATCAAATCGTAAAATATATATATATATATATATATGTGTGTGTGTGTGTGTGTGTGCTTCACAATTTTTGAGAAAAATGATTGGGCACAAATAAAAGACCACAAAGGGTAAAGTAATGGAAATTTCATTGATTGAAAGGTATAAGAATGACACTTTAGTATCTGCGACTATTTAGTCTCAAGCATGAACCAAAAATGTCAAGAGGAACATTGTCCGCCGTTCAGTTTAAGCCACAGTTAAATGTGGCTTACAAAGATGTTGATAACTCGTGTTCATTTCTCTGGGGTGATCACTAGAATCTTCTCAGTGGTGATTACCTTCAATTCAACAATGGTGTGAGGGTTGCCCAGGTTGATATTGTAACTTCCTTCTGTATCTTGCTTGAACAATCTTGAAAGATTAAGTTTCGTAATATGTCTTCATGCAAGAGATCATCGGCTTCATCATCAGAGGTATGATTTCGCTATATTTGGCGGAATTTATCAAAATGTTAACAATTTCCCGGCAATAATCTGAAAAGAGAAAGAGAATAAAGTCAACGGGGAAAATGAGGCCAATGATTTTTTCAACAGTTATGAACCACCCTTTTATATATATATATATATGTGTGTGTGTGTGTGTGTGTGTGTGTGTGTGTGTGTGTGTGTGTGTGTGACCATAGCAACTGCGCTTCACTGCAAAACTAATTCATATTTTCTATTTCTTGATAAATCAAATTACCATCCAACGATAATGACAGGATTATTTAATCGCGACGTCTTCTTACCGGGGCGGGGAGGACGACGTGCAACCTCCATCTCAATATATGCACCTATTCTTTACACATCTGAGGACGCAATATCTTCTTTCGATTAACGTTATCGAGACATCATTCGGTCAATCCTTAACCAATACTTAATCATTTTCTCGGGTGAGTTTAATGCAAGAGTGGATAAGGATTATCAAATCTGGTCCAGTTTAGGTTGTTTTGGCATTGGAAAGATGAACGCTCATGGTCTTTCATATTTACAGCTTTTTTTTTTTTTTCGGTTAGTGTTTAGGGATCAGAAACACATTATTCTATCAAAAACTGAAGTATGAAATAAATTGGACTCAAAACAGAAACAGATTATTATAGCGGCTTCTCATCTATAAGCAGTGTGGAACTGCAGCACTATTTTCTCTCATAATATATACCAAAAAATATATTAATTTATATTTATAGAGAGAAGCACTAGTGAGTTAATTGGAAGCACATTGGCTACTGTTGAAGGATATGGAGATGGCGACCCGAGTTCAAATCCTGAACTAAGCTGTTTGCATTTCAAGTAGCGCAAAAAGTATGAATCCATATTTTCTCCTTCTAACTATGGGTGCATAGTAGGGCAAACTGTTCTCTTTAACCTTGGTATGGCAACTGGTGTGACAACCGGTCTAGGAGAAGGAACACTCTGAATTTAAACCTGTTAAACTTAACTTTAAAATAATTGACCTTGTGTCACGTCCTGCTGGTGTGGAGGGTTGGATAAATCCATGTATTTGTTTGGACGGAGGGTTTATGCTATATCAACCATTGTAGGTTATTTAATACCAAATTCTTTTTATACATATATTAAATATATATGATTTCTAAACACATTTTGTAGATAACATTTTTAAACGAGCTTGAGCTCAATTTTTTGCACACCGTTGGTTTCACTTAATTTTAAACAATTCAATTTAGCGTTAGTACAGTTTTTTTTATTCATACACAGTTAAATGTGAAGGCAGTTCTATTTCAAACAATTCAATTTAGCATAAATACAGTTTAAATGTCAACAATTCTATTTCAAACAAATCAATTGAGCATGTTGACCAAGTTAAATGGTTTCATGTATTGCTATGTATCATGAACAATTCAATAAAACATCAATCGTTTGTTTACACACAGTTAAATGATCAAAGAGTTATATTTCAAACAATTCAGATTAGCTTAAGTACAGTTTTTTTGTTTACACACATTTAAATGTAAAAACACTTCTATCCTAAACGACTCAATTTAGCATAAATATACTGTTTAAATGTCAAACAGTTCTATTTGACTCATAGATAGGAGCCTATCAAGTGCTACCACTCTGGGCCAGATTGGACCTGGGAGCGATGGCAATGAAGAGGTACACCGCATTCCCCATAGCTCCAGCATTACTGAAGCCTGACATCAGATTGTTGAATGTCATATCCAGTACACTATATAGAAAAAACTGGAAATAAATCCAACTGTATGAAAATGTACAAATGAAAAAACTCAAGGTCTTTAGAGGATGACGTTTAATTGAATCATCTGCCAATATTAAAGGTTTCCATTTTTGGACCTTCATCGGGGTGTGCGAGTTATTAAAAGAAGCGAAAAAGATGAGAAAGTTTAAAAGCAGTCTATTTTTGTTGGTATCGTTCTGTTTCAAATTTGTGTGAAGTAATTATCGTTCGAAAATTGATTTTTTAAAAAATCCATATCACATCTATCTATCTATCTATCTATCTATCTCAGTGTTTATACTATTTAGTTCATATCTACCAATTATAAACTTTCTATAGCATATCTATCCGCCTATATCAATGTTTCCCTTCTTCTTCCAATCTCTCTGTCTATTCAATTCAGCTATCTATCTATCTATCTATGTATATAAAAGCGATGAAGCCAAATTATTTCAAAAAAACGAAACATTTAATATTGGCAAATATTTCAATAAATAAACTCATTCACCGAAGACCCTGTATTTTTTTTTATCCCTGTACATTTTCACACAGATACACACAAACTTGTCCAGTCGACTTGGGTTGATGAATACACCAACTGATTCTCTGAAGAGGGATAACCCACACCCAACAAGTGTCCAGGATATAACATGAAACAATCTGATGGTGAGGTTCTAGTAATGCTGGAGCTTTGGGTAATGCGGAGTACCCCTTCATTGCTATTGCTCCCATGTCCGCTCTGGCTCTGAGTAATAGCATCTGATCTAACTGTGGCCAAACAGATTACTTCACTCTCCTTTTTCTTTTAAATGTTAATATTTTACATATCATGTATATCTATTTGAATGTGTACAAACAAATGACAGATGTTAAATTGTTACTGTGACATAGCAATTCTCAAAACCATTTAGAAATGATTAAAAGTAAATAGAATGATTCATATTAGATCGAAATACTTAACCTTTTTTTAACAAGCTCAATTTTTTTCACATTTAAATGATTAGCAAAATGTTTACAAATCATATGAATTTGATATGTAAGTCTAAACAGGATTTGGCCTTAAACAATTTACAATGTTTGAAATGACATAAAACTGAATAAACTTACGAACAATAACTATTTAACGGTCTGCTGACAATTGGCTAATGTTAAATTGAATTGTTAGCGTTAGATAGCAATACTCGAAACCATTTAATCGTGGGAAAACAAATGAGCTTATTTAAAATGTTATCTTTAAATTATTCGTTTAGAAATATATGGTTTAATACATACAAAAAACAGAATTTGGCATTAAATAACCAACAATGGTTGATATGCCATAAAATCCAACTAACCAACCAACCAACCAACCACACACACACACACGCACGCATATATATATATATATATATATATATATATATATATATATATATATATACATGGAAGAAAATAATGGATAGTAATCCGACAGTTTGTGAAGAAAAATTGTACTTCAAATAGAAAGGGGAGATTTATTGAGAAACAATGTCGACACTATAGCGTTTCGGTTCTGCTGAACCATCATCAGGGCGATAAGGGGTTATATTAGTGATGTTAAGTTAACGATGGATGTATAAAAAGTGTAAAAATATATAAAAATTTGAAATATATATATATATATATATATATATATATATATATATATATATATATATATATATATATATAATGAATTTCTCAGAATGTGTTACACGATATTGATATAACTTTTATATATTTTCTGAAGCAGCATCTCCATGAATGAATGTCACGTGCTACTACTCTATGACTGACTTCGTTATCGTTCATAAAAGTGACATTCGAGATTTCTATGTTCAAGTCTCCATGCAAAACTGATCACAACTTTGTTAGGATCAAGTTTAAATACATCATCAAAAAAAAGCCTAGACGAACATCCAAGTTCCTAAACAAACTCAATGCAGTTAGACTCCAGTAAGCGGAAATATCTGCATCCCTTTCTTATCCTCTTGGCACTTCCCCAACTGATATTAGATGGGGAGACTTTGAGCAAAAAAGTATATAACATCTCATTTAATACTCGGGTGGGTCAAAAGTTTTGCGATATTTTCGTCGCGTATATCTCGTTACCGAAGCAGTTCAAGCTGTGGTAGATATTTGATGTGAATGTTAGTATTTTGGTAGTTGGTGCGCTGACATGTTGTACATTGATTTGTGATTTGAATGAGTGGGATTTGAATACCGCACTGATCAATGTGCAACGTAGTCTAATTCGGGAACTTATGCTTTTCGAGTTAAACCCGGGCCGCGAAAAAAACAAAAAAATAACATTTGCTATGCAAAAGATGAAGGCGCAGTTGATTATTGTACAGTAAGCAGATGGTTCAAGAAATTTCGCTCAGGTTGAAAGAACCTCAACGATTAGGCAAAAGTCAGGTAGGCCGGAAACAGTGGGTTCTGATACCTGGTTGGTGGTTCGTTAATGTGGTTGGTCAATTTCACGACATCGACAAAAGCATCCGCAGCTTCCGAATTGTTTGACATTACCAAAATATGGCAAAATTTTTGTCTCGCCCAAATATTTTAAGCTAACCCCCACCTCGTAAACATAAGGAAAGGTTTGGTGAAAACTACCCTGAATCTACCAGACTATCAGATAAAAAGTTGGCGACTGTAGTCGAGGGCAACCCGAAGGCTCCCTTTTCAATAGCTACTACACCAAGGTGTTGGGGAGGGCGCTACTCCTTTCCCTGGATTGCTCCACTTTACCCTCGATGCGTACCTTATATTGCTGAGTGTTAAGCAAGGAAGTATCAAGTACCATTTTTAAAGTCTTTGGTACGTGGGATTGAACCCAGGTATCCCGGACCATTGGCGAACACTCTATCCACTAGGCTAATGAGCCGGTTAAAAGTAATAAGCCTAAAGTTCTTCAGTTGAAACAGAATAAGTCCATTCCTACTCGAAAAATATTTATTTCTTCGCTTTTATAAGACTGAGGAAGGCACGAAATTAGATTTTTAAAAAGTTGAAGATTTATCCACGATTCTAGTTGGTTAAAAAAGTATTTTAAACAATCTAAGAGGAAAATGATTGCTTTAATAATTTTGGATTTCGGTCCTTCAAATTTTTCGCGGCGAGTCATCTATTTTCGTCGGTGAATCTTAAAGAAATTTTAAAACTTGCACGTACCTGCTTATTCGTCGATAAATGCAAAATACCAATACAAAAATTACAACTTCTTGTGTCTATTTTTTGCACAAAAATTAACACATTTTTGCATGGAAATCAGTTAATTTCCCATAAACATTCCCCCCTCTGGATCGATATAGGTATGTATCGTGACAAACGAAAAAATGTTCAATGTTTATCAATATTACAGAAGTATAAAAATGAGTAAAAAAAATATACATACTACTTGAGATGAGTTGGCAAGTAAAATTTTGCCTAGCAGTCTGGGGTTTTTTTTATCATTTTTTTCTCTTTTGTATTCTCAGATGAAAGTTCCCTTATGATAAGCCCAGGTTAGATTTTTTTTTTTCTTTTTTGCTTGTTGATTAGATTAGATATTTTTGTCATAGACTGGTTTGAATCTGTTCTTTATTTTTGCTTTTGTCGGTTTTCTTATGTCCAATCGTTTTTGTACTGAATCAACCAGCTGTCAAATCGTAATAAGAACAACAAGAAATATGCAGCTTTTCGATTATTTCTTGCAGATCCTCAAAGTATCCAGGTTTGCGTTGAATTAGGGGCCAATCCATTTGGAGAACGCAGGACTCTCTCTCTCTCTCTCTCTCTCTCTCTCTCTCTCTCTCTCTCTCTCTCTCTGTTGCCATTCGTCCCTATCTTTCATCGTTCTTGGCAGGTCCTCTAAACTGCATCCAGTGTCCGCACAGGGCTGATGTATGTAATTCCTTGCTGGTCGGCCAACACTGGCGCTTCTATGTGCATAAGTCCATTAAAGAACATCGCTTATGGGTTCGTTCTTACTTTTCTCATCGTATCCAGCATGTTTTGTTCGTCTTACTTGGATGGCTTTTGAGGTTTAGTTCAAAATGTCTCAAAGCATTTTTATGTAGTTCCCATCAAGCATTTTCTCTGTGCTTCTCGTTTAAGTCCAGGTGTGCATCCATACAGTAGTACTGACACAGCCTCGTCTTGGAAGAAATCCTGTTTAATTTATTCAGAGACATCAGATTTTTATCTGACAACTTGTTAATAGCATTCCACGCCTTCCCTATGCGTACGTTGAGATCGTTTTCGATAGATGAGAAGTTGTCGTCTGATGTGAAATGGTCTATTAATTTTAAACAGATCAGACTTAAATTGTCAGTACAGCTTGAAAGTAGACATACACAAAACTTAGTCAACAACCACCATATATAAGAAATAGGGAGGTGAAAGAAAATGTGCTTACAGATTTTACAAGTATATTAAACAACATAAGTTTTGAGAAGATATGAAATCGTCATATTTTATAGTTTACAAATAAACATCTGAAACTAACTGATGATTGACATCATTTGATTGAAACATTCTGAATATTTTTGTTTGTTTGTTTGTTTGTTTGTTTATTTTGTTTTTTTTTTGGGGGGGTTGCTTTTTGTTTTTTGCTTTTTTGTTGGGTTTTGGGGGGGGATTTTTTTTTTTTTTTTTGTTGTTGTAATTTTCGTTATCGGAAATTATATCAGACTCTGAATATTAATTAAAACTTTTGTAAGTTTGAAGCAAATTTCACCTTCAATTTAATTATTTATTCTGTTTATCACTTGTTTGAAGAAGCAATTAAAACAAAGTATAAGTTTATGAATTTTCATTTCGCTTTCTCCTGTCATCGTTAACATTGTTTCATTTTTACATGGCATACATTTCGATTGTAATTGAATCATAAGGAGCTGAGTTATTTCTATTCAGTTGGCTGACGCATGCAGCTGATGAAGTGGATGCCAGTTACGAATGTAGTAATAGCTAATACCCACTCAACATTTTATGTTAAAACGGCTTTTTCGTTGGTGAATATCTGCGAATATTTCAAGATAAAGCTGCGAAATGTCTTTTCGTTGTACTGATCACTCTCACATTCACACACACGCGCACGCGCATGCGTGCATTAACGGCCGTGCCTTCGCACGAGAAGATAAAACAATCCGTAGATCAATTACGCTTTCTCGTCCATAGCAACAATTCTTGTTTTTGAAATAAGACGTTCCTACCTGAGACAGTGAAATAAAAACGAAAGTTACGATCCTTCTCTTATATAACGAGTTCGCATAGTGATATTTCAAAGAGAGGGAATAGAATGACGTTTTTAGACATACCAATATGTCTCTTTTAATAAAAATGTTGGATTTGCTTAACTTCTAAGTGGAGAGAGATTAAACGTGCTCGTTTTAACCAGTCGCTTTAAGAGAAGAAAGAAAAATCATTTTACTTGCGTTTTTCTTGGGTTCAGAGCGCGTCCAAAGACTTATTGTGTCTTCTCAGTTATTTCTCTTATAAATGCAGAAAATCAACTGATTTAAGTACAAAACAAACGTTAATTTTTGGCGCAAAAATCGGCACGAGAAACAGTAAATTTTGCATCTGTATTTTTACATTTATTGACGTGTCCTTCTTAAAGACAATATTTGACTCGCCACGAAAATTTTGAAGGATCAAAACTCAAAATAATAAAAGAAATCTGTTCCTTCCTAGATTGCTTAGAATACATTTTTAACTAACAAGAATCAAAGATAACTCATCAAATTTTTATCTCATTTCGAGCCTACCTCAATCTTTTAAATAAGTGATAAAATTGATACATCTTCACTGGGTTTGTAGATTCATTCTGTAATCTACTCAAAAATTTCGATTTTGTTTCTTTTGAGTGAAAATCTAACATTCTGTTCCTTCAAGTATGTATTTAAATTCAACATTACTTAATTATTATAAATTAAACGAGAGCATTTTTGTTTTATATAAATATTCGTAGTACCATTTCAGTTTTTCCCTTCCGAGGAAATTCTAGCTACATCAGCTCATAAATTAGCACATAAATATACTTTCTCTCCAACATAGGGAAATACTCACACAAAAATCTTTTCATCATCATCATCATCATGTCACACTGCTAGCACGGATTTCTCTGACTCTCTCTCTCTCTCACTATCCGTCTCTATCATCCATCGCTTCCCACAGGTCTTCTAGACTATATGCTGTGTCCGTACAGAGCTGTTGTAGAAAAGTTCTAGTTGGTCGTCCAACACCTGCTCGTCCTTGTGATGGGGTCCATAGGAAAACGTCATTTATGAGTTCATCTTTACTTCTCGCATGTCTTGTCCGTCTTATTTGGATGGTTTTAGAGATGGGAGATTGGTAGTCGTACAGCTGCTGTGTTACGGGATGTTGCTTCCAGGGTTTGTTAAATATAGTTCGTAGCATTCTTGTGCGATTCCCGTCTAGTTTTTTCTCTATACACCTAGTCAGCGTCCATTTGGTGCATCCATATAGTAGAACTGACATGACCGCTGCTTGGACTCTCAAAGTTCTTTTAAGCACACAATATATATCAACTAGATTTAGGCAAAGCAAACTGTTACATTAAATGTCTGAACTTTCCCTTCTTGTTATAGAATTAATGGAAAATGTTTACGTTCTAACTAATATTATCTTTTCTTAGAAGAAAAAATTGGTAACTTCTATTTTCAATAAATTTTCTCTCAAGTTAAAGAAATAAAATTTATAATTTTGTAGGTCAGTGCTTTATTCAATCATTTCCATATCTATATGCTTCACATATCTTGAGTCAAAACAGGCGAAAAATATACTGAACGTCAGGTTCCTGGAGATTTGTTCATCATGCAATACCTCTTTCCAGTAGCAAAGGAATGGGTAAAAAAAATAGACTGGTCCTGACACCTGGCTGATGGAACAGAGCAATTTTTAACATACATACGTATGTCCTCTATTTATAAATCAACCATGTGTCCAAATTGATATCTGTTGTTGGCTGTGGAAATAAAAAAGATCTCATTTTAATTGCATAACAATGAAACATAAAATCTGTTCTCAACCCTTTAATGTTTAAATTCTCTTTTTCTTTGTCTTTGTGGGAATGGAGTGGAGGGTTCTTGTTGTTTTATTTATTTCACTTTCTTCAATGTTGATTTTAAGGTAAAAACTTAATCGAATCAAAATTCACAATTCATCATACATAAATCCTGGAGGTGCCCGTGGTGTAGTCGTTATCGTTGTAGGAAATGGACACGGCGACACGAGTTCAAATCCTGGACGAGATTGATTGCATTTCACATAGCACTAATACCCTTGGGGAAGGTTTGAATCCAATTATTCTCCCGCCGGCTATGGGTAAATAGTAGGACAGACTAGGTTCTTCAGCCTTGGTTAGGCAATTAGTCTAAGAGAAGGAAAACTCTGAATTCAAACCTGTTAAACTCCGCTTAAAAATTGACCTTGTGTCATATCCTGCCCGAGCGGAGGAGTTGGTAAATAGTATCATACATAAATCCTGAAAAAATAAATGATTGCTTCTATGCTTTTAGCATTAAATGAGGACTCAATATATCTGTATTACAATAAAAAAACGAGTTTTTATCATAACGCGATGGGCTTATTATATATCTAGGAAAGTGGAACAATGCGTCTGTAGACGACACGTGATTATTAGCTGACCATTAATTTCAAATTTTTACTATATAGAATTCTGTCTTGGTTATTAATATTCAGTTCTGAATTAAGCGCATGGACAAAGAATGAGATTATGTATGCATTTACCTAACCCCTCTGCACAAATGGGATGCGACACAATATCCATTTATAGGCGAAGTTTAACATGTTTAACTTCAAAGTTTTCTTCTCATAGTAAACAAGATAAAACTATTTCTAAAAAAATCAGACATTCTCCTAAGTACAAAACTATCTGAAGATGAGCTTTGTTGAATCTATTGCTATGAGTTTCCAATGAGTTTATTGTATTCTTTCTTTTTTACACACGGTCCAATCGAATGCAATTAATATTTAAACAGATCTATTTTACCCATAGATGGGACTCTAACAAATACTATCACTCTGAGTCAGAGTAATGGCAATGAAGGGAAACTCTACAGTCCTAAGATCTCCAGGACTAGAGCCTCACAATTTTAACAGGGCAAATGGATTACAATAAAGCTAACACCACTGAATATCTTATACGAAAGCTTTTTAAATCGTCTCACGAGAGTTGCTTAATTTAAGAAACAAAACGCAAAGAAAGAAAATTGATTAATTGCATTTCATCGTATATCATAAGTAATTACAAAGAATTGTAAGAGAGAAATGCATTGAAAATCAGGAAGAAATTTTTCAGGAATTAAGACGAGCGTAATGGACAATATATATATATATATATATATATATATATATATATATATATATATATATATATATATATATATATATATATAGCTAGTTTCCGTTCTCTTCCCTTCCAATAATTTTCCCATGAACCTTTGTTTTGGCTTTTTTTTTTTTTTGTCTATTTACACCCCCTTTCCCTAAATGCAATTCTCCTTAATTGCAAAATCGCGCCAAGTGCTTTGTCTCTTTTACTAAAACGATCCACCGTCATTTTCCTGGACATGCTTCACACCAAGCAGACGATATTAGAGCCATCTGATATTATGACCATAGATCCTATTGTTTTTGGAGGGTAATTGATGAGACATGCAAATGTCGATGATAGATTATTTTGTGGACAAGAGAAAACAGCAGGTGATGCTGTGGCCGGTGTTATAACAGGCCTTTCCCGAGCAACGGGCAACATTTTTCGATCAAATATAGACATGCCAATTCCATGCTTTCCCCACTCTCCGCTCACCACCAGAATAATCAGTAAGTAAAATTGATATCTGATGAAGTAGATGGGAGCAACATGGAAATTCTGCCTTGCCATCTACCTCAAACCCCAATACATAACGACTTATCTTATTTTTTATTACATTTTTAGTGTTGTTATTATAAATAGCTAAATAATTATGGATCTTTCATCTGCAGCTCGTGATAATATTCCTACTCTCTCTCTCTCTCTCTCTATATATATATATATATATATATATATATAATCATCTGGTTTGCTATATTTGTATAGAACTCAATATCAGTGATAAAGCATATGTAGATTTATGTTTGAATAGAGTACACTGTTTTTACATTATTAAAACTTTTATATATATATATATATATACATGAGAAAAAATGAAGACACGATTGAAAACCAGACTGCTATGTTTCACTATAAGGATAGCGTCCTCAGAATGTATTCATTATGCCCCAAACATGAACTCAACTCGTAACGATTTCAGGATTTAGAATAATGCATACATTTTGATGACGTTATACTTATAGCGAGACGACTTTCTGATATTTCCATAATGTCTTCCTTTTTTTTCTCATCCCGTCGGATTTCATTCCAAATCTTACCTATATATACATGTGTGTGTGTGTGTGTGTGTGTGCGCGCGCGAGGGCATATCATCGTCATTTTTGCGTTGTAATTTTTTTAAAGAACGTCTTTGTAGTTTAGAAATCATAACAAAATATTGAATGTTGATATAATTTAGTTATAAGTGATAAAAACTAATCTGGTGAAGTGATATTGTAATTATTCAAAATTAATTCAACTAAAGGGGGAGGAGATAAGCTCAAAGAATCCAATGTTTGTTTGAAAGTATCATAATTGAAAATAAAACTAGATTCAACAAACTTTCTGTGTTGTTCATTATGTATTTTAACTAATATTTTGGAATCTTTAACATTTACATTATGTTTTGTTTCTGAATTATGTTTCACAAAAACATTATGCAAATTGCTTAGTTTAAAATGTCTGATGGGTTCATATGTACGTTTTTTGATTGACCAAGAAGTCTCTCTTATACAAATTTTGTTACAAATATTTGTGGGGTTTAAAGATTTTTATGGTAGTCAGTGGCTAAGGGCAAGACTGTGTTGCCGTAAGATATCTGACTCCATATTTTGGTTATTTTGCTTTACCCCACGTTGACTTGGCCAGTGCAATGCCTTGCCCAAAGAAGGTCCATGAGAAATATACAAAAAGGAAAAGATAAAAACAGATAAAAGACGAAAAACTTTTCTTTCATACTTTCCTTTATTTACCTGGTGAATGGACTAACCAACGCTACGTCTAAAGACATAGCGTGGTGCCCAAAACACCAGATAGTAAAAACGGTGTTGTCGGTTCGACGTCACTACCCGAAAAGAGGCCGGTTCACAGAAAACCTGAGTATTTATCTCTTTTCACCGGCTCCAAATTCGCTACTCGAAAATCCTTCTAATTTTGGCGCGACCGCTTCTCATTGGCTACTTTACATTTTATTATTTTTCTTTTTTCTGATTTTAACCGGATGGATGCGTGGAGCCTTATGCGTGGCGACGCATTTATACATTTCGTATCAGGCAGCCGACGAGTCAACATCCGGTTGGGAGTTCTTTGGTAGTTCCTAAATCGCCACATCTTACAAGGGATGATATATACACCAACTTCAGATGTAATCTTCTTCTTCTTCTTCTAAAACAAGTTTTTCATACCAGCTTTTGCAGAGGGTCTTTCACTGGAGTCTGAGTGACAACAAGTCCCTTCAGGCCTTGAGGACTCTTCTCAATATTCTGGCCGATCTCAACAATGCTGTAGTTTGGATTGCCTCTACTTATCCTCCGATTTTCAATTCTTCCATTCAAAGTTAAATAAATCTTAAATCTTAAAGTTTATACCTCTCAAAAATTCACGCTGAACTGTCCAGTAGGACACGTAGAGTAACGGTTATAGGCGTTGGTTCCCTAAGCTTCAAAGGGACAATCATTTGGAGGTTACTGGTTCAATCCCGATAGCAGGCAAGTAACAATACAGCAATACTTAAAACTTGCACCCGGTTATGGTTAACGGTATCAGAGCAAGTGACTTCCGTGGATTAAACAAAGGACTTGTTTCGAAGTTCGTGTAGGTTCCCGAGTTTGACAAGAAACAACTGGAGAGTTTGTAAATTTGGTTTGGTTACCGAGGTTGTTTGGATATTTTTCGATGATGTGTGGTTGAATTAGTAAAATAATATATATATATATATAACAGCTTGACAGCAATTAAACAAGAATGCTGCGAGCAATATTCAACAAGTCCAGGAGGCAACCCCCTTGAAAACAGCTGCTGTACGGCCACTTACCACCCATCACGAAAACTATCCAAGTTAGACGAACGAGACATGCGGGACACTGCTGGAGAAGTAAGGACGAACTCATAAGCGATATACTCCCGTGGAACCCATCACATTGACGAGCAAAAGCAGGACAACCAGCCAGAACCTATATACAACAGCTCTGTGGCGATACAGGATCTAGCATTGAAGTCTTCCTAGAAGCGAAGGCCCATAGAGACGGGGAGCGAGAAAGGGTCGGAAGATTATTAGAAAAATTATTTACGTTATTAATAATTTTATGTTACTTTTTTTGTATATGAATTGTAAAACTTTTATTTTAGAATGTATTTTAAAAGATTTAGGATATTGATGTTGAGTAAAGGAATTTTCTATATAATCAAATTCATTGTGTAAAAATTAGGGACTATAAATTTGGGACTACAAATATAACACAATGTAAAAAAGATTTGGGATATTTATGCTCTGTAAAGGAATTTTCTATATAATCAAATTCATTGTGTAAAAATTTGGGGCTACAATTTCTAAGGACTCTGTGATTATTCTATTTCTTATTTTGGTATTATGTAGTAAGTATAAATAGCTATTGTCATTTTTATTAGTAGATTTACGATAAACTTTTAAATTCTAATTTCTTTTTATAATTTATAAGTAATATCTAAAAAAAAAAAAGTAAGGTGTTGTTATTTTCTTTCTCGTAGGTAAAATCTATCATAGGTTCTATTTTATCTAATTCATCTATTATTTTTGTTATGTCTACATTCCCACAGAACATAGATATAAGAAAAATTACAGATACGAAGATTGTTGAAAAAGTTCTAAGCCTCAGCCAGAAAGAAGAGGATAGATGAACATTTTTTATGGTTTCAACACTTTACACCTTCTTATAAAACTAGATAAATCAACCTTCGTATGTAACGGAAATATCTGGAATCTTTGTGTATTTTGAATTTAAAAGGACCAGACTCAAGAAATTGAAGGAAAAAAAAAACAAAAAACAAAAGGGAACACCGCTAAGAGACGAACCCGTAAGTAAACCGAATTTTTGTTTATAAAATATGACATTATACACAAGAAAAAAAAGCAATGTTTAATGCATAATGTGCAGGGTTTTTTTGGGGGGGGATTTTTTCTTTTGACTAATAATGGTAATGTGTCATTAGTTTTCTTAAGAGAATTTTCGAAACATTTAATGCATTTACTTACTGGGAAATTAGTATAGAATGATTTTTTGGCGAGACTGGATAGATTTATTTTTCATATTTACATTTATCATCATCATCATCAGCATCATCAAGTCGTGCTGCCAGCACGAATATCTACCCCCGCTTTCTCTCCGCCCCTCTCGTCCATCGCTTTAGGCAGATCTTCCAGACTATGTCCTGTGTTCATACAGCGCTGATATAGATAGGTTCTTGCTGGTCGGCCAACACTGGAACGCCCAAGGCGCCTCTGGTGGTGTAATGGTTAGCAAGCTCGACTAGCAAACCTACACGAGTGAGTTCGAGTCTCATTGGGTGCCCCTTTCATATGGCCTTGTGCCACATCTAAGCAAAAAAAAAAAAAAAAATGCTTAGTAAATTTCCAACACTGGAACGCCTATGTAGGGGTCCAAAGAAAAAATATATATTTATGTAGGTGCATTAGTAAGTCTGTGTCCTCGTAATGCAAAAAGCATTTATTTTATACAACAAATACCTATTTTCAACATGTTATCCTTCTTTGTAAATACATTTAAATCAATATCAGACTTATTAATCTATTCTTATTACCAGTGCGTTCACTTCAAAGCCCTTTGGGTCTTTCCGAGTGCCTTATTCACCCGAGGATTGGGGGCCCCGGAGGCGATAATTGCCACAAGCAGACGCGGATAGAGCTCGTTGTGAGGAGTGAATTCACTATGGGATCAAGACAAGATTATTAACCAATGCTCTACCGAGATGTTCCCAAGATAATAGATATTGACTGAATTTAGCACAGAAACACGCATATTGGGCACCTAGTGGGAATCGAACTCATTATAGTAGTTGTCTGAGTGAGTAACTTCCATAGTTTTGCTTTACTGAGAAATCATTTTGATAATTCGAGAAAGCTTGTCTGTCTCGTATCAGTTTTAGCATCGACGAATATAGAATTATCAGGTGTGAATATTAGCAACAAGTTATAGGTTTATACACTTTTGTTTTATGGGGGATGTTTTACGAGTAACACAAACATGTTTACATATGATTATTTAGTGTCTCAATTTTTTGGGGAAAGTTTTATATCTGATTAAAAGGAGGGAATAACTTTGAAGGGCTAAGAAAAAAAAACAGATAGTGTTGATTTTGAGCGATTCAAGGAATCCTCACGATACAGAATAAATTAGAAATGTTAAAAAAAAAAAGTAAAATGAATGTAGAAAATACTTTTATCCCTGAAACAGTCACTTCTTCTTCTTCACACACATATATATATATATATATATATATATATATATATATATATATATATATATATATATTTATATACATATATATATATATATATATAGATATAGATATAGATATTCGTATGTGTGTGTGCGTGTATGTATGTATGTGTGTTTTCTCACCTTCTTAAGTCAGTCGTATGACTATAAGTTCCATGTATTTGGAAAAAAATATATACAATCTTCAGGTGAAACATACAAGTGAAAAGGACGAAGAAAGACTAATAAATATTCCTGTAATATAAAATATATTTTTGTAATTAATAATAAGTTGATTCCATGTTGTGTAGTAGTTCCTGTTAACTGCACTAAATTACTACGCCGGAACAGAAGAATTGTAGCATTAGAAAAATATTCTAAAGTTTTATTCCTGCAAGAAGGCAAGTCTTCCCATAATACTGAAGAAATCATCATCATCATCATATCATGCTGGTAGCACGGATATCCCTGACCCTCTCTCGCCACTCCTCCCTATCGTTCATCGCCCTAGGTAGGTCTTCAGGACAACATCCTGTATCCTCACATAGCTGCTGAATGTACGTTCGAGCTGGTCGCCCTGCTTTTGCACGGCCGTGTGTGGGGATCCATAAGAGTACATCTCTTATGAGTTCATCTCTGCTTCTCCAGCAGTGTCCTGCATGTCTGAAGTATGTTAAAGACAGGTTCCATAGCAGTAGGGAGAAAAAATCTTCCGCTATTACAAAATGGAAATAAGTTTAAGACACTTTCATATTTTTCCCGGATATATTTAATTCAATATTTACAAGCATTCCCGTTGGATTGTAGAACGTTTGTGGAGGAATAGTAATTCTCGAGGTTCCACGAAAAGTAAAACTTCTGGTGTTATTTCCACAATAATACAACACAAACTCCAGTTGCGCCATTACGTTCACTTTCGGACAAATACCCTTGGGAAAGGTATAAACCCCCTTTTCCTCCCGTCTATGGGTTAAATAGTACCACTACTGTCCTTCTAAAAAGATGGATTTGGCATTAAATAACCCAAGAAGGTTGATAAATTAAATAACAAGCAAACATTTCAAATAACTTAACCTTTCCATTTGAGGAGAATGCCTCCCCAATCATGAGCAACCCACCTCCAAGTGATAACTAGATTTGTTCATATATATATATATATATAAGTACTTTGGCAGTTATCCTTAATTTATTGAAGTTTAATTAAAAATCAGGTACCAGGAGTTGTTAAATCAATTTCTCTTGTTTTGCCAATATAAGGACGGGTTATTAGATTCAATGAATACAAATATTGTCCTTTCATTTGGTTTCTAGTTCTTTCGACAATTCTTTTAAACCGTATCATTATCAAAATTGCAAACTTCTCTTGCTTGTTTCAGTTCTGGAATTATATTTTTAGTCGCTTCTATTATAGCATATCAACTCTTTTCAAAACTATTTTTTAAAACTTTACAGTTTACGCTGATGTATCTAGTTTAATATTTTCCTGAAAAGGAACCGTTAACTCAATGACGTAAACTCTTTTTGAATTAACCAGATCACAATATCCGGATGTTGGGCGGTTAACAAAATCTCAGATGGAAAAGCAAGATGACGTTCCAAATCTGCAACATCACACCAGTCCGTGTAACCATTAAACAATGAGAAATTGTACTTAGAATGGGTTTTTGCGGGGGGGTCTATATATATATATATTTTTTGGCAGTTTAACAGTATCTCTTTGGAACCTCAGAAATGATTTGCAACATCTGGTTATGTCTCAACATGGAGCTTTTTAGCGAATACTCACATCCTGTAAGAATATGTTTGAGGATAGCAGTCTTCCCACCAGAAAACTTATTCTCTTTGGGTCCATCTGTTTAACGTGTGTGTATATATATATATATATATATATATATATATATATATATATATATATATATATATATATATATATATATATATTGAGAGAGAGAGAGAGACGTCCGTCGTGTAATGGATATTGCCGTAGGAAATGGACAGGGTGATGGTTCAAATCCTGGATGAGGCTGTGTGCATTTCATATAGCACTAATATCCTTGTGAAAGGCATCCATCCAACTATTCTCCCTTTAGCTATGGCTAAATAGTAGGGAAGGCTGGGATCTTTAACCTTGGTGTGATAACCGGTCTAGGAGAAGGAAAACTGAATTTAAACCTGTTAAACTCCGCTTAAAAATTGACTCTGTGTCGAATCCAGCTTGTGCGGAGGGGATATTAAATACATACACACACACACACAAATGCGTGGGGGGGGGGTAATCAAAATAATTTTTTCCAGAATTTTTTTCTCATAAATGTAAACTCTGCGTTAATTGAAATTGGTTTACCGCGAATATCATTTTAATCACGCGAAAATATTTGTTTTGAAGCATTCAAAATTGTTGTGAATCAAACAGAAAGCTCCAACCTTGAACAGAGATTTATCATCAAATTTTTAGTGTCTGAGATATGCAAACCATGCGAAATTTACAGAAGAATCTGTGATGTGTATGGAGAAGTATGCTTTAGTCAAAAAAGTAGACTACAAACTCAAGTCTAAAAGACAATACATGGAGTGAAAACACAGTTACTCTCCAGTAAAGAAAATTTCCGGCCGCTGCAGCCAATAAAAGTCATATTCCCATGTTTTGCAGAACTTAGAGAAGGCATGATTTTTACAGTGGACTGGAGTGAGAAAGAGAGAGGGGGAGAGAGAGCACGTGTATATCTGATGTTCCAGCTGCAGAAAATGACACTTAAAATATTTTTCAAGGACTAAGATTATTACGTATCAACCACTTGAAAGGGTTTGGTTTTTCTTTAACGTCACCGATTTCTTGCTTTTTTATTAATTCCTTTGATTTTTGACTAAGAGTTTCACACTTTACGAAAAATCACTTGCTCTTTTTAAAAGATATTCTGCTAATTGAGAGGCTTAAAAAACACAAGTAGCATTTTAAGCACGTTATCTGCTTATCCATATTACTCATAAATTTGTTACCTCACTATTATTCTTTCTATTTCACATCTTTGAGCCAGAGAAATGTTTTGATTCTCTGTTTAAAGAAGTTATGGCATGTTATGATATGTATTAGTTGATTTTAATGTATATCACAATTCGATGCCAGCATGAAACTTGGTAATTCTTAGAGGCATCTTTTTGCTGAAATACAAAAATGGTGTCTCTAGAGACTGAATAATCAAATAGTTCAGCATATTTCTAAATAACGTTTCATCCGTAATCCAATAATATAATAAGAATAGATTAATAAGTCTGAAATTGATTTAAATGTATTTACAAAGAAGGATAACATGTTGAAAATAGATATTTATGGTATGAAACATATGCAGATGGAAGTCCCGCGGCGTAGTGGTTAAAGTACTGAATTGTAACATCGAAGTAAAAAAGTTCGAACTCCAGTCACGCTAATAGGTTCACTTTCGGATTAATACCCTTGAGAAAGGTATGAACCTCTTATCCTCCAGCTATAGGTTTGATATTACTGCTACTGTTCTTTTACAAATATGGCTTTGGCATTAAACAAACCAAGCCAAAAATCGGTACCCCAGTTGGATGTTCTGGATATGACACTAAATTGCATCTGATGGTGAGGCTCCAGTTCTGGAGCTTTAGAGTACTTCTTTATTGTCATTACTCCCAGGACGACTCTGACCCGGAGTGATAGTATCTGTTAGGGTCCCATCTATGGTTCGAATAGAACTCTTTAACAAACAAACTGTGTGCAAAGAAATGATTAATATTAAATTGAATTATTAGTATTAGATAGTGATACTTGAAACCATTTAACATTGTACAAACAAATAAGCTCTGGCTTGTGTAAAAATAATGTTACCTAAAAACTATTCGGTTATAAATCTTATATATATATATATATATATATATATATATATATATATATATATATATATATAAATCTTATATATATATATATATATATATATATATATATATATATATATATATACGTGTGTGTGTGTGCATATACATAAACAGGATTTGGCATTGAATAACCTACTAGGGTTGATAAGCCATAAAACCCAACCAACAAACGAAAAATCAGCTGAAATGGCCCATTTGTCTTGGTATTCTATAAAGGATATCCAGCTAACCCAGGATAAATTTGCAACTGAAATGAAACATGATAGGCCAATATGTATTACATAACATATCAAAGTGTATTCAAGAAAACAGGTTAAATTGCCTGAACATTGGAAGTTATTTTATCAAAGTTTTTTTTCGTTAACTACATAACAACAATACATAAAACGCAAATGATACAATCAAGCCAAATTATTGCACAAAGCATGAAATACTTGTCTTAATTAGTGAGGTTTCACAGTTTTAATATTCTGCAACTGGTATAGCCAACAGTGTTACTAGCTGTCATAATCACACTCCAAATCTCTCTGACCTGATAAACTTGCTGTTGGCCTTAACAATCAGAACAAACTTGGGAACAAACCAAACTATGCTACCTACAAAAACACAACATGCTATTGCTACCAGAACTGCAGGTGAATCAAATAACCTGCAGTAGTTTCTAGAGAAAAGGCAGAAGATCTGTCATAAGGAGTATAAAATACTCAACAAGTATACTCAAGTATAAAACAAGTATAAAATAGCTCAACAAGCTATTCCACCTAATATTTTTATAACAAGTATAAAATAGCTCAACAAGCTATTCCACCTAATATTTTATGATAAATTATATAGTACATGTTGGATGACAAAACACTCTTTGTTTGATTTTCATCCCAATTTACCCTGATTATATCTTCAGGCTACTCAGATTTTAAATCAAAAAATTACCATAAATTTGTATTAGAAACATTTTTTAGTGTTCCTAGACACAAAAAAACCTCTATGAGTATTTCACTAGAACTGAAAGTCCTTCAATGATTGTGTAAAAAAGTATAATTTTAGTTTTAAAAGGATGAATAGATTCAGAGCATGGTTGCAGGATATTTTGATTGCTTATCAAGATATATATGATAGAAAAATTAGTGAGGCTAAATAATCAAGGAAACTATTTCAAACCTTCCAAAACAGCCACAACAGAGGAGGAACCTTAACATTTGAAATTGTGGCAAACAGAGAAAAAGGTTATTTTAGAGACAGGGAATGCTCAAAGTTTTTTCAATATAAATCAATGTAATTACTTCTTTATTTTAAGCCATTTTTTTATATCATTTTCACAAGTTAAACCAGTTTTCTAAATACCGATCTTCAAGATGGTTGTTTTTTCCATAATTCAAAATAAGATTTTCTTATGAAAACATTTCATAAGCTGAATGCCATAAAACAAAGTAACAATTGCTCTTAATTTATATAGGGAACATTTTCTAGGATTTCAAGACACCAAAAAGTAACTTCCATGAGTATTTCACTATGACTGAGTGTTATGATGATTGTAAACAAAAGTATGAATTTAATTTTGAAAGGGTGCATAGATTCAGTGCAGGTTTGCTGGATGTTTTATGTGCTAATAAAGATCTGTATGATAGAAATATGCATGAGCCTAAGTTGTCAGGTAAACTATTTCAAGTTTTGCATAACATTTGATCTTGAAGCAGACAGAAAAGAAAATGCATGAAGCTAAACTATTTCAAGTCTTCCACAACAAACCTCAACAACTATATAAATTAATAGCAATTGTTACTTTGTTTTATGGCATTCAGCTGATGAAATGTTTTCATAAGAAAATCTTATTTTGACAACTTAGACTCATGCATATTTCTATTATACAGATCTCTATCAGTACATAAAACATCCGGCAAACCTGCACTATTTCAAGCATTCCACAACACAGGACAAACCTCAACATTTGATCTTGAAGCAGACAGAAGAAAAATGAATGATGCTAAGAAGTCAAGAAAACTATTTCAAATTCAATTCAATGATATTAGATTTAAATTTAGATTTAAAATAAAACACAAATCAAAATATCAGCTTAAAAAATAGGAGCACAATTTTTAAATTAGAGAAGAAAATCAAAGTCAAACAATATTAACCAAACTATTTCCTGAAAATTAAAGGATGTTTTTTTGTCTTTTCATTGAAAAGTTCCAATGAAGACATAATCTTAGAAACAATTTATCAAATGAATATTTAGCCAACTGTTATTTCCAATTATCAACCCAAATCTAAAAATGTAATTTTGTAATTAATAATAATTTTAAAATTTTGCCTAACCGTTTCATTTATTAAAAACTTAAATGGAAAATGATAAATGTAAATTAAAATCTTGTTATAAAAGGCAACAATAAGATAAAAAGAAATACCAGTCAAAAATTAATAATTAAAATACTTCATTCTAATTTTACAAAATTTCCTCCAGAGATATCCAAAAACAAGGATTTTTTTACATGTAAAGATATCAATACATTTATTCAACTTTTATTAAAATACTATTAATGGAAAAATATTTAATATTGAATCATTTATTAAAACATGTATTATTTCAAATATTCATTTCAAATTTTCTTTTAAAACTTGAAAACAATTCAAACTTTAATTTTCTTGTTCTGAGGAGGAGAATTATATGAAGTGTCTGAATCACTGTCCTCATCATCTATGATGATTGGTATTGCCTTTTTTTTCTTTACCAAAGTAGAATTCTTTGAAGCTTTTGTTTTTAATAATGATACATTGCTTTCATCCATCTCTTCATCACTCTCCAAAAGATTGGCAGATTCTTCACTTTCTTCATTTTGGCTTTCTGAGACATCAGCCGAAGAGCTTGGAGCTTTCCTCACACGAAACTTCATTAAGAATTCTTGACCAGCTTTTAAAATAGATGCCATGGGACCTACAATTATAATATATAAAAAAAAGTTAAGGATGTAGAGCAATATGCACAAAGAATACCCAATATTGTAAGGGAGGATATATATATATATATATATATATATATATACTTACCAGACATTCCAGGGTGCATCGAGCATTCATGATGGGTGAGTTAAAGTTGGTCACCTGGTCTCAGGAGGCCTTTTTCCGAGGCAGTAGCTGCTTAGCAGATAGCAGAACTAAATTTATTGCTTGGTACCTGAGGTGCCCTTAAATTTTTTGAAATGGCCATGAATAAGTCTCAATTCGTGCATGGATCCCCTACTATAAAATGACTTCATGTCAAATCTGAATTGGTGGGAAGTTGAATAAATCTATCTATATATATATATATATATATATATATATATATATATATATATATATAACACAGGATGTTTTTAAAAAATTGATATCCTTTTGTAATTTAATAATGTGATAAATTTTCATTCAAATGATTTCAAATTTTAACAGTATGTTTAGAAATAACTCAAAATTGTAAGTTTCATGTTTTTTTTCTTTTTAGGTATAGAAATACTATTCACTGGAAAATAAAAGGAATTTTGTGTATTAAAATAGGCTCAAATACAGTCAAACAAGACTGTGCAGCCTGCATTTGCATGAGAATTCATTAAAGATGCATCTTGAGGAACTCAAGTAGAGAATCACTGATTTACTGGAGACTCTTACCCAAGACATGATGCAGCATATTTGACAGGAGCTGGATAACTCATTTGACGTGTGTGGTGTCCCAGGTGGCGTGCATGTAAAAAATTTGTAAAATCGTTCATGAAATCCATATACTTTTAAATTTCTCATTCAAAATTTTGATGAATAAATCTTATTTTGCTCCACATTAAGCCTGTTTAGTTTCATTTGTCTAGACTATGTAGTTACTCATTACATCTAGGGACAGCTACAATTTACAGATAATACAAAAAGTTTGCTTCAGTTTGAGACTGGCTTCTTTTTCTAACCAACACCACCAACTTTATACTAGGTTCAGTTTGGTTTGGTTTGGTTAGGTTTTATGGTGTATCAAGCATAGTAGGTTATTTAATGCCAAATCTGGTTTATACATATATATTAGATATATAAAATTTGTTATCAAAGTTAAATAGCTCCAAGTATTGCTATCTATCACTAACAATTCAATTAAACATCAATCATTTGTTTACATACAGTTAAATGATCAAACAATTCATTTTATCATAAATCATTTGTTTGCATGCAGTTTAAATGTCAAACAGTTCTATTTGCTCCATAGATAGGACCCTATCAATTGCTACCACCCGGGGCCACAGTAAATCTGGGAGTGATGGCAATGAAGGAGTACTCTACATTCTCCAAAGCTCCAACATTACCAGAGCCTTACCATCAAATTGTTTAATTTCTTATTCAGGACACTCATTTGTGGGAGTAGGGTCTTACCTCTCTGTGGAGATGCAGTTGGTGTATTCTACAGCCCCATCTGACTGGACTGTTTATACTCAGATGAGTCAAAAGTTTTTCAATATTTTCTTAATGTGAGATATAATTAGGCAGTTCCAGGTGTTTTTACTGAGGTCGTGAAAGTGACAAAACATATTGGACAGTAAGTTACTTAGATTAGGTGCTACTCAGTCGATTTAATTCAATGACTTGGGGCTCAGCTTCAAAATCTACGGTTTTAGGCCTACCTGACTTTGCCTAGAGGTTCTTCCAACCAACGCAAGGAAAATTTCTTGAACCATCTGGTTACATTACTGTGATCAAGAGTGCCTTCATCTTTCACATAATAAATGTTTTGGTGTCTTCCACAGTGTTATAGCCCAATTCCAGCTTGCAGACCATAAGTTCTCAAATTAGAATACATTCCACATTCATCTGCATAGCTTTCAAATCACACACAGAATGAAGCCATGCACAACATGTCAGCACACCAACTACCACAATACTACCAACCACAGCAGATACCTTCCACAGCTTGAACTGCTTCAGTCATGTGATATATACTCTGCAAACAAACATATACCAAAATATTGCAAGACTTGTGATTTACACACGTATAAAGATATCATTCTTTAGGTTTGCAACGGAATAGAATTTGTTTAAAGAAAAAAAGAAAATCTCATACAACACTCACCAGGTATCAAATAACTAATCGTTGAATAAGGTGTAAAATGAAATTCTTCTTTCAATTGTCCACGCATCAACATGGTCGCAACTATTCTTTCACAAGTTTCCATTGTCAAATTTGGAACTTTCACTTCTTTCAGCCTTGAACTTGGAGGTCCTTTGCCAAACCAAGCATCCATTAGTTTGTTTAAGGTCAATTTCTTATCAATCTTTACACCATGGCTGACCAGCTTGATGACATCTAAACACTGGCTGGAGACATTTTTCTCTTTGAAAACTTTTGAATATAAAACAAAAAATATTTTAAAAATTAATAGTTTCCTATTTCCACTGATTTCTGTTTAAGTAACAAACTCAATACAACCCCAACTACATGACAATGCATTTCAATCGCCCTATGTTTTAAATGCAACAGGAAATTACCTGATTAAATTTATTATTATTATTATTTCAGCAATGAAAGAGTGTGCATTATAATTTGATCTATGATCGATCACCACTAAAATGGAGAAACTGTAAGAACATATTTGACATGTAATGTTGTGGGAGTTTAACAATAGTGAAAACACCACAGAAACAGCTAAACAAGTTTCTAATATTCATGGCCAAGGTGTCAATATTGACCATTAAGTCAAAAACTGGTTTTCAAAGTTAGACAATACATCATTTAAAAATGAATCCAGACCGGGACACTCATCAGACCATGATCAATATTCTTTAAGAGAAATGATGGAATGAAATTCATGCAAAAGTACTCAAGAATTAGCATTTAATCCCAACGCATCCAAATCCACTCAAAGCAGATTTATACCCTCAACAGCTACAAGGTGAGCATGAAAATTTGCTAAGAAAATACCCTGCACTCATTAAGGAGAAACATTGTGCTTCTTTATGATAATGCAAAGCCAAACACACCAAGAAATGCATCAGAAAAAATTTAAGCTGCTATGTTATATCCAGTCCACCATATTCACCAGATCTTGCACCAAGTGATTTCCATCTTTTTTGTTCTCTACAAAATGTTCTGGATGAGAAAAAATTTATCGAGATCAAGTGAAAATGTTTGTGGAAAACATCTTAAGCTTAGAATTAACAGAATTTTACTTGAAAGGAATCAACAAGCTACCTGATGAATAGGAAGAGGTGATTCAAAATAATAGCAAATATACTATTGATTGAAATTAATTCATTGTTAAATCATTCACGAGTAAATTATATTTTACTAAAATGGAAATTATTTCAAACTCAACCCAATAGATACATATTCATCTGGATTCACATGGCTAAAAACAGCCTTAACATCCCACCTTTGGGACAAACACTAATCATTTGTTTAGGATAAAAAATTAGGATTTAGTCTTTTATTCATAATTTTTATGTAACTCATGAAATTATGGGTAGAACTTATTTTTAAGAAAAATTTCCCTTATTTTAATAATTACATTTTTTATGATTTGGATTTATTAAACAAAATTTTCAACTTAATTTGGTGACAGAACACATTCTTTTGAGAGAAGAAATAAATAATTATTACAGTTGTATTTTAGTACAAAGTTGGTATATAGAGAAAAGGTTTTGACTTGACTTCTACTCTCCTGATAAGTGTGAAGATAGCAAAAAAACATAATCCAAATACATGAATTTATTATGAATTAAAGTTGGTATTGAACGTTTCATTTTCAGTAACCATCATCGGGACTTGGATATCAGAATAGTTCACATAGCGATGGACAGTTGCTGAGATGACAAGAGCAAATGAAAAGTATACAATGAAAAGATACAAATGTGCACATAGCATTCATAATTCAAAAGAGTTAAGAACATGTCTGGCACATGGAAATATATTTGAAAATGTTAGATTTCCCAAAGAAATGAGACAAAACCTCCCATTTATTAAGAAATACACAAAAACAACTAATTTTTCATATATACAGATCGTTTTGAAGTCATCCATGTTAAATGTCGAGTAAGAATGTATTTGGTATTTGTTTATTCAAAAGGACAGTATGAAAGTAAATATGGATCAAAATCCAACAGTGTGAAGATAGCATAAAAATATAATCCAAATAGGTGAATTTATTATGAATTAAAGTCAACATTGAACTGATAAGTGAAATGAAGCCTCCAACCATCAGTGAATCTGGTGCTTGGCTGCATGACTAACAACAAAGGGTCATCTACAAGATCTCTTGCAGTAAGTGTGAGAAATGGTCTTAAATGGTTTTAAAAGAGTTAGTCAGTGAATAACTAGCAGAGTGACAAGGACTTAAATTTCAAGGTGAGCAAAACCATTCCTCGTACATTGGAGTGAACTATGATTTGTCAAACAACAGATTTTTCCTGCATTGATTCAAGAATACTGTTTCACAACTCTGTGTTTTTGAGACCAGTTCAGGAGGAGATTGGAACACTGATAATAAAGTGAGTGGTATTTTTCTGTGACCACATGTCTGACTTTTTTCAGATGTGAAATCATCATCTCTTCATTTTGTCATTATATCTGCCAACTTTCTTCTTCAAACCCACAACACAATTTTAATCTTATTGATTTTCTTCATTAATGAACTCAATTTTTTCAGGTAGAATGAAAAATAATTGATGATTAAACACCAAATTTTACAATTTTTTTTCTCTAAAATTTGCTTTAGCAAAGTTTTGGCATTCAATCTGTATATCAATGAAAATCTAGGAGAAATGTATTGTCAGTGGTCAGGAATTGAGCCAATCATTACTGATAGAATAGTGTTATCATATAAATTATGATTCTATTTCTTTGGGTTTTTCACATTAGCAGTTTTTAAAAAAACAAGAAATGATATCTCACTAAAACAAAGAAATAAGTAGAAATTACCAACCATAAAAAGATTTAGATTTGCAAATATCACACATCTTATTACAGTCAATAGGACCAGACTTCTCCCCAAAATGACTTGCAATCATTGTGCGTCTGCATCTAAAAAAGATGAGAAAAAAAGATTAAAAACATCAAAACTATATAACAATCTTTTAATTTGATCATAAAGTGGGAACTTTTCAATCAATGCACACATATTTTATAGAAATATATATATATGTTAAAATTTAATTACCAAATATTTTAAGTACATCTCAACAAATGATGTAACTGCCAAGCAAAGCAATAACAAGTTCATGTCCAACAATGAATCAAAGTTATGGAATCCAGATGTTATAGCTGTTTAAAAAGAAATTAATATATAGAACCTGTAATGGTTAAAATTATCAGATCTGTTTTATTAGTAGAATATCTCTCAACTGACCAAGTTACTTTGCGTTTTTAGAAAATGAGGCATAAGGAAAAAAAAGAAGTCAAACCATAAATAAAAAGTATATTTACCCAACCCCTCTGCATGAACAGGATGCAACAGAAGGTCAATCTTTTTTAAGAGAAGCATAACAGGTTTGAATTCAGTTTTCCTTCTCCATAACTGGTTGCCATGCCAAGGTTAAAAAGCACAGTCTGCCCTACTATTTACCCATAGCTGGAGGGCATTAGTGCAATGTAAAATGCAAATACCTTTGTTCAGTATTTGAACTCAGGTCACTGAGTCCATTTCCCGGTAATCATTACACCATGAACATCTCTCATGAATAAAAAGTAGAAGCAGCTCAAATTTGACTTTTAAATATAACAGTAACTCCACATTTCTCAGAGCACCAGAACTGCAGCTTCACTGTCAGACACAGTTTAGTGGCATACCCTTGACAGTGACAAAGTTATTGACACTAAGAGAGATTATGCAATTACCAAATAAAAGGAATTACTTTCATTACACTGAAAGCTATAAAAAGTACATGCAATAAACTAGTTATTTTTTTTTTTTTGCAGAGTTCACAAGTTCAGATGATATAATCAGTAAACAAGACTATGTAATTGTTGTGGACCAGTAAAAGGTCCGGAAGAAAAACAAGAATTCGGGATTACGTGAAACAAGTATATTGAACAAAAGTATAAATACAGCATAGGTAAAAAAGTGTTGAACGTCAGTCTGACAGCCAAAGTGTTAGGCTGGAATTAACTCAACACTGAGAAGAATATTCTCCTGGTATTCATAGTGTCACGTGGTCTCCCACTGAGAGAAGAGAAATAAGGAATTTCCACTACCCGCCGTGTTTGAATTAGCCAAAGATTGACTGTTAAAAGACAAATGGAGAATGTAGGTCAGCTTCAGCTGGCCGTTGAAGGAAGAAAAAAAAATGTGGGTCAGGCTATCTGTACTCCGTGACCTCACTCGAATCGCCTGACAGGGGAGGGAGGAGGATAGAAGCCAAATGATTGGCTAGAATCCCAAAGTGGAAATAGCCCCCTTCTTCCATCAGTGGAAATAGGGAATAAGAAAATCAGTTTTGAAGATGAGGTCGTCATGAGAGGACGCGAGTCTCATGCCAAGACTCCGGGTAAAGAAAGCGGAAAGAATCCTGGACAAGGAGAAGCCATACCTTCAAGCCAGAACTAAATATAACATAAAGTCTGTCAGCCTGTAAAAGAGAAAATATTCTTCACAGGAATCCATCGGAAAAGATAAGTAAATTATAAGATTGTTTCTCCCTATACCCAATTATATACTCTCTCTCTCTCTCAATGTAAAAGAAAGATTAAAGGAAAGGAAAAAAGGAAGAAAGTCATTTAGACTCATGTATTGTCCGCTAATAATATAGCCGACACGTCGAATATGTGTATCCGCGTGTGTAGTAAAAAGATTGATATATTTTAATATTCCCACGTGTTGAAGTTGTTCATTTGTGTCGTCTTCTGTCAAGTTGCTATTTCATGTTTCTTTTTCAGCTTCTATTCGCCTTATGTTATTCTTGCTTAAATTGTCCTATGAATTCCTTTAAAAATACTATACGGGAAACCGGAGTTGTCGACTACTATAATTAATATTATTACATCTAAACCTAGAGGTCCATATCTTCCATTGTTCTAAGGGTAGGAAGAACTAGTGGCCTTGGTGGGTGTGTGGGTAGTGTGAAACTTGGAAACCCCTTGCCAACGGCGGTCAGTCTAGCCCTAAATTAACCCCCACATAATATGCCAGTTCCTATATGCCCAGGAAAGGACTCTGAACAAGGGCTTATTCTAAGAGGGATCAAGTGCCAGACCACCCCGTCTTCACACGTGCGAAAGAAATAAACTCCCCGTTTGGTGATAACAATATTTAAATGCACCAGTTCCCATACGCTTTTAAATGGTTGCTCATCCGGGGATCTTTTCATTTTAATTTGCCGTCACAATAGTAATAGGAAGAGTTCATTATAGTCCATAAGGTAGGTACCATAACAGTAATATAAACAGTTTATGCAATAGACAGTGATCTTCTGTCAGAAATAATTTACTATGCTTGGCTTAGTTTGGCACAAGGTCAGAAGTATGAGGTACTCAGTGAGAATCAAACTCACTAGTAATGGCCTGCAAGCCAAACTCATTATTACACCACTCAAGGCACCCAATGATTTTTTGTCAGGATCAAAGTATAAGAGACAAAACAACTTACTGTTTGGTTTGGTTTCTTTGCTTAATGGCATATCAACCTTCATAGGTTATTTAATGCCAAAGCTATCCTTATAAAAGAACAGTAGTGGTACTATTTAACCCACAGCTAAGGGAATAAAGAAGTTCATGCCTTTCACAAGGGTATTAGTATGAAAGTAAAAATAATAGCATAACTGGAGTTCAAACTCGTTAACTATGATGTTGCAGATGAGCAAGTTAATTACTACGCAACAAAGACTTGCCCAACTCACTGTTTTACAATTGATGATTTATTTAGATAGAAACTAAAGAAAGAAAAATAAATTTTTTTTAAATGTATCCTTATTTTATATACTGGATTTTCAAGAAAATGCATAATGATCAATTTATATGCATTCCCTGTCAAAATCTTGACCAGTACTTAGTGGTGTACCTTTGGTCATGTTATTTATGTTGTTGGGTGGTTGATTGGGTTTTATGGCATATCAACCTTTGTGGATTATTTAATGCCAAATCCATTTTATGCAAATAGTTCTATTTCAAACAATTCAGTTTAGCATGAGTACACAGTTTAATTGTCAAAAACATTTCTATTTCAAGCTATTCAGTTTATTCAAACAGTTCTAATTCAGCTAATTCTGTTTAGTATAAGTACAGGTTTAGTTTACACACAGTTAAATGTCAAAACAGCTCTATATTAAACAAATCAGTTTAGTGTAGAGTTTTTCAATGTCAAAAACAGTTCCATTTCAAACAATTCAGTTTAGCATAAGCACGCAGTTTAAATGTAAGTACAGTTTAATTGTCAAAAACATTTCTATTTCAAGCTATTCAGTTTAGTCAAACAGTTTTAATTCAAACAATTCAGTTTAGCATAAGTATGCAGTTAGTTCTATTTAACCCATAAATAGGGCCCTGTCAGGTGCCACCATTCCAGGTCAGAGTGGACCTGGGAGCAATGGCAATGAAGGGGTGCTCCGCATTCCCCAAAGTTCCAGCATCAGTGGAACCTCTCCATCAGATTGTTTAGTGTCATATCCAGGACACTCGTTGGGGGGGTCTTACTCTTCTGCAGAGGAGCAGTTGGTGTATTCTACAACCCCAGCCGACTAGGCAATGTGATTTATGACATATTAGGTCTTCACATGATTGTGCTAAGTTACCAAATATGAAAGATGTATCCCATATTAAAGAATAAAATAGAATATCAACTCTTATGCCCAAAACCAGAATAAACACTATTCAATACTAAGAAATTGTTAAATAATATAACAAAATCCCACAAACAATACCAAATGTCCAATATATTTGATTAAAAAAATATATTTTAAAGCCACAAGAATTGAATCAATTTTGAATTATTGATATTTATAGATAGGAAAAAAGTTTGCAATTCAATGCTAAACTAACCTTTCTATATCAGAAGAATACTCCATAAGTCCATAGAGATTTTCCAATCCTTTTTGTTCGGTAAAAACCATTGTGCTTTGGCGCATTACATCTCGAAGACGGTAATAAATTATGCAATGAGAAAATTTATCATCACGGCCTGCACAATAAAAGAAACAATAAGTTCATATTTTTTTTAAAAAACAGGTAAAAACAGAAATATAAAAACCAAATAAAATGCTTTGAATACAATTATTTCTTTTTCTTAGTACTTTTCTCATGATCTTATTTGTTACAGTTTTTTGTTAAATAATAGATAGGCCAAATCTTTTATTTGGCACAAAGTGCAGTTTATTTTAAAAGAATTAAACCATTGTACACAGAGATGTTATGTCTAGTTGAGGTCAATTAAGTTTGATTGACATGTTGTAACCCCTGGAATCAGTTGAAAGCTTGGTTTTCATAGGGGGATTTTAAAGTCATGTGACTAAGAATCTAGAAATTAGATTTTAACTTTGAGTTAGTAGAGCTGAAGCTTCCAGACAAGCAAAAATTGTGCTATTATAATTTCCATTAATATTCAAGGGCAACTCCTGGTTCATACAACCATCAATGTAGAATAGGTATAATGATAAATAAAAGAAATGTGTACATTTAAAAGAGGTCTTCAGCATAGAAGAAAATGGAGCAGCAAAGCAAATCATGAAGAGAAGAATGAGAATCAACAATCATCCAAAGAATATGAAGAGTAGAAGAGACAACTATATAACACTTTCCCACTAAAAGGTTAAAGAATTGTACAATGGAATAAGTATATTTAATTGGGATGTCTTTAGTTGGAGTTTCTTTCCAACTGTGAAAACGAAAGCTCTCAATGTGCTTGGTTTCCTTCCGTAATGGAGGAACAAATGTGAGAGGATAAATTTTTGAATATCAAACAGAAAATTCTAGAGTTTCATTCTTCTTATGTCACATTATTTATCAGGTTTACTAAAGAGTATTACTGATAAAGTTCATCAGTTAATTTGACTTTTGGTGATAAATTGGGAAAATTCGGTACTTCTATTTTAAATTCTTTGACTCAAAAACACTTTTTTTCTTATAAAAATATTTTATTTCAGTTATCTGACATAAATTACTTGACCAACCTGAAAATTGATGGGTTTCTGCAACCTTTATTAACTAAATTTTGCAATCAGCCATGATCATAAAATTGATCTTTTTTCCAAAACTAAGCATTTACTGTACAATGAAAGTGGTAGTTAACTATGAAAAACTAAGGTCAATTTTAGAATCAGTACCATCAATTAGGGTGTCCTCGTGGTGTAATGGTTAAAGCGATGAACTGTGGAATTGTAGTACGCGAGTTCGTACTCCAGTCGCGCAATTACGTTCACTTTCGGGCAAATACCCTTGGGAAAGGTATGAACCCCCTTATTCTCCCTCCAGCTATGGGTAAATAGTAGGATGGACTAGGTTCTTCAGCCTTGGTGAGGCAACTAGTCTAGGAGAAGAAAAACTCTGAATTCAAACCTGTTAAACTCTGCTTAAAAATTGACCTTGTGTCATATCCTGCTCGAGCAGAGGGGTTGGGTAAATAGTACCATCAAATTAGTTAAAAAAAACATGTTTCGTTTTTTGGCACCAAAAATCATGTTGACCAGTATTATTGGACATTGGATATTTTTACTCCTTGTACAAAACAAAGAAATTTCTTGGGAGATATCTTATCAGCCACTTCCTAATAAGTCTTCTAAAATACAATGGCATTTCAAAATTTATTAGAAAATTTTACACTCAAGATTTAGAAGAACCGGCCCATTGGCCTAGTGGTAGAGTGTTTGCCAATGGCCCGGGAGACTGGGGTTCAATCTCAGGTCGAGTCATACCAAAGACTCAAAAAATGGTACTTGATAACTCCTTGCTTAACACTCAGCATTATAAGGAACGTTTCAAGGGTAAAGTGGAGCAATCCAGGGAAAGGAGTAGCACCCTCTCCTATAACTATTTGTAGTAGCTATTGAAGAGGGAGCTTTCGGGTAGCACTCGACTACAGTCACCACCTTTACTTACTTACTTTTTATAACCAATTTATAAAATTAAATGTTCAGGTAATTCTTTCATTTTTTTAGCATAAATAAAATTCAAGAATATTGCCTATTGAGTTTCAAGATATAACTAGAAATATAAAAGGCAAATAAGAACAAATAGTATGATGAGAATAGTAGAAAAGACTTTCTCTTTCACACAACAAGTAAAGAAATCTACTGATTTCTTGGGATGCGAATTATTTTGATATTTCTTTGACATAACATTGCTGGCTTATTTGTAAACAAAGTATCAGAAGGCTTAACTGATGATTGAAAGAAACAGCAACAACTGCCTCCTATAAAATCCAAGCAGAACTGGTGAAAGTTTCTTAAAAAGACAGAAAAATAAAGATCTATCACTCAACACTAACTGAATATTTCATAGAAGGAAATTAAAGCGATTTTCTTTACTATGTTCAATTAAAAAAATATTAGGATAATAAGTCAGAAGACAACAAAACAGCATAAAAGGAATATCTCATTTCTCATACTTCATATCTTGCAACCTTTCTATCAATATTTGTGTGTGTGGGTGTGTGTGCAAGGGACGGAGTCTGATTAATGTCTTTTTAGAAATACTTTTTTCACTTACCCTTTCATAAAATATAATTTCATTTAGTTTAGTTTCTTTTCTTTAATGGCATATCAACCATCTATCGGAGGTGCCCGTAGTGTAATGGTTATTGTCATAGGAAATGGATATGGCGACATGAGTTCAAATCCTGGATAAGACTGATTGCATTTCACATAGCATTAAGGTATGAATCCAATTATTCTCCCTCCAGCTATGTGTAAATAGTAAGGCAGACTGGGTTCTTCAGCCTTGGTGAGGCAACTAGTCTAGGAGAAGGAAAACTCTGAATTCAAACCTGTTAAAGTCTGCTTAAAAATTGACCTTGTGTCATATCCTGCTCGAGCAGAGGGGTTGGTAAATATGTATCAACCATCATGAGTTATTTGATGATAAAGCTATCCTTTTAAAAAAACAGTAGTGCAACTATTTAACCCATAGCAGAGAGGATGAAGACATTCATACCTTTCCCAAGGATACTAATCCAAAAGTGAACATAATAGCGTGACTGGAGTTCGAATTCACATGCTACAATGCCATAGTCCAGTATGTTCACCATTATGTCACAGGAACTCCCCCCAAGTATAATCTAGAAAAAGAATAAGAAACAAATTTTTTAAGGAAAATACATTAGTATACTTCAAATTCTTAGTCAGTCAAAATCCTTAGAGTCATTGCCTAAAATTATACCATAATAAATATTGGCCTAAAAATTCTACATCTATAAAATAAAATGGATATATATATATATATATATATATATATATGTGTGTGTGTGTATATATATTATAATAGTGTTGGTTGTCACTATCTCACTTCGTGGGTTTGTGGTAGACCAAATGCGATAAAATTTGGAGAGTGCTCAATATCTGTGATAGAGCTATTATATAAGAATAAGTAAGTATATATTAGTTTTTATATATATTTAATAGCATGAAAACTTGTCTGTGGCTACAGATTTCATGACATCTTATAAATGACAACCATCAGGCAGAGAATGAAAGATTTTGAAGAAATAAAAAAAATAAAAAATAAACAGACAAAAGAACATTTGAATCGTGTACAACTCTTTATGTGTGTGTGTGTGTGTGTGTGTGCGTGTGTGTGTAGGTTATATTTGCATATTATTTTGTGTGGATGTATAAGTGATATTTAGTATACGTGTGCACAAAGACACATGCGCCATGTGGCAAATTTATTTATATTTTAAAATGAATAGGTCCAGTAAGAGATTTGTATTTTTTTAAGAATTATTCATTTCCTTATTACATATGTATGTTTCTAGCTTGCTGCTTTTTTCAGAGAAAATATGTGACACAAGTGCATATGAGGGGGGGGCACCCAATGAGATTCAAACTCTCTCATGTAGGTTTGTTAGTCAAATGAAATAAATGATTTCAAAAAATACAAATCTTTTATAGGATCTATTCATTTGGAAATCTTAACTTTTTTCTCTCTTTGGACCAATAACAAAAAAAGAAAAAAATCTTTTTACAAATATATATATATATATATGTATATATGGAAGTAAATTATGGAAATGATTCCAACAGCATAAAGAAAAAAGAAAAACAAAGTATTCCAAATGTGATGAATTTATTATGATGGTAAAGTCAATGTTCAAATGTTTCAGTTTTATTAAACCTTCATCGGGGCTTTATGATAGAGAAAAATTGTTGCTTGAACAACAATGGATATTCTATTAAAATAACAGGAAAAGAGAAAATATATATAGTGCAAGTGCAAACATGAGTGCATATATATATATATATATATATATCTGTGTATTTACCCAACACCTCTATCTTGAACAGGATGCAACAGAAGGTCAATTTTTAAGCAGAGTTTAACAGGTCTAAATTCAGTTTTCCTTCTCCTAAACTGGTTGCCATACCAAGGTTAAAGAGCCCAGTCTACCCTGCTATTTGCCTATAGCTGAAGGGAGAATAGATGGATTCATACCTTTCCCAAAGTTATTAGCACTATGTAAAATGCAAACAGCCTCATTTAGGATTTGTAATTGAGTCACCAAGTGTATTTCCTACAAAGATAACTGTTACACCATGAATGCCTCTGTGTGTGTGTGTGTGTGTGTGTGTGTGTGCATACATGTGTGTGAAAAAATACATCAATACAACACACTTATTCTAGAGGCTGTGGGTTGAAAAGTAACACTTTGATCTAGGTAAGTTAGTAAGTTGTTGACGACCAGTGTTGAGGGCAACCTGAAGGTTCCCTTTTCAATAGCTACTACACCAAGGTGTAGGGAAGGGCGCTACTCCTTTCTTTGGATTGCTCCACTTTACACTTTATATATGCCTTATAATGTTGAGTTTTAAGCAAGGGGATATCAAGTACCATTTTTTAAATCTTTGGTATGACTTGTCCTGGGATTGAACCCTTGTCTCTTGGGCCATTGGCAAACACTTTACCCAATAGGCCAATGGGCTGGTTCTAAGTAAAGTATATATATATTCTGATCTGATGCAAAAGTATCAATCAATAAATATTTTTGATGGGTATAATGCAAGTCATAACACAAAGCTAAAACCAACCTGCTCTTCCTGACTCTTGATAAAGATTTTCCATTGATTTACTGAGTGAATGATGAATGACAAATCTCACATTTGGTTTGTCAATGCCCATCCCAAATGCAACAGTGGCCACAATTACCTGCACAAAAAAAAATTTTAAATACTTCATCAGAAAAAAATAAAACAAATTTTATCTACATAATCATTTTTGTCCAATCAGCTGAAGCTGTAGAATTTACCAACTGCATCTCTGCAGTGGGATAAAATTCCCATCAGTGAGTATTCTGGATATGGCACTAAACTGCATTTGATAGTGAGGCTCCAATTCTGGAGATTCTGTGGAATGTACAGTACACCTTCATTGTCATTACTCCCAGGTCCACTCTGAACTGAAGGAGTAGTAGTACCTGTTAGGTTCCCACCTATGAGTCAAGTAGAACTGTTTAATCATTTACTAAGGATTATTATTATTAGTTATTTGAAACCATACAGCTGTATGCAAATTATTTATATTACATAGGAATATTGATAAACAGAATTACTAATGTTAGATAGCAATACCTGAAACCAGCTTTTGAGATTTGAAAAAGAAATTACTCAACCAGTGGTCGAGAGTGAGAGGAAAATTACATGCCCCAAAATCATTTGACTCAACTGACTCCATTTTCAGTCAATAATAGTCAATAATTTTACATGTCCAGGCATTCTCATGAGTACACAGTACAATAAGTAGGAGAAAGTGATAGTTCCTAGGTGTACCAGAAGAAATCCAACCCATTGGATCAAATCTGAAGCAGTTTGATAATTTTACAAAAGCTATATATCCACAGAAAAAATCATATTTAAAGACGTTTCATTGCGATTTTTGATCAACTGCTGGGCAACTAGAAGAATAACTTTAATCGCCAGAATAAGTTTTTACTTGACAGAATCAATTGGGCAAGCAAAATTTCAAAGACTGCTTGAAACCATTTAACAGTATGCAAACAAATTATTATATACTGTGGTTGAAGTAATGAAGGACAACACTTCTTTATAAGAATATATACGTCTTTTCATGCTTTCATAAGTTTTGTGGTTTGTGAGAGATGGACGGAGACAGGGACAGACTAAGACAGATTGACCCATAACATCTTCTCTTGACCATAGTATGCTGTGTCATCTTCAAGACCCCACTTAGTACTTCTTCTGCTTCTTGGCTGGGGTTGTTCAACTGGAGGCCTGGTAAGGGCCACAAGCCCTAGCAGGGCACTCTCAGTGACTGCAAGCTGGTTCTGACCCAGCCCTCAATGAATCCAACTGACTCAACTGCCACTGGCATCTGCATATATTATTTTATAATGCCCACTTACTTCTAATTAGATCACCTGATCTTCTTCCACTTATTTACACAGGTGTGTATCTGATTGGCAGCTTGGTCAAGGGTCAATATGTAACAAAATGAACTCTAACAACTCATTTAAAAATAAAGTCACTGACAAACTATTTGCTTTCAAACTATATATATATATAAGTAAAAAGTAAAGTTGGCTACCATAGTCAAGGTTAATCCAAAGGTTCCTTTTTCATTAGCTACTACAGCAAGGTGTAGGGGAGGGCACTACTCCTTTCTATGGATTATTCCACTTTACTCATGATCCCAACCTTACAATGCTGAGTGTTGGTATGACTCATCTGATGGTTGAACCCCGGTCTCCTGGGACATTGGCAAACACTCTACTCACTAGACCACAATCCACAGGAGCTAATATACTTTAAAACACCAACCAATTCATAATCATTTATTATATCATTCAGAATTTTTTCTCTGATTAGACATGAAAAATGTGCATTATTCTTACAATTTATAGGAAATTTCTGTTTGCTTTTTATATTGTCAAGTATAAATTATCATTTAAAAAAAACAAGTATTCATAACAAAATTTAGTTAATAAATTCATTAATATTTGTATTTTTAAAAGATCCTGTAAAACATGCCGAGGGAAAATCTGGACTGCAACTTCATAATCAGCAATTTGAACTTCATTTGTGCTATTAAATTCACTTTTGGACTAATACCCTTGGGAAAGGTGTGAGCCCTCTTATCCTCTCAGGTATGGGTTAAATTGTATCACTCCTGTCTTTTTATAAGGATGGCTTTGGCATTAAATAACCAACAAAGGTTGATACACCATTAAACAAAGAAACCAAAACAAGACTAAGAATATGCCAACAGTACTTCCTGCAGAAGAGTAAGACCCTGCCAAGAAGGGATATCCTACACTAAACTGTATCTGGTGATAAGGTTCCAATTCTGGAGCACTAGGAAGTATGGAGCAACTTCTTTATTACCATTTCTCCCAGGTTCACTCTGTATTAGTACCTGTTAGGGTCTCATCTATGGGTTGAATAGACCTTTTTAAAAATTATAAGTATTAAATAGAAATACTTGAAATTTGATAATTCCTGACAGGCCAAACAGACATGCAGTCGTTTGTGCAAGTGATAATTTCTATTACAACTTGAAATCATATAACTGCTTACAAACAGACTGATTTTGACATTAAATAACCCAACAAGAACTAACATATTGGTTTGGCTTTGTTTCTATGTTTAATGGCATATCAAATATTATAGGTTATTTAATGCCAAAGCCATACTTGTAGAAGAACAGTATGGGTACTATTTAACCCATAACAAGAGGGATAAGGGGTTTCATACCTTTCCCATGAGTATTCATCTAAAAGTGAATGTAATAGTGAAATTGGGGTTCAAACTCGCTTACTTTAAGGCTACAGTCCAGCCCTTTAGCCATTACACCATAGGAACTCCCTCTCATCCTTCATGGGTTATTTAATGCTAAAGCCAACCTTGTAGAAAAAGAGTAGTGGTACTATTTAACCTACTGCTGGAGAGAAGTGGGGTCATACCTTTCCCAAGGGTATTAGTCTGAAAGTGAATGCAATAGCATGACTGGAGTTTGAACTCACTTACAGTTCAGCACAATAACCACTACACCACAAGGACTGATCCTAAGTTGACATCTTGTAAAACCAATCAACAAACCGGTAGACATAGGTAATTAAGTAAAAAGATAATGAAGTAGATTTGGATAATATTTTAATGCTTATTAAAAACAACTGCTTGCCAAAAATAAATAGTAAGATAACACAAGCAAATTTGAAAAAACAATTGTATTATTTCTTTTTTATTTCACAATTAGGAAAAGATCTTAAAGACAAATTAGCACACCTAACCAGAAAATATAAGATCTTTTTTTCTTTTAAGTGTTTTAGTTATTATTGGAATCATATAGCTGTGCACGAACAGAATTAGAGTGTCACCATCAGTTGCAGTTTAGTGTCATACACAGGACAACCCTTTCTTATGACGACTCTTACCCCTCTGCAGGGAATAAGTAAGTAAAGTTGACGACCATAGTCGAGAGTGACCCAAAGGCTCCTTTTTCGATAGCTACTACACCAAGGTGTAGGGGAGGGCGCTACTCCTTTCTTTGGATTTCTCCACTTTACCCTTGATCTGTACCTTATAATACTGAGTGTTAAGCAAGGAGCCATCAAGTACCATTTTTAAAGTCTTTGGTATGACTCGACCTGGGATTGAACCCAGGTCTCCTGGGCCATTACTGAACACTCTAACCATTATGCCAATGTCCGGTACCTGCAGGGAATACAGTCTGCATATTCTAAGCCCTGGCTGATATTAAATAAATAATTTTCAAACAGCTTCTGCTTTAAGCCTATGTGACTCTTTAAAATCAAAGACATACATTTGATAGATTAGAATTAAACTAAAATGCAGTTATCATTTATTTTTACAAGTGCACTTTAAAACATTTCACTTTTACAAAAGACCATCATTAAGATAGGTTCCCTCAACAATCCAAAATGGCAAATATGATAGAAACAATTACAGTAAATTCACTAAGGAAAATATTTGAGTATTTCCAACTTGCCAAAAGATAGACCTTCTTCAAAAATATTGAAGATTAAGGGCCATACTCTGTTATGGCTGTTTTTGAATATATGACAGAATAAACTTGACTGCTTCTTCTAGCATACAATTTTTTTATAGGTACTCAAAACATCCTGCAAAACAGCTCCAAGTCTATATTATTCTTTAAAATTAAAGCCATACATTTTTAGCAATCATTGCATCACTATTTGTTGGTTGATTGTTTGGGTTTTATGGCATATCAACCTTTGTAGGTTATTTAACGCCAAATTCTGCCTATATGTATAAACATTCAACCAAAGATTTCTAAACAAATACTTTGTAGGTAAAATTTTCTATAAGCAGGATTTCATTTGTTTGCATATGATTATTGAATTGAAGCAAAAATTTCACGCTAGATTAAATTTGGAGTCTGGGAATGTTCTAATTTTTTTCTATAGACATGAATAGTAACTACTGGTTCACTCTACACTATTTCAGCTTCTAATGGTAGGAAAAAAATACATTCAAGAAGATTAATTAATACACTGATCAATTTTAATGGCATGCCAACCCATCCCTGGTTATTTTATGCCATAAGGTTAGGGAATCTCGTTCATATTTACATTTTCTGTGTAGTTCTTTCTTAACATTCTGTCTGATTCTAATGACATGTTAACCTACCAAGGGTTATTTTATGCCAAGAGCTTAGGAAATCACATTCATTGTATGTTCATATTTACATTTTTTGTGTGCTTGTTTCTTAAGAGTATTTTTTTGCACACAATCCTATCAAATACAAATAATTTTCAAACAGATCTATTTAACCCATAAATGGGACCCTAACAGGTACTACCACTCCAGGTCAGAGTGGACTAGGGAGTAATGGCAATGAAGAGATATTCCACATTCTCCAGATTTCCAAAATTAGAGTGTCACCATCAGTTGCAGTTTAGTGTCATACACAGGACAACCCTTTCTTGTGAGGACTCTTACCCCTCTGCAGGGAATACAGTCAGCATATTCTAAGCCCTGGCTGATATTAAAGATGATTTAATGTTTAAAAAAAACAATAATATGCATGTACAGTGATGTATTTTTCATCTATACATATTCTTCAGGAATTTTCAAGATCATTTACTTCAGAAAAAGATACACCTATCGAGGTGCAAATCTTTTAAAATTTGGGTGTAACATCAAACAAAATATTTGAAAAAACAGAATGTTATTGATCTATGATAAAAAAGAACAGTCATTTCCCTTGGTTCTTTCAAATAACCAATAAATAGATAAAAATAAGTATTTATGTTTGCGAGTTTGGAAATAATAAAATCAAACAAATTCAAATCAACTTACTTGGATGTTATTTAAAAGCCATGCCTTGTGCGTTCGCTTTCGATGTGTATTATCAAGATCTGCATGATAACAACCGACTTTCACTCCTAATTCACGCAATCCAACAGTCACTTCCTCAGATTCTTTTCGGGAAAAACAATACACAATGCCTTCAAAAGAAAACTAACAATGACTAAACAATATACTAATTTGTCAATGAAAGATACTCAAAACTAGTCAAGCTTCTCTCAGTCAGTCTTCCTGCAGAAAAAAAAACATCCAAAACAATTCAAAGAAAAGTAGCAATTTACTAAATATTCCTGTTTGATACTCATGGCACAATCGTCCTGGGGTTCCAATGTTGGTGCAGCATTCCTCATCACAATATATAGGGAAGGTTAGAGTAATTAGATACTTTCATGATATAGATTTTTGCAGAGACAGGGAAATTTTTGTATTTGCTTATACATATACCTGTGAGATCCTTCAGTGAACCAATTTTGTGATGAAAATTGTTTTCATGAAGAAGTGAATAAATTGTAAGATCAAAGAGTAGTATCTGTGTTCTGTCTAAAGTCAAAGTATTGCTTCCAGTAACTTCAAAGAACAAAATGTAGTATTTATGCACTTTGTGTTACAAAAAATATATTGGGTAAGGTATAACAGTTTGGTTGCTTGATTGATTGATTTTAATGGCTTGACAATCTGTTTAAGATTATCTTATTCTTATAGGTTAGGGAATCACACTCATTGTACATTTATATTCATATTCTTTGTGTAGTTGTTTAAGAGTTTGTTTTTTTTCTTGTATTTTTGTTTTTTTTACACAGTGTCCTATTGAATAAAAATAATTTTTAAACATCTATTTAACCCAAAGATAGGACCCTAACAGGTGGCAGGTCAGAGTGGGCCTGGAAATAATGGCAATGAAGGGATACTCAACACTCTCCACATCTCCAAAACTGGAGCCTCACTATAAGATACAGTTTAGTATTAGACTCAGAATATGATATGAGACTTTGCAATAAAAAGTACAAAATTAAAAACTACAAAAACTATGTTATGACACAACTTGTTTAACATTACAGAAACATTACAAAGCAGCACTGACCAATAAAATATCTGCCTGTAATGATAATAGTAATAAGAATGTACTATATTGACAATAGATTTCTTATTACTATTATTTTTAGTACACTGTTATCTTGCATTATCTTTTCAAAGAAAAAATGAACCATTAAAAGTTCAAATAAAAAGGCAGAAATCTAAACTCTGAATTGTTCCACTTAAGGAAATTAATTATAATTCAGTTCTTTGTTTTCCCTTCGCCCTTTTTCCCACCATTCCCTTTCACGTAAAATAGCCTGACAGTTACTGACTCAAATGTCCACTAGTAAAGACTCATTTCCTTTATAGTCACACTAAGAGATTTATGAGTCATGTGAATAATCAATTAAGAAAAAAAAAAGAAAGGAACAAATAAATTCATTTTTTTTTCCATCCCCACCCACTTCTTTCTTTTATTAGATGAAGATGGGAAGCATGGAGTACCCCTTCATTGCCATTACTCCCAGGTTTACTCTGAGCCAGAGTGGTAGTACTTGTTAGGGTCTGGTCAATGGAGAGAGAGACCTCATATGATAATAGCTAATGCAATGAACTGTGACATCTTAGTAAACAAGTTTAAACTCCAATTGCACTACAGACTAATATCCTAGGGAAAGGTATGAACTCCCTTATCCTCCTAGCTAAGGGTTAGATAGTAACATTACTATTATTCGACAAGGATGGTTTTAGAATTAAATAACCCATGAAGGTTGATATACCATAAAACAAAGAAATTAAACCAACCACTTATGGGTCAAATAGATCTGTTAAATAGGAATACTTGATATCACATAACCACATGTAAAAAATAAATCTCTTAAGAAACAACTACACAAAAAATGTAAATAGGAACATATAATGAATGTGATTCCCTAACCTCTAGGCATAAAATAACACTAAACAAGTTGATATCCCATTAAAATCATTCAATCAATCTAAAACTGTATATACCATTTTACAACCCATAACTCATAGAATATTATATAAAATAACTCATAGAATATGATATAAAATAATATGCCATTAAGCACCAACCAACCCCAGCCCTGAGGATGTAGAATACATCCAACTGCTTCTCAGCAGAAGGGTAAGATCCCACCCCCTGTGCAAACAAATGACTGGTGTTAAATTGAATTGTTAGAGTTGCAGAGCAATACTTGGAATCATTTAGCTGTGTATAAATAAAATTATTAGTGTTAAATAGCAAGACTTGAATCCATTTAACTGCATACAAACAAATGATTAGCATAAAAATAGAATTATTCATGTCAGATAGAAATACTTGGGGTAATTTGGTTGTATGAAAACTGATAGGTTCTAGCTTGTTTGGAATGTTCCTTATAGACTGTTTGTTTGTAATGTTTGCAATTCCACTGGTCAGTGTCAAGGTCAGAATTAATATCAATTCAAACTTTTGCAATAATTCAGATTGATTCTACATTTATCTTATTTAATTTGAATTACAAAACTAAGACCTTAATGGACATAGTCTTCAACATTCAAAGCATGTAAACACTTTTTGAACACTGCATATGTGTGTGTATATATATATATATATATATATATATTTAAATCAAAACTGGAGAAAGAAAATCCAGCATCAAACTTCTTTTGACTTGTATGTATCCTTTGATGTAAAAAGTCTAAAAGACACTACACTGAAATAAAAACCTGCAGTTTGTATAGCTAACAGTTATCTTGCTATGCTTGTCACTGGGCTGTGGCTATTTAGACCCAGAGAGAGTGGCATAAGTGTCCTATAAGCATATGTCACTAAGATCCAATGACATACAGATGTCTTACTACCTTACCATCTAATAAATCTTGTATATTTTTCACAAGATGAATTAGTTTTTAATTAGGATGTTTGAGTCATAATTCATTTGATAAAGATGGCTATCATCTCTCAAGATAAGGCAGTCATCATATACATTAAATCTTTTAAATGCTAACATATCAGTTGTATTGTTCTGTTCACATTTTACTATTAAGTGATAAAGAAATAGAGAAATATCAAATTGAATTGATACAATGAATTCAGAATAGAATAGCTTTTATCATTGATCATGAAAACAAAATAGACAGTTGCAATTGACATGGTTTCATTTTAAAATTCTAAGAAACAAATATCCCCATCTTGGATACTGAGCATTGTTGGAGGAAAGACTGCCAGACAACTATAAGTTGTCCTACATATATATATATATATATATGAAGAAAATCTCTGTAGTATGTATTGTGATACATTTATTTTTTTACCTTAATTTATGCTATTTGTAATTTATGCTACAATTTGTCAAGTACTTGGAAGTAAACCTTTCATTCACTTCTTATGTCAATAATGCCTTGTCAGCAATTGGTAATTATTCCCTCCTCAGACCACAGCCAAACTGAATGTGAGTATCCTATAAATAATATTGTTTTCAGAAACTGTCTGACATCATCTTCTGGCCATAATTATCAAACATTTATAAAAGTTACTCAAATACTTCTTTTTCCTGATAAATGAAAATAAGGCCAGATTACAAATCCCTAAATCAAAGGTACACAGTTGTTAGAAGACAGTAGTCGTTGTTCTTGCCACATGTCACTAATCAGAATATTTTGTCTCATAAGTGTCAATATGGAGAAAACTCGAATGAAGCATCCTTAGCACAGACTGGACACCATTTTTATTGATGCATGTATTTATATGTACTTACCCAGCCACTCTACAATGGGCATGATCTGACACAAAGTCAATTTCTAAGCTGAGTACAGCTGGTTTGAATTCAGTTTTTCTTCACTTAGATTGATTGCCTAACCAAAGCTTAAGAACCCAGTCTGCACTACTATTTATCCATAGCTGGGGAGAGAACAAATGGATTCATACCTTTCCTAAGTACATAAGAGCAAAGTGAAATGCAAACAGCCTCATCAAGGATTTGAACTCGGGTTGCCAAGTCCATTTTCAGCTATCATAACTGTTACACTAAGAGTGCCTCAAATAAAAGCCAAGGAGTGTATTTGTATTTAAGAGTGCCTCAAATAAATGCCAAGGAGTGTATTCGTATTTAATTGATATTGTAATATCCATTTTCCACTATGTGTTACTCATAATAACTTCAACTTGACTCACCAAATCAAGACTTAATAACATCACTCAACAAACAACCATTTGTACACATCTGCTTTCAGCTGAATAGAAGGGATATCCAAGTTGTCGTAAGAGTAATAATCTTCATTTAACTATTTAAAACACCCTCTTTTCTCAATAATTACCTTATAGTGTTTATGCAATTTATTTTCAAGACTTATGTCTTGGTAGGTTTTCTTTTGGAATCAGCTTAGATCTGAAACTAGGTTCCCTATTTCAGGTGTTAGTGAAAGTATTTCAGATGTTTGTGGAAGTATGTCAAGTGTTGGTAGAAGTATTTCAAATGTTCGTGGAGGTATTTCAAATGTTTATGGATGTATTTCAGATCTTCATAGATGTATTCCCAGTGTTAGTGGTAGTGAAAAGTGTTGCACAGGAAGAAAATTGTCATTTCTTCACATTCTGACTGCACATCCATTTTAATGACAGAGAATGAGAATAGGTTTTAAACATTTCTGTCCAAACAGTTAATCAGACCCCTCAAACAATTACCTAGAAAAGTAAAAATTTCAATAAACAATCTAATTAGTTTTCAAAAACAATTTCAAAACTCACCTGATTTGTCTCTAAATTTGCCTTGAATCAAATTACTGATTTCCTTCAGAACATCTTTACTAGCAATTGGCTTTTCACGTACCTAGAATAAAGAAATATATAAGATATTTTTAAAAGAACATATGGAAGAACTCTCCTATTTAGTTTCTTTGTAAAATCGAATTCTTAGAAGTACATCATAAAAAAAATAACAGTACTGAGTCATTATTTGCCTTGCTTGCTGATAATGTTGTTGCTTAAGGAAAATTCAAACAAAAAATATTAATATGTTCACATAAAAGTTGTTATAACTCTTTTAATTACTATTTTTAAAAACATTGTTATATTGGGTTGAGTCATAAATAATTTCCGTTTAATTAAGATATAATTTAACAAAGAATTAATTTCAATCAATAAAAGTTGGAGACCTTAGTCGAGGGTGACCTGAAAGCTCCATTTTCAATAGCTACCACACCGAGATGTAGGGGAGAGCACTACTCCATTCCCTGGATTGCTCCACTTTACCCTTGTTATGCACCTTATGATACTGAATGTAAAGCAAGGCAGCATCAAGTAGCATTTTTTGAGTCTTTGGTATGACTCGACTTGGGATTGAACCCTGGTCTTCCAGACCATGGCGAACACTCTGCTCATTAGGCCAATGGCAAATATTCTTTATTAGTCTTACCTGCGGTTGGGATTGAACCTGCAACCTCCAGATAATTTCACTCAGAAGCACTTTCCAACCAAATGCCTTATCCTCTGTGCCATGTGTCCTTGCCTCGAGAAAATTTTGGGGACTTAGAAACCTGATGTCTCCATCAACTCATGAGGCACTCCTCTCCACTATCATATAACATGTTTTTGTACTGTATCAGGTAGAGTTGCCACCGTGTCTCTCAACTGCAAAAATCTGCAATCACTAGCCAACACCTCCCTTTAGTATTCGATAATTCTCGTCTCTTTAAACCAACCGCCGCTTCTTCACTAATCAATTTGTGTCCAACGCAGGAGCTAAAAAACACAGAGTGATGACATCCATTGTTTTTATGTTCTTTTCTGCCTGCCCTCATTTGCATGAACATCTTCACTCTCTGTGGTTTTACGTGACTGCCAGTGTGAAGATGTGTGACCATTTGCAATAAAAGCTTGCTCAGGGCAGCCATGCTTTTTCTAGTCAAAGAAACGGATCTTGCATGCGGAACATATGCGCAGACATTTGCGCTGAGGGGAGTAACGATTTTCTTCATAATTTTCACATGTACCATAGCTCATATCACAATTTTTTTTTATAGAGTTTTTTTGATTAATTGTTCCCAAATCATATTCATCTCTATACTTGGTCTATTCAACAGTTCACTGTAGCCCAACATTTGCGCTGCATCTTTGAGACATCATATCTTCCAGTGTTCTTCCCTATCAATTTTTTTAGCCTTATCCCACAAGGGCAGATGGTTTCCCTTTTCCTTCTATAACAATTATCAAGCTTCATCTCAGAAATTTAGACAAATAATACTAGGAACTTTCTTTGCTGTTACTGTAGCATTTTTGTTATTCTTAAATCCTCACATTACATGTTGAATATGCACTTTCAGTTTCTCCATTTTAGGGGCATGAGATTATAGATTAAATTATGATGCAAACTCTTTTACTACTGAAACAATAATGACTGATGAAGTCACTCTGTAATCAGGTAATTTCTAGTTGCATTTAAAACATTGGAAGTTTAAAATGTGTAGTCAAAACTGGCTTTTAAAGAACAAAAATTGTTTATAACTCAATTCAATATTTGATTCCTTGGGTTTTCTCTTTCATATATTTAATAGATTGGTGTAATTCATTATTGACAGGTAGTGTAGGTAATTTAAATAGGTTCTAAACACTTAAATGGTGGAAAGCTACTGTAGCAAATAAAGTGTGTAAATAATTGAATAAAACACTAATTTACAAATTCATCATCATCATGTCGCGCTGGTAGCACGGATATCCCTGACCCTCTCTCGCCACTCCTCCCTATCATTCATCGCCCTAGGTAGGTCTTCAGGACAACATCCCATATCCTCACATAGCTGCTGAATGTATGTTCGTGCTGGTCGTCCTGCTTTTGCACAGCCATGTGTGGGGGTCCACAAGAGTACATCTCTTATGAGTTCGTCCCTGCTTCTCCAGTAGTGTCCTGCATGTCTGGTTCGTCTAACTTGAATAGTTTTCATGATAGGGGGCAGGTGGCCGTACAGTTGGTGTCTTGTGGGGTGTTGCCGCCAGGACTTGTTCAAGATTGCACGCAGCATTCTTGTGTAATTGCCGTCTAGCTTCTTCTCCAGCCGTTTTGTTAGCGTCCATGTAGTGCACCCATATAGCAGTATCGATGTGACCGCTGCCTGGAAGAAACTGCGTTTCATTTTATCGGTTAGGTCTGATTTCCATATAATCAATAGCCTATTGATAGCTATCCATGCTTTCGTTAACCTTGTTTCGATGTCCTTTTCGGTTGATTCGACGCTGCTTCCTAGGTAAGTGAATTTGTCTACTAGTTTAAGAGGGGTTCATTCTAGAGTGGAGATGTCCCCCGTTTGATTATAGCACATATATTCCGTTTTGTGTGCATTAACATAGAGGCCTATGCCAGCGGCTGCTCGTTCCAAACTATGCAGTAGTGTTTCGGCTTGGTCGGGTGTATTTGCCAGTATCGCTATGTAGTCGGCGTCGATAATTGTTTTTGCGGGGTACCTTCTAAAATTAATAAATTTCATTTCTTTAAATTGAGTGAAAAGTTTGTTGAAAAAAAGAAGTTACTTGTAAGAAAAGATAATATTAGTCAGAGTGTAAATATTTTTAGGAAATGTAACAGTTTATGTAGCCTAACTTTAGTTTTGTGTGTGTAAAAAATCTTTCTGTGAGTATGTAACAATGTAAGAGAGAAAGTATGTTTATGTGGTAATATGTAAATATAAAGTTAGCAACCATAGCTGAGGGTGACCCAAAGGCTCATTTTTCAATAGCTACTACACCATGGTGTAGAGGCAGGTGCTACTCTTTCCCCTATATGTAAATGTACATAGCTAGAAATGTTATCAGCAAGGGAAAGATTATTTGTATGAGCATGTCTATATAAACAAACTGTTTTCATTCAATTTAAAATAATTAAGTGATGTTGAAATTAAACGCTCATCTTGAAGGAACAGAATGTGAGATTATTCACTCAAAAGAAATAAAATCAAAAGTTTGAGTAAGTTGCAGAATAAATCCATAAAACCTACCGAATATTTCATTGCTTATTTATAAGTTTGAGGTTGGCTCAAAATAAGATAAAAAGTTGATGATTTATCTATTATTCCAATTGGTTAAAAAATGTATTTTTAACAACTTAAATTATTTTGGGTTTTGATCATTCAAATTTTTTATAGCAAGACAAATACTGTCATCTGCAAATCTCAAAGAAGTTTTAAAATAGGTGCATAAATGCTGATTGGTTAAAAAATGCCAAAATACAGATACAAGTATAACAGCTTCCCAGGCCTATTTTTGCAGAAAAGCATCATCATCATCATGTTGCGCCGCTAGTGTAGATCTCCCTGACCCTCTCCCACCACGTCCATCGCTCCCAGGAGGTCTTCAAGTCTACATCATGTATTGGCACAGAGCTGTTGTATATAGATTCTTGCTGGTCATCCTGCCTTTGCTCAACCATGTGATGGAGTATGTCACTTATGAATCCATCCCTACTTCTCCAGCAGTATCACGAATGTCTGCTTCGTCTAACTTGGATAGTTTTCATGATGGGTGGTAAGTGGTCATACAGCTGCTGCTTTGAGGGGTGCTGCCTCCAGGACTTGTTTCATATTGCTCACAGCATTCTTGTGTAATTGCCATCAAGCTTTTTCTCCGTATGTTTAGTAAGCATCCATGTAGTGCATCCATTCAGCAGTATTGATATGACTGCTGCTTGGAAAAAACTGTTTCATTTTTTAGCTCAGGTCTGACTTCCATATGACCAATAGGCTATCGATAGCTGTCCATGCCTTTGCTAGTTGCGTGTTGATGTTTGTCTCAGTTGATGAGACAGTGCTTCCTAGGTAGGTGAAATTGTCTACTAGTTTCAAAGAACTACCATTTAGTGTGGAGATGTCACCTCTTTGATTAAAGCACATATATTCCGTCTTGTCTGTGTTCACATTTTTAAAGTGGAAACCAGTTGATTTCCCAAAGCTACTATCAGTTATCAATTTGAGTGATGGGCAGTGAGCCCAAGGGTCAGTTTGAATCCACAGACATGATTGGTTAAGACATTACATGATCAGATGACACTGACAAAATAGTTTAAATAATTCTTTAGTGGCCAAGGACAGTTTAAAGGGAACAATTGATTTCCAATATGCTTGTCATTCTCTGTAAATGTTGCACAAGTAAAATGAATGTGTCATAAGAAATAAAATGTGCACATAAAAATGGAGTCCATGCTGTTATCTCAGCAAAGAAGACAATTAGGATTATGACAAAAAAATAAGAACAGACAAAGAGAAACAAAAGAAGTGACATGAAGAGAATGACAGACAAGAACAAAGATGGTGGCTAGAAGGATGAAATAACAGGTGAGAAGGTGGGCACTAAGAGAGAAAATATGAGCATAAGCCTGAATAAAAGTAAAAGGACTATCTAAAATTACCATAGCTCAGTCAGCTGGGACAGTAGAATATACTGACTGCATCTCTGCAGAGGGGTAAGACCCCACCTCCCAATGAGTGTCCAAAATGTGACAATAAACTGTAACTGATGATGAGGTTCCAGCCCTGGAGCTTTAAAGAATGAGAAGTTCTCCTTCATTGCTATCACTTCCAGGTCCATTCAGACCTGATGTGGTAGTAACTGTTAGGATCTCATCTCTTGGTCAAATAAAACTGTTTAATCATTTTGTATACTTGAAACAATTTAACTGTGTGCAAAAAAATGGTTAATATCAAATTGAATTATTAGTATTAGATAGCAATGACTGAAACCATTTAACTGTTTGCAAAAAATTCAGCTCTGGCTCATTTAAAAATAACGTTATCTACAAACAATTCATTTACAAATCATATTTAATATATATGTATAAACAGAATTTGGCATTAAAAAACCTCCAAGGGTTGATATGCTGCAAAATACAATGAACCAAACATTACCAATAAAGCTTGTTGATTTAAAGACTCTCTCCTCTCAATCACAACATATCAATGCCCAGCAATTCAATTAAAAGATGTGAACTACTAGACTGTTTACATAGTAATATTTGTGAAGGATTGTGTAGAACAAGCCAAACTTTTTGGATGAACTAATAACTGAAGAATGATGCACTAATATGCTACAGATTTTTCTAGACCAGTTGCCTTACTGTAGTGAGAGAAGAAACTTACCTCCTGGATCAAAGCGCGTAAGACTATGACTTGCATGTCAAACAGTAGGAAATATATTCCCTTCTGGAGGCAGAAGTTATAGTGGGCCGATCTCGTCTCTCGTGAGAAGAAATCTACCATGATTGTAAATTTCTATATGATGGAACTTGCATAAAAGAGCATGCCAGCAGTAGGAGCGGTGTCGTTGTTCTTTGTGGATGGCTTTATTGACTGACAGAATGAACGAGTTGACCAGAGGTATACTGAAGAACGGCTGCTAGTCGTGTGTGTTGTTATTTTTTAGTCAACTGAGGCTACCCAATTGTCTGAGGACTGGGCTGCTGCTCTTGTTTGGGACTAGTTTGGCAACAAGCTATTTCGGCACAATGGCAAAGGTTCGCCTCAGCAGCGACATTTTAAAGCCATTTTCCAGCGAGGGTGACGTGGTGGTGCGGCTTAAAAAGGTCTGGCTAGTGGCCAGACTTCAGCATGTAGATGACGTCGCCAGCTTGCTACCATTGCACCTGGAGGCGAATGCCCTGGCTCTCTTTATGGAAATGAGCAGGGAGGACCAGAAGGACATCAACCTGAGTGAGGCCCAGCTTAAGGAAGCATTTATGGATGGCATGTTCACGGCACAAGAAAAGTGACCATGATTAGGTGGGCTGGCAACCGTGTTGATGTATATGCCAACAAAATCAGGCAGTTGGCTGGATAGGCTGGTTCAAGGGAGCTGGACTGGAGAGGGTCACAAAGCTGGCTTTCGTCACAGGTTTCCCTAATGCCATTTCAATTGAGCTGCAGCAAGCATGATTCGCCAGGTGGAGATGTTTTTTGAATGTGGCCCACCATACGAACTCCTTACAGATAATGACACAGCCTTCTGCAGCAGGGAGTTCAGGGCTTTTGCAAATGATTGGGGAGTTAACTTGCAGTTTTGTTGCGCGTACGTCCCAGCCGGGAATGGAATAGTAGAGCGATGTCACCACACAGTGAAACGTATTGCAGCCAGAATGCACTGTCCGATCCAGGAGGCTGTCTACTGGCACAATTTCACACCCAGAGACGGCGTGTCACCTCCCACCATGCCTGCCAACAAGATCTATCGTTATGAGGTGAGGATAAAAGGGGTTGATGCCCCGATAACGTCTTCAGGTCCCGGACACAGCTATTACCAGGTCAGGAATCACATGTGGTTCAAGACAGCGCAGAATCAATGTACCACAAAATTTGGCAAAGGTCGGGTGACCGAAGTGATTAGTCCACAATCTGTCTTGTTGGACGGAGTACCCTGCCACATAAAAAAATCTATGCCCGTGACACAGTGTGACATCGCTGGAGGAAGACTCTGATGGCACACCTTTGGAGATTGAGGCAGAAAGCCTACTGTGTGACACCGAAGATAGAGAATCAGACGATTCATCTGAGGAAGGAGCTGTGGCCGAACCTCCTCCTGTGCCTTTGTGTTGAAGCACTCAGTGAAAGCAGCTGCCGCCAGACTGCCACATTTGTGATCATGAGATGGGGGTGGGGGTAGCGAGAGAAGAAACTTACCTCCTGGATCAAAGCATGTAAGACTATGCCTTGCATGTCAAGCAGTAGGAAATATGTTCACTTCTGGAGGCAGAAGTTATACTGGGCCAATCTCGTCTCTTGCGAGAAGAAATCTACCATGCATGTAAATGTATATATGCCGGAACTTGCATAGAAGAGCATGCCAGCAGCAGGAGCAGTGTTGTTGTTGCTCTTTGCGGACTGCATTTTTGATTGACAGAATGAACGAGTTGACCAGAGGTTTACTGAGGAAGGGCTGCTAGTCACGTGTTGTTACTATTAGTCAATTGAGGCTACCCAATCGTCTGAGGACTGGGCTATTGCTCTTGTTTTAGACTAGTTTGGCAACACTTACAAAGGCTAAAGAACCCAGTCTCTCCTGCTATTGACCTATAGATAGAAAGAGAAGATGAGGATTCATGGCTTTCCTCAAGAGCATAAGTGCAAAATGAAATGCAAATAGCTTTGTTCAGGATTTGAACTCTGCTCATCAAGTCCAATTTTATGATATTAACCATTATGTTCCGTGCACTGTTTGTTCATTTGTTTTTAACACATGCATAAACCTTACAACTCCTTTACTCTTTTTCAAGTTTTGCCACTTAGTCTGAACAATTAAAATCAAAACAATTTGCACTGCTACTTCTTATCAAGTAGTTAAGGGAGGTTAAGGAGTATTTTCTAATTATAAAATTATAGAATAGTATATTACAGTCATCAAAATTTTAAAAAATAGTGGATAGTTTTTAAACAAACAACTGAGACTCTTTTTTAAAGATTATTATAGAATTAGGTCTGAAAGAAGTTGTGTATATTTCAGCAAAGAAGAAACCACAAATAACATCATATGATCATGAATAACACTAACCCATTAAAAATACACTGTGATATCACAAATGACAGTATGACTTCAGGAATTACACCATGATATCACAAAAACACCATGACATCATAAATAAAATCAAGATTTCATGAATTACCCTATGACATTATGAATAAAACTATGACAACAGAAATAACCCCATGACATTACAGATAATACAATTAAATCATAAATAACACAATGACTTCAAGAATTGCAGCATGACATTATAAATAGTACCATGACAGAAATAACTCCATGAGATTACAAATAACACCATGACATCACAAATAATACAATGACTTCATGAATTACAGCATAACACTACCAATAACATAATGACATCATAAAAAATGCCATGACGTCAGGAATTACAGCATGACATCATAAATAGCTCCATGACATTACAGATAACACCATGACTTCATGAATTACAGCATGACATTACAAATAGCACCTCGACTTCATGAATTACAGCATGACACTACAACTGACATCATAGATAACACCATGACATTACAAATAACAATATGACATTATGAATAACACCATGTCATCAAAAATAACAATATGACATTACAAATAACACCATGACATCACATATAATGATATGACATTACGAATTACACCATAACATAAAAATCAATATGACATCACAAATAACAATATGACATTATGAATAACACCATGACATCACAAATAACAATATGACATTATGAATAACACCATGACATCACTAATAACAATATGACATTACGAATAACAACATCATGACATTATGAATAACAATATGACATCACAAATAACACCATGACATTATGAATAACACTGTTACATCAAAATGAGATAACAACAAATGGGTGACGCTAAGCAACTTTTGAATATTGATTTTTCTAGCATCTTTGAAAAGTTTGAATGTTTCAAAGTAGGTAAGTAGCTGTATTCAAAGTTTACTTAGAAACTAAGCTATAAGCAAAATACAAGGGTGTGTCAAAAACTTTGCAATATTTTAGCATGTGCTTAGCAGTGTGTATATCATGTTGAAGCAGTTCAACCCACTGTGGTTGGTTGAGTCATGTTAGTTGGTATGCTGACATATTGCGCATTGCTTCACTATATATGTGATTTAGAAACCGCAGTGCAATCTAATTCAAGAACTTATGCTATGGTGCAACTTGATCATCTAACTGTGAACTTGACTACATCATGATGCCAACCACATGGTGTCCAGTTTTGCAAGTTTGGATCAAAGTACACAAATTTGAGGTGGTACCATAAAAACAAAAGTCAAAGATAGAAGACCTCGAAGCCACGTTGCTTAATAGAAGTGCAACCCAATGAATGTCAGTCAAGGAAATTTATTGACCATAAAATAAGAATTAACCATGGCGGATTTTAAAAGAATGAACTCAGTACATTATAAAAAGTGAAAATCAATTAGAACAGATTTAAAAGAAATAAATCGGAAAAATGTCGTTTTGAAGAAAAAGAAAATGATTAAAAAATATATATAGAAATGATTGTTATTCATTATTTTAATGAATCAGAAAATCCAAACAGGATTGTTTTGACTAAAAGCCAGGGTAAGCAGAAAATTGGCTCAGGAGATTTGACCTGAAGATCAGCCCTGGTCTATCAGTATGCTTGAGAATAAAGCACTTGGGAAACAGCAAAACTTTTTTTTTAAATCAAGTATAGAAAATTTTAATTCAATTCTCTTATCATTATGAATAAACAGTAACTGACATCATGTCACATGAACATAAAATTGTAATAATTCCAAATTTGAGAAGGACCAACCACCAGACACTTGCCTCTACCTCTTTCATGCATACAGTCTACCAGCATTAAATACTTAAACTGGCCAATCTTTATCTAAGAGCCTTCTACAGCTCCTTAGCACCACAAAGTTATACCTAACAAACAATATCAAAAATATTTTTGTCCAAAGTTTTCTGAACTTTTTGACCAGATAAACTATTCTTTTGATACTACTACACATGCACACAAACACATATATGCTCATGGTAAAATGGTTATTGTCTGAAGCGTAAAGACAGATAGGGAAGCAAAAAAAAAAAAAAAACAACAGAGCAACACCAAAGAGAGGCAATCTGTCACTGGAACTCAGTTACTTGCTGAACCCTCCTCTGAGCTACATCGTATCCAAGCGTCTTTCAAATTGTTCACCAACGACACCTTCTTTGCTATGAATCTCTGTACTTCAGGGGCAAAAGAGTTTTCTCCCAACCCTCACTTTGTTCTTGTTTTATAATTAGCAAAGCATGCTGGTCACACATGGTCAATACACATAAATATTCCAGTGCCAGTGCATACCAGTTTTCTCCTTGCATTAAGGCTTCACACACCAGACAAAGACAAGCTCTTTTATGGTGATGATAAGGTAAGTCATTATCTGATTCAAATTCCTGACCGTCGCGTCTGTGACATCTTCGCTGGAAATGGACTCAGTGACCCAAGTTCAAATCCTGAACAAAGCAGTTTTCAATTGGAATCATTTTGAGATAAGGCTTCTTAATCTGAGAATTAATTTTTTTTTTTTTTTTTTTTTGCGGACTTTTTGTTCTCATCTTGGTAGTTTTTGGATATGGTTACAAGACTCAGAATTCCTATCCGAGGTCGCGGTAGATTACTCGAAGAAGGCCAGAGGTGAAATTTGGCCGAAACGTAGTGAAAGAAGGAACAACACAAAAACTACCAAGATGAAGACAAAAAGTCCGCAATAAAAAAAAAAAATTAATTCTCAAAGCAGTTTTCATTTCACATAGCACTAATACCCTTGGAAAAGGTATCAATCCAACTATTCTTCCATCAGCTATGGGCAAATAGTAAGACAAACTGGGCTGTCAGCCTAGAAGGAAAAACTCTAAATTCAAGCCTGTTAAACTTTGCTTAAAAAATTGACTTTGTGTCACATCCAGCTCATGCAGATAGATATATACATATATGCTATATATATTTATATAAATATTCCAGGAGTAAACAAAAACATTAGTTGCATGAAATGTGAAGGCACTGTTGATCACAGAACAATAATCAGTTAGTTCCAAAAATTCCACTCAAGTTGTAAGAATCTCAATAATCAGACAAGGTCAGATAAGCCATGCTCCAAGACATAGAGGCAAATCTGGTGAGTAGTAGGCAACCTTGGCATAGCACAATCCACAGTGGTTCATTACCTTCACAACCTTATCTAAAGCTGACGAATTGTGCCTCACCTTACCAAAATAATCCTAAACATTTGACTTAACCAAGTATTTAAAAAAAAGACTGAAATTGACTCACTAAGCAGCAAAATGAAAAGAATGAAAATAAAGAAAGTGTTTTGTTTTACCTCATAAAAAAGATTTGGTCTGTTAAAAGAAGCACGAAAGATGTAACAATGAACCAAATTAAGGATTTTCTTGACATCTGTGATCACTTTGGAAGATGCTGTAGCAGTCAATCCAAGAATTGGTACAGCTGGAAATTGCGTTTTCATAATGCCCAAGAATTTATAATCTTTATTTGGATGAAAAAAGAAAGAAAAGAATCTTAAAAACTGATAAAAGGAGAGAGGGTGACAGAAAGTAGGAAAAATGGAATTGGTAAAATGAGCTACAACCAACTTGATTCTATTCTTGTAAATTTATTCCTATAATCAATGTTCTATTCAACTAGAAATGTGAAATTCAGTTTGATGTATAAATTGAAAAATTCATATTTGAATAATTAATTTCATTGGATTTTTTTTTTAATCATGAATAACTTCAAAGTTTAAGAACAGTCACCATTTTTATCACCAACTGATAGTTATTCACAGGCAGATAATTTTTTAATCTAAGTAGATTGGATTATTTTCAAAACATTAACATTGAATCGATCAACAAGTAGCCAGCAGGAAAATGCATTACGTTGTAATATTCTTGGCAACAGAAATGTCACTCCACTTGTAAAAACCTTAAAATGACAATTGTTTTCCAGCCTGAAAATGTCCTTTTATGGCTTTTCACATAATATATTTAAATATAAACAGTAAAATATAAACCACTGGATATATTTACTAAGGTTAATTTGCATAAACAAAGGACCCTTAGTGAGAACTGATCTCACTACAGAATAATAGTTGGTAGGACCTGCTTGATATATTCAAATTTAATAAAAAGAAACAGAGGTTAAAGGGACATAACTCAGATTACGATTTTATTAGTATTTTCACAAATTTTTATTTTAGTTAGAACTTACAGGCAGTTTTTGCATATAAAGTTCAATGTCAAATTTATAGGATTTACATTATAATTAATTACAAATACATAAACAAATAAGTGGAAGTACTCCATAATTAGTTATTTCCCTTGAGGAAATTATAATGCTCAGGTTGAACATGAATAAATATATATTAAGTTGCAAATTAATGAATAAACACTATTAAGTTGTAAATTGGTTTTGGTTACTTTATTTAAAAGCATATCAATCTTTGTGAGTTATTTAATTCTAAAGCCATCCTTGTAAAAGAATATTTGTGGTAGTATTTAACCCATACTAGGAGGGATAAGGGGTTTCTACTTTTCCCATGGGTATTAGTCCAAAAGTGATTGCAATAGCATGATTGGAGTTCAAAATCGTTTACTACAACATTAATCTTGCATGTTAGCCACTGCACCATGGGGACTCCTCCTTGTAAAATAGAATGGAAATTGCTTTATTGAGCAAGTGAGTATTTTAATACTACTGATTTAAAATTCCTGCAATAATGTCCTATTTTGCTGTATTACACAGAATATACAAACCAATAAATATTAAATAAATTTCAATGCTCTTAAAGAGCTTATATTTGGAGATATGTCAGCTACAGAGAAAAATGAAGCAAAAAGAATTTTACGAATATCCCTATTAACTCACCGGGTCGAAAATCATGTCCCCACTGAGAACAACAATGAACTTCATCGATAACAAGCCGGGCAAATCGTCCAGCTTTGTACATCTTTTCCAGTTTGGCCATGAAGCGTTTACTTTTCGCAAGTTTTTCAGGGGTCACATAAAGAAGTTTCAGAGGTGCTGATGGATCCAACATGGCATTCATAATTCTGTTAGTCTCATCTTTTTCAGTCGCAGAATTCAAAGTAGAAGCATCAACACCAAGCATTTCCAGAGCCACAAGTTGGTCTTCAATTAAAGATATCAAAGGGGAAACAACCAAAGTGATTCCTGAAATAAAAAAATTAGAAATTAAAGAATTTAAAATTTAAAGAAGTAACAACTTAAGAAATTATTCTAGCATTCTAAATTATCATCAAGTCATGTTATCTATCCATCACTATCATTCATCACTTCTGGTAGGTTCTCTAGGCTGTATCCAGTGTCCACACAGGACTGATGTATGTAAGTCTTTGGTGGTTGACCAACACTGGCACGTCTATGTGTAGGAGTACATAAGAAAATATAGCTTATGAGTTTGTCCTTACTTTTCCAGCAGTGCATTGTCCAGTTGGCTGGGGCTGTAGAATACATTGACTACACCTCTGCACAGGGGTAAGACTCCACCCCCACCGCCCAACGAGTGTCCTGGATATGACACAAAACAATCTGATGATGAGGTTCCAGTGATGCTGGAGCTTTGGGGAATGTGGAGCACCCCTTCATTGCCATCACTCCCAGGTCTACTCTGACCCAGAGCGGTAGCACCTGATAATCTCTGGTCAAATAGAACAAAAGTGTGTACTTATGCTAAATTGAATTGTTTGAATTAGAACTGTTTCATTAAACTGAATAACTTGAAATAGAGATGTTTTTGACAATTAAACTGTGTACTTAGATTTAAATTGCATACTTATGCTAAAGTGATTGTTTGAAATGAAACTGTTTTTGTATGCTAAACTGAATTGTTTGAAATAGAACTGATTATTTGTATAAAAATGGATTTGGCATTAAATAACCTATGAAGGTTGATTTGCCATAAAACCCAAACAACCAACAACCGACCAGCAGTGCACCACATGTCTTGTCTGTTTTACTTAGATGGTTTGTGAGATAGGAGGTAGGTGGCCATATAACTGTTGTGGATTTGTTCAAGACAGCACATAGCATTCTTCTATAGTTCCCACCTAGTTTTTTCTCCATGTGTTTTGGTACATCCATGTTGTACTACAGCTTGGAATAAATCCTATTTTATCAGATCAGATTTGATGAATAACTTGTCAATAGTATTACGTCTGTTCACTAGACACATGCTGATATCTTCACTAGATGAGATGTTGCTGCCAAGGTTTGTGTATGGGTCTACTAATTTTAAGTGTTTTAAATGCCCAGTATTTGAAATAATCAAAACACTTAAATCATTTTCAAATGATATAAACAAAATGATCAAAATTTCAAACTTCTGAATTGAAATATTCTATAATTGACTGAATGATTGATTTCAATGGCATATCAACCCATCTATGGTTATTTTATGCCTAGAGGTTAGAGAATCACATACATTGTACACTTATATTTAGATATTTTGTGTTGTTTGTTTGTTTTTTCACATAATTATATGATATGTATTCCTATCTAATACAAATAATTTGCACATAGTAGTATAGTTTCAAGTATTTCTATCAAATACTAATAATTTGCACATAGTTGTATGATTTCAAGTATTCCTATAAAATACAAATAATTTGCACACAGTTATATGGTTTCAAATATTTCTATCAAATAATTTGCACACAGTTGTATGATTTCAAGTATTCCTATAAAATACAAATATCAGGTGATAGAGTAAACTAATTTCTGTTAACAAAAACTACTAAAATTGTTACTCAAAGTTTCATGTCATAAGGTGATCATTAGGCAATTGCCTCAAGATGAAACTTTTTGTAGCAATTTTATCAGTTTTTGTTAACAAAGATTAGATTACTTTACCATTTGATATTGAGCACTTTAATTCTTAAATACTATTGATTAGTTCATTTTATATTCTAATATGAGATTTTCACTGTATTTTGACTGTATTTTTTTTAGTTTTGGTAGATTTATTATTAGATAGAAATGGCTTGTTGAAACCATTTAAAAAATGTTTTTCTTATTTGTAGGAAATTATGTACAAATTATTTGTATTTTATAGGAATACTTGAAATCATACAACTATGTGCAAATTATTAGTATTTGATGGAAATACTTGAAACTATACTTTAGTTTTTAAATGCTGCTGATTGGTTAATTTTATATTCTAATTGACAGTATTGTTTTGCATTATTACCTTAGTCAAGGGTTACCCGAAGGCTCCTTTTTTTAATAGCTGCCACACTAAAGTGTAGGGGAAAATGCTACTTCGTTCCCTGGACTGCTCCACTTTACCCTTGATCTTTACCTTATAATGCTGAGTGTTAAGCAAGGCGGCATCAAGTACCATTTTTCAAGTATTTGGTATGACTCGACCTAGGATTTAACCCCGGTCTCCCAGACCATTGGCGAACACTCTACTCATTAGGCTAATTGCATTATACATATATATATAATGAGATATTACTATAAAGAAAATCTCTTGAAAGATGTCACTTGATCCCAGGTAATAAAAGCAGAGGACAAATGTATTTATAATTTTGTTCTAACCTTTATTGATGTTTTGATAAATCAAGCCAGCTATCTCAGTGGGTTTCTAAACCATCTTACATAGAGAGAAGGAAATTCCATGTATTTTTGATAGTTTCTACCAAAACTCCTAAAAGTTTCTAAAATGTCAAAATGAAAAAGCACAACTGATCTGTCATATCACAAACTGAAACTGACTAAAATGAAAACACAAACTTTCCCAGCTTTGTTTCAATAGAAGTGACCTTTAACCTGTCACCTGTCAATCATTGCTTCCACACTTCTGCTGGGTGCCAGGATTGTTGTTGGTGGGAGGTCCTTGCATAAGAGTCCCACCAGAAACGATCAAGTCATCTAATATTAAGGAAAATAAATAATCAACGCAATGGCACATTGGTCTCCTTTCAAAATATCCTCTTTGTGATCTCACCCATTTATCACAGTATTCCCTTCACTTAACAAGAGTCTATAACGTTCTCTTTAGGATCCTTATTAATTGTCTTCTTTGGCAACAACAATTTGTATTAAGCCATAGAATGTCAAATCCAAGGGATTGTGACCAAAAGTCCTGTACTTATCTATCAGATTCATCATTACTGTCAATTCAAGGGTTACATAAGCACACTCAATGCTATCTCACTGCCAACTAAGTAACTTCACATATTGAGTATATATGATTTATAAGCAAGTAGGTAACATTTTAAACAAGCCAAAACTTGTTTATTGATACAGTGAAGTGGCTTCAAGTATTGCTCAGACTAAGTTTTATTCGCACATAGTTAAGTGGTTTCAAGTACTGCTATTCAACACTAATAATTCAATGCAATTCATTCATTTGCTCACAGTTAAATGGTTTCATGTATTGCTACATAACACTAACAATTCAATTTAATAGCAGTTTGAAACCATTTCTATTCTTTGGTTTGGTTTTATGGCATATCAACCATTGTTGGTTATTTTATGCCAAATCCTGTTTTTACATATATATCAAATATAATATTTGTAAACATATTTTGTTGAACATACAGTTAAATATTCAAATAGTTCTATTTCTAACAATTCAATTTAGCGTGAGTCAACAAAGTTAAATGGGTCCAAGTATTGCAATGTATCACTAACAATTTAATTAAACATCAGTCATTTGTTTACACATAGTTAAATTAATCAAAGAGTTCTATTTCTAATAATTCAATTTAACATTAGTGATTTATTTACACATAGTTTAAATGTCAAACATTTCTATTTGACCCATAGATAGGATCCTATCAGGAGCTACAACTCCAGGCCAGAGTGGATCTGGGAGCAATGGCAATGAAGGAGTACTCCACAATCCCCAAAGCTCTAGCAGTACTGGAGCCTCACCATCAGATTGTTTAATGTCATATCCAGGACGCTCGTTGTGGAGAGGTCTTACCTCTCTGCAGAGATGCAGTCGGTGTATTCAACAGCTCCAGTTCACTGAGCTACAACAGGATAGTGTCTGTTTACATGTGCAGTGAGAGTTCCTTTGATTAATTGTTAAATTACCTCAAGACCAAACAAGTGGTTCTCAAGATAATAAAAATTGATGGATAGCAACCAGACACGACATATATAGAGATGAATTTAATGTAAAAGAAAGTCAATGCTATAACGTTTTGGTCCTAATGAACCATCATCAGGACTTGGACAGAAGATATCAAATGACGTTAAATCATGGTGGAATTTTTTAATAAAATATAAAACAAGGAGGAAATATAATGTATACAGAGAAATTATACACTAATTCCAGGTCACTCCTTTTTTTACACAGATATCTCAAGTTTCCCCCAATTCTTTTCAATTCTCTCCCTTTCTCCAGTAAATATTTTATCTATTTACTTTTGCTACATTTATTTAAAACTTCATTTACCTTTCTCCTACAACTATCGTTTTTCTACTTTAAAAAATTTCTTATTTACAGTCATCAGTTGACATAGGCCTGATTTTTGATTTCACAATAATTAGTTATTTTTGTATATGTCAGCTTGTTTCCTTTTGTAACGTTACACCCTCACCCCCACCACATTTTAGATCAGTCTTCTAACCATATCACTTCTTACGCCGGCCGGTGATCAACTAGTGGTTCGAGGGGGTAACGCACATTTCTTTACCTACACAAGAATACGATCGAGGGAACGGAGAAAATAGAAGGACAAACGAACAAACACGAACAAAGCTTGGGGTTAACCAAGAGCAGAGGAAGGTATGCAACACTTTACATTCCTGATAGCATATATGGACTAACGCTAGCGTGGGTTACTAGCGAAAATTCCACAATGCTACTGGAATCAGACTCATCTTGACTCACTCTCGCTGGACCCTATCCCATGCTGCCTCGCCTCTCTGCTCCGGTGTCTGGTGTTGACCGCCCCTGTCCGTGGATCCACGCCAACCTCTCTGCTGTTCGCCTCTCTACTGTCCAACCGCCAACTGCTTCTCTGCTGGGTCGCGTCGTCAACTGCCGCCTGCTGTCCAGCGCCAACTGCTTCTCTGCTGTCCAGCCGCCAACTGCCCTCTCAGCTCCTTAGTCCAGCCAACTCTCATTCGTGTCCCCGTACCACTTCCGGGTACGGCGAGATTTCAGGTCCAAGAATCCTTTGTCTGGTTTCGCGCCAAAACAGACAAAGGAATCACCTGCCTTGGCGGGAAACCCATATAGTGCTACACTTTTTCCTACCTCTACTTTTTCTTTTTATTCCCCTGCCTCTCTCTTCTATTTCCTTTTCTCTTATTCTTCTGTTCTCCGCTTTTTTCTTTCCTTCCTTTTTTCTCCTTTTAATTCATTATTTCACTTGATGATTCTATTTGCTCCACATCATTGTCTTAAACAGTCACACAACATATTTCTAAATACAAACGCTGATTTACTGACTAAATGGTTACCCCTTTCTATGTATACATAATATTTCCTTTATTAAAAACATCCATCAGTGATTTAACATCATTGGATATCATCTGTCCAAGTCCTGATGATGGGTCATTAGAACCGAAACATTACAGTTTTTACTTTCTTTTACATCAAATTCTTCTCTTTTGATTACCTTGTTTTTCAATTTTCCTCTATATTGTCAGATTCATTTTTATTATTTTCTTCCATATATATATGAAATATATATAAGCAAAACATAATTTATTAACTAAATAGCCAAAAACAATAAATTGGAAAGTCAGAATGGTCATTTTGATTTAGACTAGATAACTATAGACACAGCATCAAATCTATGGATTACAACAAACTAATACTTATAGAACAACATTTCCACCCAAATGATCAGAATTTTAACAGAAATGCAATATTATAGTGATAATAGTAACATGTGAAAACAAATGGAGTAAGCATCTCCAAACAGCTCAAATAGCTTTAACTAAGTGGCACTCAACGTTGCTTTGAAATACGGTGAACAGATTTGGGGTGACATATAAACAACTTAGGTTTATTTTGGTTTTATGGCACATCAACTATATTCCCATTTGATAAAGAAGATGAAAAACATTTACATATGTTTCCAAACCTGGTGCCTTCCAAAAATTATGCATGGAAGAATTATTTTCAAATACCTGTGGTGATTAAATTCCTTTCCTTCCTTTTGTACTGCCATTTACTTGGAAGATTCTGACTCCTCAGAAGATGAATAATATTTGTAAAGATGAGTTTGCAGGATAAGAGGACTGTAAATCACATTTCATTTCCTTTTCAAGCATCTAGACACTTTTTATACCAAAAACATCTTTGTTCCTGCTTTAGAATGTTTCACTTGAATTCAAATTGGTTCTTTTTTTTCAAATACTAGTTAAGAATTGGCAAAAAAAAATCTTACACAAAATAAATATATCCTCTCCGTTGTTTTTTCCATTCATTTTTTTACATCAAAAACCCAACCCAACAACAACAACTGTTTTATTTCTTTTAAAGAAAAAAAAACTGAAACTATTCAACATAGAGATATTAAAAAATGTACAATACATAACATCAAATATGTTGTGCCCAGTGGCTCTTAAAATATCAATGTTTCAAATTATTAAAATACTGGAATGAGTCAAAAGTTTTGCAGTATTTTGATAACATGAGGTATAATTCAGCAGCTCCAGACATTTTGCCAAAGTTATGATGGCAACAAACCAAACTGATCAGTGAGATGCAAAGCTCACCTGATACTCTCTAAGTAAAACCCGTCAGATGGCATAGAGTACACCCTCAGAATCCACAGTTTTAGGCCTACTTGACCTTGCCTGATTGTTGAGGTACTTGCAACCCAAGAGATTTCTTAAACTATCTGCTTACTGTATGTGATAAACTGCACCTTTACCTTTCACAGAAGAAATGTTTTTTGGTTGCTTTTACGGTGCTGTGATCCAATTTGAACTCATAAAGCATAAGGTCCTAAATTAGACTACTTTGCACATTTATCTGTACAACTTTCAAATCACACACAAAATGGAGCAATGCACAACATGTCAGCCCACCAACTACCACAATACTATCAACCTCAGCAGGTACCTTCAATGTTTTGAACTGTTTTGATCATGATATATGTGCCACAAACTAGTATGTACCAAATATTGCAAAACCTTTGACTCACTTTAGTATTGTCCACGGAGCAGCATTTCATGTACTGAATAAACATTTTTTTTTTCTTCTTCTAAACTCACCCTTGCTTATAACAGCTGGCAATTGAAAACACAAACTCTTTCCACCTCCTGTAGGCATAATTAAGAAACAATCTTTGCCAGACATTGTGACATTCATTGTCTCTAACTGCAATGGTCGGAGTTTATCAATATGGAATACAGACGACATCTTATTCTTCAGTTTTTCACTCCATGGAAAATCTGCAAAACAACAAACACATTTTAAACAACAAACATTGCATCAAAATCATCACTTATATCTATTATTTACCAACCCCTCTACATAAGCAGAATGTGACACAAGGTCCATTTCTTAAATGGAGCTTAACAGGTTTGAATTTAAAGTTTTCTTTCTCCCAGACTGGTTACCATTCCAAGGTTAAAGAGCACAGACTGTCCTACTATTAGGTTGTCAAATTTTAGAATAATTTTTTATTCCTGAATTAATGAATTTAAATTATGTTTTAATCAGTCAAAATATGATACTTGAACAACTATGCATTTCTGCTATTGATTAACAAAGTTATTCATGCCTGTACAATAAAGCTCTAAAGATTTTGATGTCAAGAAATCTTTAAATACTCTTTTGGAACAAAATTTTTTTGGCATAAAAAGTGTCCAGATGTTTGAAAAACTGGTAGTTAATCGGTGAGAGATCAGGAGACTATGGTAGATGTGGCAAAGTCTCATTTCCCAAGTCAGTGAGGTTCTGCAGTGTCATCCTGTCAACATGTAGCCAAGTATTGTCATGAAGTAAAATTATGATCAAGCTTGAATACATGCAAAAAAAAAATTAGATACATCACTTCATGTTCATTATTAGAAACATATAACCTTCAAAATCAAATTCTGAAAGTGATAGAAATTTAACCTAGAAGACACTTTAATCATTACGAATGTGAATTTTTTTTATATAACTACAATTGAAATATGTTAGAACAGAATTTAAACAGTTTATACTAAAATTAGACAGTATTTTCTAAACAACCTAGAATTCCCCCATAGCTAGAGGGAGATTAGTTGGATGCCTACCTTTCCCAAGGGTATCAGTGCTGTCTAGGATTTGTACTTAGGTGATGATAGCCATTACACCACAAGAACCTCTTTAAATTATAGTTCTAAAATAATTCACTTTTAATTTATGTAAACTGTTCACTACCAATTATATTTTTTATTTTGTAACTTGTGTATCAAATTTTTCTAATAAAAAAAATAGACGGATTTTAACTGTATGTCAACCTGTCTAATTATTTTATGCCTAGGTATTTGGGAATTCATACATTGTATGCTTATATTTACATTTTTTGTGTAGTTTCTTAAGATTTGCATACGGTTATATATATTACTGACTGTATCTCGTGCAGAGGAGTAAAGGTGTCCTGAGTATGACACTAAATTGCAACACTAGCATTCCTTTAATTTTCTCAAATGCCTCCAGGCACTTCGTCATCCGGACCCATTTAGAGTCTTTTTTTAATAGTTTATTTAACAAAGATTGCAAACAATGCATGTTTGGCACAAATACATTGTAATAATTTGCCAAACCCAGAAAACTTTGTAGAGAGCTTACATTTTCAGGAGCAGGCATGTCTTTTATAGCACTGGCTCATGCTGGATCTGGTTTCCTGTCATTTTTATCAATAATTTGTCCCAGATATTTGAGTTTATTCATTAGTAATTCACATTATTCTTCTTACAGTTTAAATCCATAGTCCTGAATCCTTCAGAAAACCTTGAAAACATTTTTCTTGTGTTCTGGGTTTTCACTTTTCAGCAAAATATCGTCTAGATAAGTGACTACAAAGTCAAATCCATGAAGCATCACATCCATTAATTGCTGAAAAATAGCAGGGGCAACCTTTATCCCAAAAGACAAATCATTGAATTTAAACATTCTTTGATGTGTGTTTCTCGTTAGTTGTTTGTAACATATGTCATCCACTTCAATCTGCAGATATGCATCATTTAAGTTGATTTTCAAAAATATCTAACCACCACAAAGTTATGCAAAAACCTCTTCCAGCCCAGGAAGAGGGTAATGATAACTTTTGAGAGCATCGTTTAAGCCTGGGGGAAAATCTGCGCAGACACGTATCTTTTTACCCGCTATAATCAACTTTAGATAAAACATCCATTTTTTCAAGTCTGTCAAGCTTATTATTGATCTGTTTTAACAATGCAAAGGGCACATTCCTTTTCTTTTTGAAAAACCAGTGGTACATTTTCCTTTAACCTAAGTCTAGCTTTCATTTTATTGCACCTGCCTAAACCACCAGAAAATACCTCTGAGAATTCAATTTTCAATTCGTTCTTTAAACTTTCTACTTCATTGGTAAAACATTCAATTTCTTGGCAAAACAAACTGATTGGACTGTTCTATAATTTAAACTGCTCCATCCAGTCCATTCCAAAAAGTTATTTGTAACTGTAATTATGTAATCATATTTACCAACCCCTCCGCTCGGGCAGGATATGACACAAGGTCTATTTTTAAGCGGAGTTTAACAGGTTTGAATTCAGAGTTTTCCTTCTCCTAGACTAGTTGCCTCACCAAGGCTGAAGAACTCAGTCTGCCCTACTATTTTACCCATAGCTGGAGGGAGAATAATTGGATTCATACCTTTCCCAAGGGTATTAGTGCTATGTGAAATGCTATCAGTCTCATCCAGGATTTGAACTCGTGTCACCGTGTTCATTTTCTACAATGATAACCATTATACCACGGGCACCTCCCAACTGTAATTATGTAATTTACAAACTTTGTGTATTCAACAGCATCAAGTTTCCTTAGCACAAGCTTGACCTTTTTGAGTTCAGACCAATTGGCACAGTCCATTTTGTAAATGTCTTCATAGCTACAGAAATACAAAAAAGTTATCTCCTCTTCTAACATATGATTAAATTCAGCAATCACATTTACGGTATGAAAAAACACCTGAGTTTTCATTCTTATCACTCAATATTTTCCATTGTTGTTCGACAAATAATTCTTTGAAATTTTGAAGTCTTTGTTCATAATTTTTCCATTGTTCCTCTCATTGTTTCAATATTTCCAGTAAAACTGTTTTAAATTCCTCCATTTTGTACCTTATGTGAACTAATTTTACAAAAAAGTATATTATTCTTTTTTTTTACACAACTGTCTCTCTAAAACACAGTAAATCTTCCTACTACTTAACTTTCAACGTAATACCTTTACACCAAGAAATCCTCTCAACAATACATGATTTTCCCATTTCATGTATCTTTTGTTACATTTCCAGTTCTTTGTAGTTGAAATAACATCCAGTATTTTTCTAACTGTTATATTTCGGACAACTTGCTTAATATCCACATAATCCATAGAAAATCTTTCTAGCCAAAAAATGCTTTGTAGCTTTGGTAATTTTTGCACTTCCTTACCCAATGTAGCCTTAGTGAATTTTATGTGAGTTTTGCCGATATCTTCATTCATAGGATATCATGTTCATGAATGTTTATGAGAGTTCTATTCTGTCAAAATCCTTGTTCACCAAAAAGTTGTACCGGTGAACGTTTGAGTTCAACCAAACTGAACAAAAGGTTACTGGATGAGAAATAACCAAACTGGAGGTTGGAAATAAAATGGAAATCTTTATAATATTAACAAAAGACAATACTTGCCAGCAACATGAAGAAGGTGACCACTGCTAGAGGTGACTACTTAGTATATTTTCACTATTTATCGTGCACCCCACCAAACAGGCGAGTACAGTGCAAGGTCTTTTTTAAGGGGGGTCTGGGTACAGAGCTGTAGCCTGGATATGCCTGGCAGCTCCAAAAATGCCTCAGGTCCCATCGGCATTCCTCTTAAAAGGGGTGCATCAGGAACCAGACGATAAACCTAGCTCCCCAAGGAAAGTCTAGGGGGATGGCTCCCTGAGGCTCAAGAAGGGTTGGCCATATGACTTGAATGCTGAGCTTCCTTGGCACCCACGTCAGGCAGCCTTAACTGAGTGAAACACCATCACCAAAGGCAGATAGTATATTTTCCCTATTTATCATAGATCCAACCAACTGGACAAGTTTGGCACAAGGCCTTTTTTAAGGTGGGTCCAGGTGCCCAGATACACCCAGCAGCTCTAAAAATGCCTTGGGCCCCATCAGCATTCCTCTAAAAAGGGGCACCTCAGGCACGAAGCAATAAAACTAGCTCTTCCAAAGAGGGTTAAAGCCAGGGGCGACAGCCCCCTGAGGTTTGAGGAGGGTCGGTCACATGACATGAATGCTGGTCTTCCCTAGCACCCATGTCAAGCAGCCTCAACCAAGTAAAACACCGCCAAAGGCTGTATATTTTCACCCCCTAACAATAGTGTCCAGTGCATTCATGAGGAATGGGACATACCCATTAATGTTCATAGGTAGGGTATAAAACAATAGAAAAGGTAACCCAAAACCTTTTCATGAGTCAAAGAATGATCAACATAATTCCAATCTTCAATTATCTGAGTCCTGACAACTCCATTATTAAAATTGCAGGACCTTAAGGTAAAATTACCTTCTTGCATAATTTTTACAGCTTCCTTGTACAAGGACACCATAGTATCAGCAGAGTTGTGTGTCTTAATAAAATTATCCACATAAAAATGAGTCAAGAGTATATCAGTACAGAGATTAACATAATACTGCTGCACATGATGTTTGAGAATGAAATTGAGAATAAAGGGACTGGCTACGAACCCAAAGATAAGAGTCCTGTAACAAAAACACACCAACTTATCTATTATCTTAACAAAGAAGTAAAAACAATTCTTGTCTTTCTCTCTGTTTAAGTTGATCATAAGAAAGGCTTTCCAGATATCTGCTTGTAAGACAAAACAATTGCATTGAAATCTCAATAAAAGATCCCACATATCCGTAAACAAATTTATTCCAGGATACATGCAATCATTGAGAGACAGCCTGCCTCCTGTTCTCAGAGAGCAATTAAATACAGGCCTAATCTTGGTGATACAAACAGGATCCTTCTTTATAAAAGGCCTATGGTGGGGGGGGGGACCCATATGTATTAAAATCATCAGGAGAGACATCGGTCCTCTTGATAATGCCTTCGGATTCTTGATCAAGAAACACTTTACAATAGTCCTTGTATAGATTCTGTTTCTCAACTTTAATCACAATATGATCTAAAACATTCAGGGCCACTTGGTGATTTGAAAGGACTTCTAATAACTTGTCCTCATTCCATGGAAGATCCACAAAATAACACCCATCTCTAAAAGTTATAGAGCTGCAGAAAGAATCTATCTTATGGTAATAATCACTGACTGAATCTTTCTAAATTCCCATTGTCTCCAAGTTGAAAATCTTTACTACAGTCCTCTCTACAGAGGATTCTGCAAAGCAATCTAGGGGATCCAGATAATTAGACTTAAGCTCTAATACAAAATATATGTGGGTAACTGGGCAATCAAAATACAAAAAGATGACCTGAGAGTAATTCATACCACAAATCTGAGGATCAGTTCTGGATTTTCAAGTAAATAGGGAAATCATCTATGTTGCCAAATGGAGCAAATACCTGAGTCAATTCGAATGGCACACTGTTCATGAAATGAGGCAGCTTCATAAATGCCAGGTACTTTAACAAATCAACACTTAAAAGATAGCTCACTGAGACAGAATCTTTATGAACACCCTAAAAATCAGCTGCAAGCTTACAACCACTATCCCACGTATTAAACACTGCATTACTAAGCTCCTTCACCTTAAAAGTGAGGTCCATATCTCTGTCCACCAGGAAAGGAATGAAACAGTCACAATCAGGTAATTTTACTGACAATTTTAATTTCTTCAAATGCTTCCAAGCAGACCCCAAGAAAGTCATCATCACAAATTCTCAGATAAGCAATGTATCAGCTCTATAATTCGACAACTCATAAGGAATCAGCTAAATAGGAATGCTCACTACCTGAGTCGATCTGTGCCTTGAACCTATATTTGACTCCATCATATATAGTAACACCCTCCATAAAAGGCAACAACAAATTGCTACTGCCATTATCATCTTGGTAACAAGTATTGGTCTCTAAAGTTGACTTATCCAGACCAGGATACAGTATCACTATGGCAGTGACTCTTACAATCACAGCAAGGTCTGAGGAGTCCTTTTTTACCAATGTAATTAGATTCTGAATGATGAGGGTCAGTGCACAGCGTACACAGCCTAAGGACTTTGCAATGATCCAATCTGTTGTTTACAGAGATATATTTTATACAACTATTAGCTGAATGTGCATCAACACAACAAAAACTACATTTAAACTTATCCTGTCTAGAAATAAAAATAAAGTTCTCGAAGGTAGCTAGTTTTTTATTAATCACTGGAGACTTTAATTTCTGGGAGTTTTAGATTTATAATCCTCTGCATGACTTGTTATTACCTTGGTCAATTCCATAACGCGAAAGACGGAATACAAATCAAATATCTCTTCCAATGAGGGATAAGTGTGGCCCACAGCCCTAAAAATTTCTTTTCTTAGAAACATAGGCAACTTGTGAATCATCATGTGCCTAAAATAACAGTTACATGGCATCCCCTCTTTTAAAAAGTTCAAAGAAAATGAATTATTTAGCTCATAAAATAGATATTTCATTTCAGCAAAAAAATCTCTGATAGAGGGCAAAGGTCTAGCAGGATCTATAGTCACAAATATCTGTTCTACCAAATATCTTTCATCCAAATATTTGCTACTGAGAATCTCCAATGCAGTATCAAAACATTCCGCCAAAATGGAGAGGTGACTAGCAATCTTCAACCAGAGATGGCTCTTTAAAATTAGCAACTTAAATGCCTTATCGAGCATACCTAACACAGAATTCTCAAATTACATGAAAACGTTTTTATAGGCTAACTTATCACTAACCAGACTACTAGGGTCAAACTCAGGGCACATTAATTTAGGAGCTACGTCACACTGTAACACCACAATTATTAACAAATTTCTCCTCGCAAATAGTGAGGTCCTTGAGAATACAAAGATTGAATAAAAGTTCTTCCTCATTCTCCTTCGCAATAAGTTCTGCATCTGCTTCACTTTCAATAAATGCATCAATAATTTGTTCATTTAAATGAGTCATAGATGAGAGCCAATTCTTGACTATTTCTTTTTGTACCAAGAAGGATTTTTTTTACTCATAGCAGAGGTAATCTTCCTATTATAAATGTCTCTCTTTTTAATAAGAGTAGTCACTGCCAGAGATAAAGACATATTGGAAAGAAATTTCTAAATAACATTCACTTAACTCAGGAAATTCAAAATGGCCACCCACTTTTGCACCCAAAGCCAAGAAGAAGATACCAGTTCAAGATGGCTACACAAATGTGTGCCAAAAAACAAATGCTCACTCAAAAACAGGAAAAGAATACAATGCCAACATAGAACAAAATGAGATAAGCTCTGATATACAGTCATTCTACTATCAAATTTAAACAAGAATGCTCTTAGCTTATATATTCCTAGAACTCTGAAACCCCATCAGTCACAAAAAAGTACTGCCACTGAAAAGATAAAACTGTGCAAAATTTTCGAATTAATCTGAGCTTGTCACCCATGGGTACAAAAAGGAAGGTTGGGGAAGTTAACAAAACCTCGACTGTTGCAGCCAAAATAGTAATAAGCCTCATAGGGGAGGAAAGTGAAAGAACAGTAGTAAAAAAAAGCATATAAGAACAAGGGAAGGAGAGTAGTACCTTAACTATTAACATACAAAAAAAGTGACAACTGTATTTCAGAGATGAACAACTTTCATCCCTCAACAAAGAACTTATTCCAAAAGAAAGAAATTTTACAAACACATCTATACTTGCATGGCATATATTTCACTATGCACAATTGAGATACAAATACAAGTCTTGCATACAAAAAATAAAAAATGAAATAAAAAATAATACAATAAAATAAGAAATAAAATAAAATAAAATAATATAAAAGGAAATGAAAGGACAGAATTGGAATAGGCAAAGAACTTACTCATCATTGGACTGAAACAAATAAAGGTATTTATACAGAACAGTTTCTCACAGAAATACCAACACTTGGTAAATTCAAAGTTTTGTTTTTTTTCTTTGATTTCTTTCGGGGGGTGTCCTTGTGGTGTAATGGTTGAAGCAATGGATTGCAGAATCATAGTAAGTGAGTTCGTACTCCAGTCACGCTATTATGTTCACTTTCGGGCAAATACCCTTTGGAAAGGTATGAACCCCCTTATCCTCCCAGCTATCGGTTAAATAGTACCACTACTGTTCTTCTAGGAGAATGGCTTTGGCATTAAATAACCTACAAATGTTGATATGCCATTAAACAAAGAAACTAAACCAAACTAAACTAAACCTTTGGTTTGTTTCAAGCTTCAGGCAATTAGTCAGCCTCCAACCAAGAAAAACTTTTTTCATTCTTCAGTCGAATATTTCCATTTCTCTGTGGCTTGTCAAGACAATTCTGTATGATGGTCCTCAGAGGAATTCAACCTCTTTGTTAAATTTCTTCCATTGTCCTTTCTTCTTAAAAATGTCTCCCTAAACTTACTCTCTTAGAGCAAGCAGAGGTTTGAAACATTTTCCTCTGCTTGCTCTAAGAGAGTAAGTTTAGGGAGACATTTTTAAGAAGAAAAGACAATGGAAGAAATTTAACAAAGAGGTTGAATTCCTACTACAGAAAAATAATTAAATCTTTCTTGGTTATTTATAAATTGTACTCCGTTACTTATGGAACGGAGGAGTCTGACAAAAACCAGTTCTTGATTTTCAACCCTGTACATTTTCACCTGACTGGTGCCAGTAGAATGGCTGAAAGATAGCCTGAGAAAATGGCTATTAGTCTCATTCAAAACTGCTTTGGGACTAAAAACTGACTTGCCCCCAACCTGCCATTCATTTTTATACCCACAAAGGGACAGTAACAGTCCAACTTTGAACAAAGCCAATGACATATGAACAATTTTTTACAAACAAATTTACAAATTCCAAATCTATTTGTAATAGATTTATTTTGAGCTAAAATTAACATTGTTATTTCCTTAATTTGTAATTTAAAACATTAAAATTATAACAAAATTTTTTAAAACATTTTTTCAAAATGTCTCAGAATTAATTTAGATTTTATTTCCATTTATTGATTAGTCTAAATCAGTTGAATATGAATGAATTTTTCAAAAGAAAAAGTTATTTCTGGAGAGAAAAAAAAAAAGAGTCAGATTTTTTAAGTAAATGTTCTGAATGATGATTTTCTATAATGAAACTTAAACTTACTTGTGTCATCCCAAACTTTTCCTTCGTCTTCTGCTTTTACTTGACATTCAGCAATTAATGATTCTAATTCTTCTTTCTTTTGCAGCAAACGTGAATGACGCTGTGTCAAGTTCCGAATTTGAGCCTCAGTCTTTGAAATTTCATTCTTTACATCTGCCAATTCTTGCCGATATTCTAAAAAAATTAAACAAGCACAATTGTGATTTCTTCATTCTAATTTTTCAACTGGTAACCAAACTTGAGAATTAAATACATATCAATCCGATTTTTAATATCAAAGATCTTGTCTGCTATAAAATGCTTTAAATTCCTAAAAGTTACCATCCTCGAAAAAAAAGAAACCACATTAAATTATATACGGAAAAATTCAACACTATATATAAGGTGCATACGATAAGTTTCCAGACTTTTTTCATATGAGCACTTTTATTGATAGTACACACATGAAACGCTAGCCCCCTTCAAAGTAATCTCCTCCGGCTGCAATGCACTTGTTGTACAGTTTCAACAACTTCTAGAAGGCTCCATGGAAGTCCTCCTGTGTGAGCGTGTCAATGACCTTCATCACAGCCTCTTTCATCTCCTCAATTGTCTCATAACGACAGCCTCTGAGCTTACGGAATAACCAAAAGTCACAGGGAGCAAGGTCTGGACTATAGGGAGGCTGAGGAACTGTCTTGATGCCCATCTTGGCCAAATAGGCTGTGACAAGGATGGAGTTGTTGACTGGTGCATTGTCCTCAAGGAAATGCCACTGACCCAATTTGAAGAGTGCTGGCCTCTTCCGACGGAATCTCTTCCTGAACTCCCTTAAAACCTCAACATAGTAACCCTAACCCTAACCGTTTGGCCAATCAACTCTGGTGTATTGACTTCCTTACGCCTCCCACACCTCTCATCATCCCTCACAGACTCCCTGGCTTCCTTAAATCGCTTCTGCCACTCAAAAGCTGATGCTCGATTCATGCAAGATGGTCGAAAAGCAGTCTGAAGCATTCCATACGTTTCTGTGGCATTTTTTCCAAGTTTAAAACAGAATTTTATTGCATATCGTTCTTCTAAAGTGTCAGATTGCATTTTTGAAATTCACCAGCAGTGACAATCAGGCTTTAATAGGGTATATTCCAATTGGTGATGTATGTGTTCATTTGAACCTGAAATCATAAAAATTGGTCAGCATTCTCATAAGATGTATAGCAATAACATACTGAATTTTCAAGAGCCTACGACAATTTAAAATGCCCATACGAAAAAGTCTGTAAACTTACTGAATGCACCTCGTAACATCTATGCCCACATATATACAACTTTATACAGAGTTTAAAGATAATACACTCTAAATATTGACAAAACAAAGGTAAAATGTCCATTTTCAGAAACTCAATTTAATATTACAATAAGAATCTGATGTTTTCTTTTGAAAATGTAATTACTTATTCTGATAATTTTGTTCTCTAGGGCAAATAATTCCCTTTAAGAACTCAGATAAAAAATGAAATAACCAACACAGGAAAAATATTTATGAATAAAAAGAGATTTTATTGTGTGCTAGGATATTTCATATGCTGTTTTATGAAATTACTTATGATTTTTTTAAAATGAATAAATAAGCATTTGAAAAAAAAGTTTCTTGTGCTTATCAGAAGAGATGGTCCCAAGGGGAATGCTCTGACCTAGTTTTTTTGCCTTTAAGATAGTTAGTACCTGAATAAAAACAAACAAAACAAATAAATCTAACAAATATATAAAAGAAGTTTGATGAAATAAAATTTTGAAATTTCTTTAAGAAATATGGCTGTCTACTGAAAAGATAACATCTCTCTCTCTCTCTGAACTAAAACCCAAAGGTTTAATTACTAAGTAAAAAAAATATTCTATAATTCTTTTAAGAACATATTGTAACCAATTTTCTTTATAGTATGAATGAATAAGATATTTAATCAAATAATTTAATTTGTTCAACATTCTCTAACAAATTGCAGAACTTTATTTTTTATTAAACTTCCTGTGGATAGAATTATGAATGTTTTTTTTTTTGGGGGGGGGGCAAGTAGTAGCAGTCCAAAATGCAAAACTGCTCAATTAGAACATTCCCATGTGATCTCAGAACATGAATCAATACACTGCTCTTGGGACCATCTTTTCAGACAAGTATAAGATTCGTTTCTTTGTTGTTGTTTTTTGTGTGTGTGTTTTTAATACAAACGGTCCAGTTTAAAAAAGCAATAACGGTAACCCAAAGTCGGCCTTTTTTTGGATTTTATTTTAAAAAACCAGACATTTTTCAAAATTACTTAAGGTACTTGTCCAGAATAGGCCAAGTGGGTAATGTATAATGATCCACCTAAAACGAACTATACTTCAATTTCCTCACTGAACTATACTGGAAAAATACTATTTCAAATTTGTCTTCTAAATTGATTTATTCAGAGATATTGTTTATTCAAACATAGAATAGAGAGTTATGGGTGAGAAATTGTAAAAAAAAACACTAAAAAATGAACGAACAATTAAAAAATTAGCCGTTCATTTCGACACAAAAGTAGACTCAAATTTAATATTCACCATCCATATTTGTCACTGAGGCAGTCTCTTTGTTTTGTTTTTTCTAAAGTCCCTAAAAACGTTTTCTTTTAGAAATATATCAGTTACAGATACAAATAAAATATTCTAAAAACCACATCTATTATTTTTCCAACAAAATGCGCGGACCGGTGCAATATTTATAGTTACCCTAACCGGTGTCTTAAAATAAATGTTCTTCTTTTATATTATTCCATGTCCATTTTTTAAGTTAACCGCTTAACATAACTAACACACACACACACACACACACACACACAAAATGCCCCAAAACTTCCTACTTTTCAAGGGAAATAATTCCTTAAAGATGCATTTTAAATTTACTTCCCTTTACCAATTTGTTAACTTGCAAAAATTTATTATTCACTAGGAATAAATAAAATAGTGGACCGAGTAAATTATTAATTAAATCTTGGATCGAATTTTATAAATTTGTTTTCCACTTACATAAATCCATTTTGGAATGGATCATATCATTATTTTGTCAAAATTTTTTTTTAATAATTTTCATTCAATAAATCTGAACTTTTGGATGGATTATTGAATATTATTAGATTTGGAATATTGTAAGAATATTGCTTATTTCGGTAAGTAGCATAAGTTCCGTTATTTTCTTTAAAGAGAAGAGGAAAAAATCTCTTACCCAAAAAACAGAAGATCAGTGAATGAAAAAATGAAAAGGCGATACATAAACGTTAGTAAATAAGTTTTATTAATTTATTATTAATCTCGGCTGGTTTCGAAACCCAAGCCATCATAAGGATTTGTTTATTTCAAGATTGTTTAAATTTTAAGTATTTTCATTTCAAGACCGATTAACCTATCAAGCTTACGAACGTTACATTCAACGTTCACATGTACAAACATTTTTAACGGCATTTCACTCTATTGGTTATTGTTTAAAATATTTTCAAATTTTGAAATAATTTAAACTTTTTTTCTTGGGTCACTAAAGTAGAAAATCAGCGCCAGTGAATACTGGTAAAGTTAAAGTGAATAACAAAACAACCGCTATCGTCAAACAAGAAATCTCAACGTTAATTCAAGGAAGAACTCCACTCGATTGGTCCGGCCGTGAGCTTAAAAAAAACCACGTTTCTAAGCGATATAAGGAGGAGTTGTTTCCCTTTGTACATACATAGACGCCATGCTGGCGCAGTAGATGATAGTTCATGAGAATATTCATTATCATCATTATCAACAATAATGATAATATTCATTATTATTATTGTTAATAAGAATGACAATGAATTTTCTCATGAACGTGTAATTTCCAGTAAATTATTATATCACTCCTTGCGAGTTTTTCACACTAGAATTAACTGATGGTCTTTCACTGGAGTTTGACTGATAAGCAAGTCTGTTGCAGGGCTAATAAGAACGTCGACTCCGCAAATTAGTTTTGTTGTTCGTGAGTAAATTGACAGCCGGAAGACAATGAAGGGAACAAAGGCGTGATCCCACATCTAGTCGTCGCATCCGCCTTACATCTACATAGATATGCGAAAAGGTCCTTTTAAGGGCCATTATAGGTTTCCATCCCTAGTGTTGGAGCATCTCTGACAGTTCTTATGAACTTGTCGAAGCAGACGGCCTGGAGGCACCACAAAGAGTCAAATAAGACCATCTGGTCTTAAATATTCCGGTCGATCCCGGTATCACGCAGAGCAAAGACGCGGTTTTCTTAGCTACGAGCTCCTCGTCCGTTCCTCGGCTACGTAGAGCTAAAACACGGTAGTCTTAGCCACCCGTCCGTTCCTTCCTCGGTTACTCAGAGCTAACACACGGTAGTCTTGACCACTCGTTCAAGGGTCGTTCCTCGGTTCTGCCGCGCTAAGACGCGTTAGTCTTAGCCACTGGTCCCTCTTTCGTTCATCGGCTACATAGAGCTAAGTCACGGCAGTCCTAGTCCACTCGTTCGATCCTTGAGGCCTACTACCTTCGACGCCTTCGACCGACTTGCAGATCTCACCTCCTACAATCGACGACCTCCAGCTGTCTCTACTATCGACGACCACCAGCTGCTTCTACCATTAACGACTATTCTACCTGCTGTCTCTACTATCGACGACCACCAGCTTTCTCTACCATCAACGGCTATTCTACCAGCCGTCTCTACTATTTCCATTACCAATTATCAAACTGCAACCTACGATAAAATAAATTATTTGTTATTACTGTTATCCCCCCTTTGTTCTCTTCATTGTCTTCTGGCTGTCAATTTACTCTCAAACACAAAAATAATATGCGGGGTTGACGTTCTTATTGGCTCCACAACAAGTCTCCTCTTTCTCTAGGACGCTTCACATTATTCTGGCCGAGCTTGACAATGCTGTAGTTTTGGTGGTCTCGACACCTCGACCGATTTCTAACTCTTCTAGCTCTCTTTCTAAGCCTTTGAGGGTCGTTACAAGCGCACTAATCACAAATGGTATCACCGTCACCGTCGCGTTCCACAGCTATTTTGTTGTTGTTGTTGTTGTTGTTGTTGTTGGGGGTTCTATAAGCAGATCTAATTTTCTGGCCGGGATTAAATGATCTGTTTGTATCTTAAAATACCAGAGAATTTTGTTCGTCTCATTCTCCAAGATGGATTCTGGTTCGTATATATACCATTTGTTAGTATGGTCAAATTTCCATCTCTTACACAATTCCCATTGGATCACTTTCCTCATCCAGTCGTGTCTAGTCTTATATTACATTTGCACTAGCCCAGTCGGCTGAGGGTTGTAGAATACACCCACTGCGTCTCTGCAGAGCGGGTATGACACTTAACAATCTGATGGCGAGGCTCCAGTCCTGGAGCTTTGAAGAATAAGCCACTGCTCCAGGACTAGAGCCTCACCATCAGATTGTTAAGTGTCATACCCGCTTTGCAGAGACGCAGTGGGTGTATTCTACATCCTCAGCCGACTGGGCTAGTGCAAATGTAAGGTCTTATCTATGTGTCAAATTGAACTGTTGGACATTTAAAGTGTGTGCAAACAAAGAACTTATTCTAAATTGAATTGTTAGAAATAGAACTGTTTGATCATTTAATTGTGTGTAAACAAATGACTGATATTTAATTGAATTGTTAGTGATACATAGCAATAAATGGAACCATTTAACTGTGTGCAATTTAATGAATAGTGGTAAATAGAATAATTAGTGTTAGATAATAATACTTGTAACCACGTCACTGTCTGCAAACAAATGGTTAATATTAAATAAAATTATTAGTGTTAGATAGCAATAATTGAAACCATTTAATTGTATAAAAACAATAGCAATACTAGTGTTCAAACAAATTAGTTCTAACTCATTTAAAAATAAATTTACCTTCAAGTTATTCACAGACTAATACGTATATCCATTTAAATGTGTGCAAACAAATGACTGGTGTTACATTGTTACCGTTACATAACAATAATTGAAACCATTTAACTGTGTGCAAACAAATAATTAATTGTAAATAGAAATATTCATGTTAGATATACTTGAAACCATTTAACTGTGTACAAAAAATGAGCTCAGGCTCGTTTTGTGTTTACAAATCATATATTCAATATATATATAAAAACGGGATTTAGAATTAAATAACCAACAATGGTCGTTGCCATAAAATCCAACCCAACCAAACCAAACCCATTTACGCTTGTTGCAGAGGCTGATAAATATACCGGTCCCTGCAAACTTTTGAAATATAAATGATTGACAACGAACTAGGCAAGAATGACAAAACGAGGATGTTCCATCGAAAGGCCAAACTTTATTATGACGAATCGTAAATTGGAAAAGCGTACTGCGAAACAGTCGCCGCGGCCGGATGGTGATCGTTGGAGAGGATCTAGTCGCTGGTGCAGGTCTGGGTAGCTAGTATAAGACTGGTAGTCGTTGAATTGGTGGTCACTGACTGCAGGACTAGTTTCTGCTGATGCAGGAAGATGGTCGCTAGTTCAGGACTGGTATCTGCTGGTGCAGGAAGGTGGTCGCTGGTACAGGACTGGTAGCTGTTGGTATCTGCTGGTGTAGGAAAGTGGTCGCTGGTGCTGGACTGGTAGCTGCTGGTGCAGAACTCGTAGCTCCTGGTGCAGGAATGTGGTTGCCGGCGCAGGACTCGTAGCTACTTCTGCAGGGAAGTGGTCACCGGTGCAGGAGTGGTGGTTGCTGCTGCAGGGAAGTGGTCGCCGGTGCAAAAAGGTAGTTGCTGGAGCCGTCTCAAAGGGTATTAGGTTAGACTGAATTAGACCTGAAAAGCGCTGTTAGATTGAGAGGCTAGTAGTCGTGTCTGCCGCATTGTGCCGTCTCAGGAGGTGTTTGGATAGACTTTCTGAGTAGCCCTGAAAAGGGCTTTTAAGCTGAGAGGCTGGCAATGCTCATGCGTCTTCTGCGACTGGAATAAGGACGTCGGCTTTAGGGGAAGTCTTGAGCAGTCATCGTCGGCAGCTGGTGCTGATGAGGCTTCGGTCGCAGAACGACCAAGGGAGAATATGATTTCTCCTGCACCCTCGGCCGATGTCCAGCCAAAAGTATTTGACCCGGTTTGATACCGCTGCTTTTATACCTAATGTGTGCTACTACGCTATGTGGTCTAAGTAGAATGACTTTGCTTATTATTACTATATAATAGTGAGAAACTTCATTCTTATTCGACCATGTGTTTTTTATTACTAACTATTTTGTCCATTAGTTGAGGACTGTCCTTAGAAAGACAGGCTGAATTTAATATTTAAAAGAAAAAAGTCCTGTGCGGAAGGATTTGGTTCCTTACGACTCGTTCTTAAATACTATAGGCTGGCGACATCAGTGTCTCATCACTTCTTGGAAAGGGGTGTGTTTATTTTGTTTTTGTTTGGATTATGAGTAGTCGGTTGACTACGATACGCAAATTTGCTGCATTCGCTTATTTTGCGATTAAACGTTTTGTCTCTCTCACCGCATAACCAACGCACTTACTATTCTGTTGCGTATTATAATTATTATTATTATTATCTTCTCTTTTGAGAGTTTTTACAACTAGTGTTAGCTGATGGTTTTTCACTGGAGTTTAAATGACTGCAAGTCTCCTCAAGTCTCCAGGACTCGTCTCGGTATTCTGACCGATTTCAATAATGCTGTTGTTTGGATAGTCTCCTCTCGTCCTCTTATTTCCAAGTCCTCCAGTACCTGTACCAAACCTTTGGTGACTGTACCGAGCGCACCAATAACAATTGGTATCATCGTCACTTTAATGTTCCATAATTTTTTTTCAGTTCTCTAGCAATGTCTAGGTACTTATCTCTCTTTTCGCTTTCTTTAGTTTTACCCTGTGGTCAGCTGGAACGGCAAAATCCACAATTCGGTAGGTTTAATCTATCTATCTATCTATCTATCTATCTATCACTCTCTTTCTTTGTTTTGTTTATGATCACTTGGTCCAATCGTCTGGCCGAGATTAAATGATGTATTTGTATCACAAAGCACCAGAGAATTTTATACGTCTCATTTTCGAGAACAGATTCTGATTTGTGCATATACCATTTGTTCGTATGGTCAAATTTAAACTTCTTGCACAATTCCTAATGAATCACCTTCCCCATCCAGTCGTATCTAGTTTTTTACTCTTTTTATGCTAATTTACTATATTCGCTTATAATGTGACTGTTTCGTTATTGTTATTATTATTCATAATTTTCAGATTTATTTCCGGTTTCTTACGAACCTTTACTGGGTTTTTTACCCAAGACCACGGATAAGGAAAGGTAGCGATTATATATATTCTACGTATTTATGTTTCTGCTGCCACTTTTTGGTGATATTTTTCAGTCACATTGATAATAAACACCAAAGGAGATGAACAATTTCACAAAGTTCAATTCTTCGTATCTTATGTAAGCTGGGACAGCCCGGTAACTTGTTGATATGTTTATCTGTCCCTTTCTTGATCATACCCAGGGCTCCCACAATTACTGGCATGGTGGTATGTTTAAGGTGTTACATTTTCTCAATTTCTATTTCCTGGTCTTTTTATTTAATTATATTCTTAGATTTATACGTTTTTGTTTTTTTTTTGTTTTGTTTTTTGTTTGTTTTTTGTTTGTTTGTTTTTTGTTGTTGTTGTTGTTGTTCAGCAGAGACATATTAATTAGAAGGCATATTTTTTTCTTTTATAGTCTTCTACTACAATCTCTGGTCTATTACTCTTTATTTTTCGAGCCGTTTGGATACCAAAGTCGCTGAGAATAGTTACCCTTTTTGCTTCTGTTTTTGATTCTGGTTGGTGTTAATACCATTTTTCACAACCCAGTATTCCATAGTATTTACATACTTTTCAATCAATATAATTCTATCGGTGCTAGTTTTAGGTAATTGGACAATAAGTGATCAACTAATTTAGTTTTTGTTTACATAGTCTACATATTGAGTCTGATCCAGGTTTTTTTTTTATAATGCTTGTCATGACATGAGCTACTTTCCCTTGGAAGAAGCAGTTACTTCCCTTGTTTGAATAAAATAGATGGCTTCGCCAGCATACTGTCAGTGCATTCAGCGTCGCGCCTAAAAGCTAAAACATGCCTCGTCGTTGTCTATCGCTTTTCTTATATACCTACTAACAAATACTATAACAATGCTGGCCTGATATTTTCCTGTTCCTAGGCTTTGGTCCTACGCAGCTATCATATTTATTTAATTTGAAAACAATGTTTATAAAAATGTCTCTAGTTGCATTACATGTATACATGCAGGTACGCAACAATAACAGTGATAGATATTAATTAATTTATTATTGATACTACCCTTTGTAAATATGCATATATAAAGAGAGAGAGAGAGAGAGAGAGAGAGAGACACACACACACACACACACAAATACCAAAAATTGATATAAAGAAGCTGCTTTTATTAACAATAAGTTAAGAACATAAAGCAAAAAAGCTCCATGCAGAACTGATTTTAAAAAACAAGTAAGAAAAATATTATTATGATGAAAAGATAAATGCAAGTAAGAAAAGTTTGCAAGAAAAAGTATTTGATGCTACCATAAAAGAGCAAGAAAACAACCTAAAAAATATCAACTCATGAACACTAGTAGTCTGTTACTTTTAAGTTTCATGTGGTGTACATTATCATCAGATTGAAAATGATTTCTGTCTGATGATAGTGTTCAAAATTATGTGTAAACTAAACTATTCTTTAAATGAAAAAGGCTTTTACTTAAGTCACGCTTAAAACACCGGTTCCCGCGTGATCACCGAAGTTAAACAGCGATTTTACTGTTCAGTACTTAGATTGGTAAACACTTACTGTTCAATACTTAGATTGGTAAAGACTTAAACAACAGCAACCTAACGTCTATCTGCTATATTTAAGTAAAGCATCGTAAATAATACGCTTTAAATCAAATTGCTTCTTTTTAAAAATAAAAAATAAAAAACATCAAGTAGAATTTTATTTAATTTCAAAACATTGTGTTTTTCAAGATATAAAAATAATTATAAATGAATTTTATATAGTCTATCTTTTCTATCAAAATTAAAGATATATATTTAAAAAAAAGTACTTTTGTAACGTGAAATGGTAGGTCCAAGTTATAAAGTTAATTTCTGGGAAAGGAGAGAGAGAAAAAATAAGAAAACGCAGAAAGAGAGAGTTTTTGGTGAGTCAGGCCAAAGCATACGTTGTAGGTCAGCCAATCACGGGTGAATGAGTTTGGTAATTAAAAATGACTAAAAAAATGACCGGAAGTCCCAAATTTTCTACGCAGGTGTTGAGCCACCAGAAACGGATATGTCCTCTCTCCGACACCAAGCGGAAGTAAGGGGACGACTTGCGTTTGAAAGTTAGTTGACTCAGAGACGTGACAAGGTGAAGATGAGAATGAATACTAGTCAGGACAATGTGAAGATCGTCGACTCAGTTTTCATACTCTTTCTTTCTCCCGACGACGATTTAAAAAAAGTGTATTAGCGAATAAATTTTTGTGTGAGTGAACTAAGACAGAGTTTCGTGTGTTCGTCACCTTTTGCCACGGCAAGTTTACAACAGGGCCTGACTACCGCTAAAGACGTAGTGGTACATTCATAAATCCGTGGTGGTACAACGCTCTATTTGGTATCGTTATGGTACACTATGATTTAACAAAAAATATTTTTATTGCCTTACATGTTACTGAAACTCAACATTTTTATTGTAGATTATGAAAGCCAAAACAACAATACCTGTCGACAAGACTATAGAATACGTTGACAGCTCTTGTGCTGAGATATACCCCTCCCCCATCAAGCGAATGTCTTGAGTATGAGAGTAACTCCATCTGATGGTGAGGTTCCAGTTCTGGAGCTTTGGTAAATGTGGAATACCCTTTAATTGCCATTACTCCCAGGTTCACTCTGACCTGGATCGGTAGTACAGTTAGGGTCCCGTCTATGAGTCCTATAGAACTGTTCCAACGTTTACCAAGGATTATTATTATTAGTTACTTGAAATGATGTAGCCCCGTGTAAATTGTTTATATCATATAAGAATACTTGATAAATAGAATTACTGATGTTAAATAGCAATACTTGAAACTATTTAACTGTATGTAAACAAATGATTGATATCAAATAGAAATATTTGTTGGCTAGCCATGCTTGAAACCACTTAACTGTGTGCAAATAAATGAGCTCTAACAACTCGTTTAAAAATAAACTTACCCACAAACTGTTTGGTTACAAACAGGATTTGGCATTAAATAACCCACAAGGGTTGATATGGTATAAAATGCCAACCAAACAACTACTGCAATAAAAATCTACTTGTTCTGTTAATTTTTTTTAATTGTTGAGTAACCTCTGAAAGAATTGTTTCAAGGAAAACATATGTCACTCGAGAAGCATACGAATCATTCCCTCTACTAGAGGCTGGTGTAACGTGTCTGTATTAGATATCACGTGTTCTTTGAAACATCAGCACAATCATTTTATTCACAATAAATCACAACATCTCTCTCTCTCTCTCTCTCTCACACACACACACACACACACACATTTAGGATGCTCTACCGCACATACGTGGTGCATTCAATAAGTTTGTTGTAGACTCTTGAAAATTCAGTATGTTATTGCTATACATCTTATGAAATGACTGACCAATTTTTATGATTTCAGGTTCAAATGAACACCTACATCACCAATTGGAATACACCCTATTAAAGCCTGATTGTCACAGCTGGTGAATTTCAAAAATGCAATCTGGACGTCAGGACACTTTAGAAGAACGATATGCAATAATATTCTGTTTTAAACTTGGACAAAATGCCACAGAAAAGTATGGAATGCTTCAGACTGCTTTTTGGACCATCTTGCATAAATCGAGCATCAGTTTTTGAGTGGCATAAGAGATTCAAGGAAGCCAAGGAGTCTGTGAGGGATGATGAGAGGTGTGGGAGGAGTAAGGAAGTCAATACACCAGAGTTGATTGGCCAAACGGTTAGGGTTACTATGTTGACGTTTTAAGGGAGTTCAGGAAGAGATTCCGTCGGAAGAGGTCAGCAGTCTTCAAATCGGGTCAGTGGCATTTCCTTGAGGACAATGCACCAGTCCACAACTCCAACCTTGTCACAAACTATTTGACAAAGATGGGCATCAAGAAAGTTCCTCACCGTCCCTATAGTCCAGACGTTGCTCCCTGTGACATTTGGTTATTTCCTAAGCTCAGAGGCTGTCGTTTTGAGACAATTGAGGAGATGAAAGAGGCTGTGACGAAGGCCATTGACACGCTCGCATAAGAGGACTTCCATGGGGCCTTCCAGAAGTTGTTGGAACGGTACAGCAAGTGCGTTGCAGCCGGAAGAGATTACTTCGAAGGGGACTAGAGTTTCATGTGTGTACTATCAATAAAAGTGCCTATACGAAAAAAAAGTCTGGAAACTTATTTAATGATCCTCGTATATATATATTCTGTTTTTCTTCAGAGCTAATTATTCTCCCACTAATCAGATGAAAAGAAAGGCCCTCGCGTCTTATGTTAAAACATTCTAGACACACCCGAAAAGAAAATTCCGACAAATCATTGTGCAGCTTCTCATATAAATAAATCCCTTCCTTGGTATTTCCTGATTTCAAAAGGATAGATTTTTGTGATCTGCTTTCTAAATAGAGGTAATTTTGTTGCGTAACTAAACCAGCGCTGAATTTTATCCACCATTCACAGGCAGAACAGTTATAACAATTTTAGTCTTATTATTTTATTTTAAAACTACCGTAAATAAGCCTGAGTAAAAAAAATTCTACAATACTAAGGGTAGTCTTATACAGCAGGTCTAAAATCTAAATCTTTACCACAAAAGTAGGTCTAAAAACCAAACCTTTACCACAAAAGTAGGTCTAGGATCTAAAACTTTATCACAAAGTTGTCAACCATCGGAACAATACTCATAAGATTTGATTTACACCACTTACCTTAACTCCAACCGACTGCTACAAACATTTCTAACTTAAACTCGTATTTAGTGAATATATTTAAGAAATTAAAACAGAAATTAATATAAAATAATGAATCTGTAGAATAGATGAAGTATTATAATAAGGCTATATCAAATGCCATTTCTGTTGTATAGTCATTTACACGTTCATTCAGCATCACAACGACACAATACCAAAGACAGATGCATGAAGGATAACGCATGAAGGAAGGCGCATGAAGAAACGACAGGAAGACTTCTTTAGAAAAATATTCACCTCTCACTTTATTGCAAGGGTTCGGAATGGTTGTTGAAAGGTTTGCATGTGCGAGGGTGCTGGAGACTGAACATAAACTTCATATTTTGACCCCACTATTATGACCGTCACGTTGTGTCTTTATTGTTCTCCTGATGTTAGGGTCTACTCCATCGGGGCTTTCCGAGGGCCCCCTCGGTCTGGTGTGGCCTTCCCTACCACATCTCGTCTCTAACCCTCTGGGTGTCAGCTGGCAACTGCATCGGGGGTTTTCCGAGTGCCCCCTCGGTCGGGTGTCGCCTTCCCTACCACATCTGGTCTCTACTGTCTGGAAGTCTGCTGGCAACTGCATCGGGGGTTTTCCGAGGGCCCCCTCGGTCGGGTGTGGTTTTCCCTACCACATCTCGTCTCTAACCCTCTGGGAGTCTGCTGGCAACTGCTCTGGGACCCAAACTCAACTGAGTTAAATAATAACTCAACGCCCACACGATCGCCTACTGGATCTTTGAAATCGAATGTTTAATCGTCATCAAGCGGAAATAACTGTCATGCAGTTCAGAGGTTACTCTCTTCCGGTGCATGACAGTAATGGCACAATGAAACCTTCACCTTGTCCCACCTCATAGGCCTTAATCCGCCCACGCGATCTCTTTCGATTACTGGCCATTGGAATGTGTCACTTCCTTCCGGTGTATCACCTTGGAATAGCATTTTTGGGCTGGGTCGAAGGGTCAAAATATAACATTTCCAATAGATAATGCACTGGCTGTAAGCATTAACTGGAATCCACACAGGGGACTGGAGCTGTAAAATACATCGACAACACCTCTGCAGAAGGGTAAGATCTCCCGAAAAAAAAACTCAAAAAACAGGCCACCTGTTAGCCGTGAGTGGTGACCCGTAAAGTTAAAGGACGACATCCATGTGGCTGAGCAGTCTGTGACTCGGAAGACAAAATAATCACATGTCTTGCAACACTCCACCTTTTTTAATGCTAAAGATACGAGGAGTGGCTGAGGATCATATGCACTAAGATTGCAATTCATGGAACCATTTAACAAACAAGTTCTATCTAATTTTAAAATAATGTTACCTACAAAGCATTCGCTTACTAATCATATATATATATATATATATATACACACGGGATTTGGCATTAAATAATCCATAAGGCTTGATATGCTATAAAACACAACTAAACACCTAAACTAACCGAAAAGTCACAGTAACCTAATGTATTGGGGAGGAGGGGTCTAATTATACTGCCAGTGTTCGCCAATGGTCCGGGAGACCGTGGTTCAATCTCCATGTCGAGTCATACCAAAGACTAAAAAAATAGTACTTGATGTCGCTTGCCTTGCTTAACACTCAACACTATAAGGTAAGGATCAAGGTTAAAGTGGAGCAATCCAGGGAATGGAGTAGCACCCTCCCCTACACCTCGGTGCAGTAGCTATTGAAAAGGAAGCCTTCGGGTCGCCCTCGACTATGGTCACCAACTTTACTTATATGTCTAACCCAAACTTTTGAGCTAAAAATCTTAAGGTAGATTTATATAACAAGGGACTAGTACACTGCAATTTACAGTATATGAATATTGCTACAACCCGATGTGTGTGTGTGTGTGTGTGTGTGTGTGTGTGTGTGTGTGTGTGTGTGTGTGTGTGTTTAATAGGATCAATTCGTCTAATACAACTCATTAACCAAAACAATTATATTTCCTGGAAAAATAAGTGAAAGAAAAAGAAGAAATTAGCTATTTATTAAGGAAGGGAGAAAATTCCTACATTTTATTATTGAATTATGTTCCTTGAAATTTATTTATTGATATTTGGTGAATGAGTGTTGTATGTGTTCTTACGAGTTCAAGGAATTCTCTAAGCACAGGGAAAACAAACACTCTTCCGGGACTACTACTTGTGAGCCACTAAAACGTCTAGTATATTCTCCAGATATCCCTTCGCACATACATAAATAAAAAAAGAAATAATGTAGGCAAATATCCATTCGGCTAAGCCCAGTTCTTCAAGGAATGAAGGAGATGAGCCTGACCCACGATTATAATAGAAAAACGGAACATTACAAAGAAAAAAACAAATATTTTATGACAACACGAAGATTTTCTTTTTGTGTGGAATGATACGTGTAAATCATGTTTGATTTTGAAAGTTCATGATACAGAGAGAGACAGACAGACAGAGAGGGATTGACGGTTGAGATTTATCTGATCTGGGAGATAGCCGTCTTTTTACTTGGGGTGTTGTATATTCGTTTTCTTCATCAAATTATCCGGGGGCAAGGAATGCTAAATGTTTCTCGATTCTTTAGCTGTATGGCTTATCTGCTACAGCGTTGTTGAGTGTGGAGGGCGACTGGCTTATTTTCTCTGCCGAATCTGAAGAAAATATCTGCTGAGTTTTTCAGGACATCATGACGAGTCCGTAGCTAGCCAGGAACGCTTTCAGTACATCTTTTCGAGGCTCCGGCCAGCCGGGAACTCCTTTTCAGCACATCTTCGTGAGACCGCAACCAACTGGAAACTTGTTTTTGGTTCTGCGTTTTTAAAAGAAATTTGAGGATAAAATGAGCAATGTTAAGAAATTTGAAGGATATGATACTAAAGCCAAATTTAGTATTTAACTGGGTAATGTTTTTAGGGGGCTTTAGTGTGTAATTTTAAACGGGAAATTCAAACGGTACGTTCCGCAGCTTTCTGGTTCTGACACTGATTCGAAAAGATAACACAGACAATAAAGTTTTTAAAAAGAAATTTTATACAAAAGAAACAAGAAAGAAAAGGATAAAAACGATAAAGTGTTGCAAATATTAGTGCAATTTGCGGGAACTTATCTGAGAGAGTGTCTGGGAAACAAAATTCTTTGAATTTGAGTATTTTCTCTTGTTATTAGTTTTGTCGAAATGATTCAGTGTTCATTTAATTTCGAGTCTTCTTTAAAGTTCTTTTCAGCAGAATCCTCAGTTGAATTTTCTTTCAGTTGTTTAACTTGGTAGAATTTCAGTAGTCGACTTTCGTTTAATTTTATTTTTATTTCTTGAGAAGTTTCTTGCCTGGTGAACTTATCAGTTATCAAGAAGCGAGTGACGAAACCTTTCTACTGACTATTGTTTCCAGTCTTCAGTTTGGTCCCCGAATTCTTACTTTCTTTTAATTTTGGTTTTACTTCTTGGGAAGCTTCTTGCCTTTACAGTTTTATTTTATTTGCATTCGATTATTATTTTTTTTTTTTTTTTTGTCACCAGGTCTAGTTTTCTGGCCGGGATTAGATGATCCGTTTGTATTTCAGAATCGTAGAGAACTTTCTGCAGCTCATTCTCGAGGGCGGATTCTGGGTTGTACATACACCACTTGTTCATATGGTCAACTTTAAACTTCTTACAATCATTCACCAGGTCTTTATTGAAGACCTTTGGTGGGTGGAAAGTGGTGAATATATGTATTCTATGCATTAATGTTTTTGCTGCTGTTACGCTACCATGTGCCCAGCGGGCTTGCAGGGTGCTGTTCGTTCCCACCAAGTCCACCAGTTAATGCCGGGCACCGACGTTGGCTGTGGTTTGCCAAACGCTATTTAATGTCACAGATATCACCAACTCCCAGTTGTAGGTGAATTATTAAAAGTCAACATAGCTAACTGGCGAGCTTTCCTCCTCAAATACAAGGTCTTCGACAAACACAATTCTTCCATAAGAAAATAAGGACTCTGAAATGCTGTGTTTGAGTTAACAGGGTTAATAACAATATTCTTTTATTGTATAAGAGAAAGAAACAAAGAAAACAAAACAATTCAGGTAAAAGTCATGAGTGAGAAAGTCTTTCTGTATCCCGGAGGAGCTTCCACGAAAATATCCGTATCTTGGCCTAAGCCCCTCATAAAACATCTGTTAATGGCGGAAGATAAGAAGGTAGTTCGACAACGGTCCGCTTTCCGGCAGACTGTGGGATTTAATTCCGGCAGACGGTGGGATTTAATGACAGAGCTCGCTCCAAATCTCAAGTTTATCATTTCAGTATGAATACAGCAGGATAAAGTTGAATAGATTTCAATTGTATGGTCACTTACTTGAGTTTTGTGGAGTTTATTCTCTTCTCGTGGACAGGTCTTTTCTTTGGGTGTTCGTTTAACGAGTCTTATCATACCCCGGAGTGCCAATTTCATTCAGAGGATAAGCTTCTTCTATTCTTTGCGTTCTCTGCGCGGTATTGTTTTGGAATTTGGGTTTCTTTCATATCCCCAAATTATGTTTTTGGTTTTTCAAAGAGCAAAGGCAACTCCTTGTGCGTCTTCATCCTTTGACGATCACATGGCAACTCTTATGCGTCTTCACCCGGTGATGAATGGACGGCAACGAACTATGCGTCTTCACTCGATGATGAATGAATGGCAACTAACTTATCTTCCGTAGTCTGAAAATTCACCACTGATTTTCTTGGCGGGCTCTTCCTCGGTATCAAATATCGTCGAAGCTGCCTCCCCGCCGACACACACATGGCTAATAGAAAGTGAGACTCTCCCACGCCCACATCACCCTGCAATGAATGAGAGGGTGGGAGAGAAAGATTAGATTCCAGACTATTTGCTTTGCAATTATAGAAAGTATGAAACAATGTGAGCATTATGTTAAAACAATAAGATGGTTGAAAAACTTACCAAAAATTATGTAAGGAAGTTTCAAATGGGGTTTGAACTCGCTTACTTGAGTGTTCCAGTCCAGCATATTAGCCACGTTGCCTGAGGGATTGATGGAGAGAAAGTAAGGCAAGGAACTCGGTCCTATCATACAATCTTGATATATATATATATATATATATATGTGTGTGTGTGTGTGTGTGTGTGTGTGTGTGTGTGTGTGTGTGTGTGTGTGTGAAATATAAAACTATCTAATGGAAGATGAGTTGGGAATAATTCAGTTTGAGACCTTCTTAATCCTCCGTAATACCCAAGACGCGCACTTATGAATAGAAGATTCTTATAAATCTCCAGGAGTGCTCAATGTATGATGATTTATAAATTTTATACAAAGCAAATTTCTATATAATTGAAAAAGAAACTCAACCAACCTTCATTCGGTTATTATAAATTTATTTTAGTTGACACCACTATAAAGAAGACCAGCTTCGTCAGATAGCCATCACATAATGAAGAGAAAAAAGAATTAAATCTATCTTCACTATTCTTCGTTCAAAAATACTGAAAAGAAATAGGAAAGGGGGAAAAAGAGAGCAAGAAGACTTGGACAAGAAGTTTGAGTAAAAATCTGGTGTATGTTATTTTCATGTATACTTATGAATCCAAAATTTTACTCTAAAAAAAACCCTCAGCAACTAAAATCTTAATAACTCAATCAATCTTATTTAAGAAAATATTTTTCTATTCATTTATTTATTAAGGAAAACGTGGCGATGAACTCTATTACAAAAATCAAATTTATCGTGTTAAAAAATTAAATATAAATTTTATTTGATTTCCATTTAAAATTATAATTTAGTCTTTATTTAATTTCTTAATATTTTTATTTTAAATTAAATACTGCCATTCTTATTGCCATTACTATCATTAATATTATATATATATATATATACATATATATATATATATATATATATATATATATATATATATATATATTCTGATTTGTTTTATCCAAAAGGATCTGAAGAAGTCCTGTTAAATTTTTTTCGTGTTTTTGAAATTTTCAAAAACGCGTAACAGGATGGAAATAAATTTATAATCCTAATGTGACCGGTTTGTTGTTTTTCTTAAAGTACATATATATATATATATATATATATATATAATCCTATCACTGACCAGTTATGGGTATGTCCCCTTCTCCATAGATACGTTGGACACTATTGTATAAGTAGTCACCACTCGCAGTGGTTTACCTTCTTCAACTCTCGGTCGAGTCATACCAAAGACTCAAAAAATTGTACTTGTCGACCCCTTGCTTAAGACTTGTCGTGACCCGTCTAAAAATGTAAACAAACCGGATCACTCAACCCTTAAAAACATTACATCCGGCTACGACCGGATATGAAACCTTATATAATCATGACCTGCCGTTACAGTTAAAAGAAAAAGGGAATAAATGACATTTACATCATTAATAGGGCTCGTCTTTCAAAAGTAATTCGATTGAAATAAAGTGGATAATCTTCTGAAGCCCATCCCAGGCTAAAGAAGAACGATATTTCCACTTCTATTTTTTAAAAGACACACTTTACGACAAGGCGGCCCTGTTAGTGTGTTACAGTTCCTGCTTGATATCAATAAGCCCTTTTGACAGCCCGGCAGCAGCACTCATCGCCTGGCGCCTGAGGCGCCCCGCAAAGGGAAATGCCGACGGGGCCCGAGGCATTTTTGAGACTGCCAGACGCGTCTGGGCTACAGCCCTACGATCGGACCCATCTAAAACACGGCATTATGCTGGTGGGGCGTATGACAAATACAGCACTCATTTCATAGCGAGGCTTTGAAAAGGAACCAAAGGCAGGCTTAAGACCGTAAGGCCCCCGGTTTTGGTTGGGCCACCTTCGGGTGGGTGAGCTGCATTATTGACTCATTGGGGCAAGCTTGGCTCATCAGGCTCACATTGCACTTAGTCGATGAGCAACATAGATCAGCAGGGTTCGAGCCTTGGCTCGTACCCCACCTTCTCCTTCCCTAATCCCCACTTTAATCGGCCTTCGAGTCATTGACTTTGTGTCAAGCCCTGTCTGGTGGGAGGCAAGAAGCAAATAGGAGCAGCGCTCATTTCATAGCAAAGCTCTTTCAAGGCTGAATCCTACATCTCGTGGTCGTATTTGCCTTACTTCCAAGGCTGAATCCTACATCTCGTGGTCGCATTCGCCTTACTTCCAAGGCTGAATCCTACATCTTGTGGTCGCATTCGCCTTACTTCCCTTAGATATGCCAAAAAACCCTTTTAAGGACCACTAGACGTCTCCTTCTGCTGGTTGGAGTATCTCTGACGGTTCTTAAATCGTTGAAGCAGACGGCCAGGAGGCAAACACGAAGGTGACTCAAAGACCACTCGGTCTTAACCAACTCGGTCGATTGTCCGTTCGTTCGCTTGGCTATGCAGCGCTAAGGTACGGGTAAACCATAGCATTCGGTTCCCTGTCTGTGCAGCGCTAAAATACCGCAAATCTTAGCCGCGGCTTCCCGTTCCGTTTGCTCGATTCGTTTTGCACTGCTGCGCAGCGCTAAGGTACAGAAGCCTAAGCCGTCGGTTCCCTGTCCGTTTTGCACGGCTGTGCAGCGCTAAGGAACAGCAACTTTAGCTGTCGGTTCCCAATCCGTTTTACACTGTTGCGCAGTGCTAAGGTACGGAAACCTTAGCTGTCGGTTCCCTGTCCGTTCGACTGACTTAACACAGCTAAGGCACGATAGTCTCAGTGCACCGATAGCGATGGCACCTCTCTACCAATGACGCCCATATCAACAACGTCAATGTACACCAGCAGCGACGGCATATCTCCACCAACGACGACCATATCAACCACCAACGTAACTCATCCAGCTGACTACAACAGCAACGTCAACGTACACTAACGGTGACGGTGTATCTCTACCAACGACGGCCATATCAGCCACCAACATCACCCATCCAGCTGATAACAACAACGAACTTACGTCTTTATTTGTAACCTCGACAAATAAATCGACATCTTTGTTATACTGTTATCTCGCCTTTGCTTCCTTCATTGTTCTTTTTGGCTGTCATTATACTCTCATGCTTAACTAAAACAATTTGCGGGGTTCACGTGCTTATCGGCACCGCAACAGACTCAGCATTATTAGGTGCGGATCGAGTATAAGTGAAGCAATCCAGAGAAAGGAGTAGTGATCTCCCCTACATCTCTAAGTAGTCACTATAGAAAAGGAGCCTTCAGGTTACCCTTGACAACTTATATATATATATATATATATATATTAAAATGAGTAGGTCCACGAATTCCTAAAAAATATACAAATCTCTTGGTGGACCTACTCATTTAAAAATATTTCTTTCTCTCTTTAGGCCTACAACAAAAACGTTATATATATATATATATATATATACGAGGATCATTAAATAAGTTTCCAGACTTTTTTCGTATGGGCACTTTTATTGATAGTACGCGCATGAAACTATAGTCTCCTTCGAAGTAATCTCCTCCGGCTGCAATGCACTTGCTGTACCGTTCCAACAACTTCTGGAAGGCCCCATCGAAGTCCTCTTGTGTGAGCGTGTCAATGACCTTCGTCACAGCCTCTTTCATCTCCTCAATTGTCCCAAAACGACAGCCTCTGAGCTTAGGAAATAACCAAAGGTCACAGGGAGCAACGTCTGGACTATAGGGAGGATGAGGAACTGTCTTGATGCCCATCTTTGTCAAATAGTCTGTGACAAGGTTGGAGTTGTGGACTGGTGCATTGTCCTCAAGGAAATGCTACTGACCCGATTTCAAGAGTGCTGGTTTTTTCCCTAAGAATCTCTTCCTGGACTCCCTTAAAACCTCAACATAGTAACCCTAACCCTAACCATTTGGACATCGACTCTGGTGTATTGACTTCCTTACTCCTCCCACACCTCTCATCATCCCTCACAAACTCCCTGCCTTCCCTGAATCTCTTATGCCACTCAAAAACTGATGCTCGATTTATGCAAGATGCTCCAAAAGCAGTCTGAAGCATTCCATACGTTTCTGTGGCATTTCTTCCAAGTTTAAAACAGAATATTATTGCATATCGTTCTTCTAAAGTGTCCTGACGTCCAGATTGCATTTCTGAAATTCACGAGTTGTAACAATCAGGCTTTAGTAGGGTGTATTCCAATTGCTGCTGTAGCTGTTCATTTAAAGCTGGAATCATGAGAATTGGTCAGTCATCTCATAAGATGTATAGCAATAACATACTGAATTTTCAAGAGTCTACGACAATTTTAAATGCCTGTACAAAAATAGTCTGGAAACCTATTGAATGCACCACACCAACACACACACACATATATATATAATCACACACGCACACACACACACTGTGTTTCTCAATGTGTGTCGTACACAATATTGATATAATTATTCTATATTTTCTAAAGCAACACTCTGACGAATCAATGTTGCGAGCCACTGCTGAAAATATATCATAACTTTAGAAACATCGATATAAATCGTTTAAAAATCAATATTTGTGATCTTGCAATATGACAATGTATGTCCGAATGTGCACGTGACTTCTTTTTTTTTTTTTTGTTCTTTTTTTTTTTTTTTTTTTTTTTGCTACTATTTCTTTAACGTCTCGGATATAATATTTTAAACAGAATGTCTGACAAGGAGCCGACTGTGCTTGTCGGGATGTAAAATTAGACAAACAGAATAGTTTTATGAGTGCACGCGTGTGTTATGCGAAGAAACGTCGAAAAATGAGTCGGGGCAGTGAATGAAGGAAAGTCAAAAATGTCAGGGACAGACAACAACAGAAATATTCGATCACGTGCAGCATGATTAACATAATTTGAATTCGAAGTTGCACACGTGATATTGATGCACAGGGTGAAAGGAGATACGAAGACATCTCCTACCCCACACTTTACTCCGATTAATAATTTGGAAAACGCTAAGAACGGAGGGGGGAAAAGCAAAAAATAAAAAATAAAATAAATGAAATAATAAAATAAAAACGTTCAGTTGTAGTAAAGTTCTAAAAGTCTCTTCTACGAATATGTTTAACATTAGATATCAGAAGGATAGAAAGCACGTGCTCAGAGATGCGTGGAGAGGGGTAGGTTTGTACAGGGTGACCCGAAATACGAGTGCAGACTTTTGCAGATATTATGAATATTTGATATATAAAATATGAAATATGAAACGACGTTTATAAAATTAATCTTTTCCAAAAATATTAATAATTTATCATTATCAAATTATGAAATTTAATTTATGGAAATAAATATACAGTGTAGACACATAAGAAATCCGTATGCTTCTTACCTTCCTTCCTTATTTCCTTCCATCCTTCCTTCCTTCTTTCCTTCCTTTTTTTCTATACTTTTCTTTTCTCTTTTCTTTCTTTTATTTTTCTTTCTCTTCTTTCTTTTTTTTTTCCTCCTCTCCTTCCATTTTTCCTTTCTTTCTTTTCCTTCTTTTGTTGTTTTTTTTTCAGACTTTCTTCATTTTTTCTTCTCTATCTTCTTTGCTTTCTTTTTTTTCTTTTTATTCTTTCTATCTTTCTTTTTCCTTTTTTTTCTTTCTTCACTTTTTCTTTTGTTTGTTCTTTGCTTTCTTTTTCTCGAATATTTTTCCTTCTTTCTTGCTTTACTTTTTCTTTTCTCTCTTCTTCCCTTTCTTTTTTTACTTCCATTCTTTCAGTCCTCTTTTCTTTATCCTTTCTTTCTTTACTTTTTCTTTCTTTCTTTCTTTCTTTCTTTCTTTTATTTTTTACTATCTCTTCTTTTTCCTTACTTCCTTTTTTCTAGTTCCTTCCTTTCTTTTTCCCTTCCTTTTTCCTTTTTTTCTTTTCCTCTTTCTTTTTCCAAACTTCCATTCATCTTTATTTTTGTTTTTGCTCCTTTTTCTTTGACTGATTTTACATGATAATGTCATTAATTCTGTCCTAATTTTTTCTTTTCCTCTTTTTTTTTTCTGTTGCTGCTATTGCAACTTTCGCATGGTTTCAAATCCAATAAAAATAAAGTAATCAGGCAGAGATAGGAAATATAAACCAGTGAGCGAGTTTCAATCCCACCAGAAACTACTTTCTAATCATTCCGAACTGTTTAACCCTTCCACTTCCATTGAGATATTTGAGTTTAGTTTGGTTTCTTTGTTTAATGACATATCAACCTTCGTGGGTTATTTACTGTCGAAGCCATCCTTGAAGAAAAAGAGTAGTGATACTATTTAACTCATAACTGCGAGCATACGGGGGTTTATACTTTTCCTAAGGGTATTAGACCTAAGGTGAATGTAACCATGCGACTGGACTTCGAACATGCTTACTTCGATGCTGCAAACGTGCACTTTAGGCACTACACAACGGGAACATCCCCACTAGTGTCTGAGTCAAATTTGATTTTCATTTCAACCCTTAAAACGCCGTACTAAAAGGATAATCTGTATATCATAAACTTGGTAATTAAAGGTTCAAGTTTGTTTGGTTCATTAGTTGGTTGGGATTTGTGACAGATCAACCTTTGTAGGTTATTTAATGCCAAATCATGTTCACACACACACACACACACACACACACACTCACACACACACATATATATATATATATATATATATGTGTGTGTGTGTGTGTGTGTGTGTATGTGTGTATGTGATTTGTAAACGAATAGTTTGTAGGTAACATTATTTTTAACAGGCAAAAGCTCATTTGTTTGAACACAGTTAAATGATTTGAAGTATTGCTATCTGTTACATTACGGGATCCTGAATATACATAGATGTTATATTTCACAAAGTACAAAGCGAATCGTTTCTTTAGATACGAAAATTTTATTTCTGACCACAACAATTTCATACAACAGTCATCATCTGCAACACGAGAGAAACAGAGTGAAAGGAATTAGTTCTTACATAGAAAAACTATCAGATACAATGTGGTAGACGAATAGAAACACACGATTTCGATTCCTTCCATCCGTTCATCCCTTCGCCTCAGAGGGCTCTGCAGTAAACCTGCCATCTCAACCCCAGAACTATCAACTAAACTGTCCCCACTCAATTAAAAATCATTCCTTTATAATAATCTCTTAATTATTCCATTCACTAATGATATAAGGAAACGTGTCTTTCATTTTCATGAGTGACATCACCTTCTTAAGTCAACCGACATGCATTCAATTTAATTTGCTTTCCAATATCCGGGCTACCTACGTATTTCAAATCAAATCTCCAACATGTCACCCGAAGTGATATCCAAAACAACCTGTCAACCTAACAATCCGCCGATACGCGCGACAAGTGTACTATATGACCTTCGCATGTGACCTTCACTTCATTGAAAGATTTTAGCCAACTTACAATTTATTAATACAAATAAAATAATAATCTAATATAATTATTTATCCTCCTTAACTATACTACACAACCTAACACTAATAATTTTATTTGCACACAATTAAATGATTCCTAGTATTGCTATTTAACATAAGTAATTCTATTCATCAGATATTCCTGTCTAATTTAAAACAAATCATTTCTTTGCAAACAGTTAAAGGATTTCAAGTATTGCTGTCTAACACTAGTAGTTTTATTTGTGCATTGTTAAATGGCTTCAAGTATTGATATCCAACTACAATAATTCTATTTAACATTATTCATTCGTTTACACACAGTTAAAATATTCCAAGTATAGCAATATAAGTCTTATAGTTCTATTTGCACACAGTTAAATGGTTTCAAACATTGCTATCAACTCCAAATAATTTTTCTTTCTTTCTTTCTTTCTTTCTTTCTTTCTTTCTTTCTTTCTTTCATAGCATATCAACCTTTTGTGGATTATTTAATGCCAAAGTCATCCTTGTAGGAGAACAGCAGTGACAATATTCAATAAATAGTTGAAGGGACATGGGAGTTCATACTTTCTCCAAAGGTATTCACCTGAAAGTGAACGAAATTGCGCCAATAGAGATCGAACTCACCAACTTCGAGACCGCTGTCCAGTACTATAGGCAATACACCCCGGGAGCTTCTCTAATTCAATTTAATATCAATCATTTGTTTGCACACAGTTAAATTGTTAAACAGTCTGATTTGTCCCATCGATTAGACCCTAATAGAAACAAGTATTTCAGGTCAAAGTGGACCTGAGAGTAATGCCAATGAAGTTGTAGTCCACATTCCCCAAAGATTTTGAACAGGAGCCTTACCATCAGATGTAATTTAATGTCATATTCTTATCCCCTCTGCTGAGATGCAATAAGTGTATTCTACAGCCCCAGCAGACTAGGCGAGGTCAATTTTCATTGGAAATGAAAAGATCTTCGAGTTGCGATAAAAGTCAACAAAAAAACAAAATGAAAACATCTAGACAAAAACAAAATAAGACTAATTTGATGAGCATATTTTACATTTGCATCCATCCTGTTTTGGATCAACTAATATTCCAAATTTAGTCTTCAATGGAGAAAAACAAAAATAGCTAAAATGGGGATTGGTGAAGTTGTTTATATCGCGAAGATACACGGATATTAAACTGGCTTCAACGGATACACCCTGTCTGATATTTAATTCTTTTATTTTCACGTTTTAGACATTAATACCAAAGAACTTGAAAGTGGACGTCTATTCTTGTCGATCCTTGGTTATAATCTCAATGATAATGATGATCGTGAGTCTGTTTGTTGTCATACGACAACAAATAGACTCATCATCATCATCAATATCAAAGTGTACCGACTGGACGAATTTCCTTAACTCTCTCTCTTTCTCTCTCTCTCTCTCTCTCTCTCTCTCTCTCTCTCATCGCCTTTGACAAATCACCTTGATAGTTTTGTTTCTTTGTTTAACGGCATATCAACCTTTATGGATTATTCATCCTTGCAGAATAACAGCAGCGATACTATTTAACCCATAGCTGCTACGATGAATGGGTAAGAGGTTTGATATCTTTACCTTGAGTTTTAATCCGAAAGAAAACACAAAAATGCAACTGGAGTCAAAATGGTATACATGATGCAGAAATAGAATAATTGTAGAAAGATAAGATTGAAAATAGTATTTATTGTATAATGTGGTGAAAGTGTAGAAGAAAAGTTATTGATGCGAAATTTATCCTTACAGGGTATTCAATATTTGAGATTTTTTGCCAGACTAAGGTACGCTTAGTAAATATCAAGAAAGAAAAAATAAAGTTAAGCAAAGATTAAGTCAGCCAGGAGGCGTTCTAGCCGAGATAATGGTAAAAATTTCCAATTTTATTGGTTGGCTTACGTTGAACAGAAAACTGACATAACGTAATTTTCCTTACTCCTCAACCTACCCAGCCGATGGGACTTAGAATATGCTAACTTCATCTCCTTTAATGGGGTGCGACATCCCCCACCCAAAAAAGGAGTCTCTTGAGTATGATTTTACGTTATTATAAAAGCTCATTATAAGGATTACGTGGTAGTGGAAATAATTATATATTTCTGACTTGGATCAATGATCGGCATCAGAGTGAGGTAAAAGCCAGAACTTAAGATCCTGATTTTCTAGGTAGACAGGTCTTCTCCCTTTGGTTTCTTTGTTTAATGGCATATCAACTTTCTTGGGTTATTTAATCTCCTTGGAGATTAGCACAACAAAATCTTCCCACTTTCATTCCTTCGTACTCCTCACTTGGCCTATTACTTAAGTTATGCTCAGCTTATTGCAAATTGTTGATTGGTTAATTTTAACATGTCAAGCCATCTTGGCTTATTTTATGCCAAGAGGTTAGGGAATCGCGTTTATTGTATGTTCATATTTACATTTTTGTGTAGTGGTTTCAAAAGAATTTTTTTTTCAAGTGATTCAATCGAAAATGAATTATTTTAAACAGATCTATTTGACCCATAGGTACAACACTTACAGATACAACCCTTACAGGTGCAACCACTCCAGATCAAAGTGGAGCTGGGAGTAATAGCAGTGCAAAAATTCTAAAACTTGTCACTAGTTATGTTTCAACAAGCAGTGCGAGTGGCCGTTGGTCGAACCCATGTAAAAGACGTAATTTCGAATTCTGATTTTCGAATTGATAAATTTCCTAGAAAAAAGATATTTCTTTTTTAACCACACCATACTACATATCATGCATGGCTTTCTGAATATTTAAATGTCATTACGTAATTCCAAACCAGCCCCGTTTGTTTGAGAATCAAGTCTCGATCAGTGGCAAACTGGCTAGTGAAACCAACAATCTGAAGTGTTGGTGTGACGGCGAGGTCTCTTGATGAATCCTAGAATAATTCTTTGTGTCCACACAATTACAACAGGTCTCTTGTGCGGCTAGGTAACACGTACCTCTTGCTTTCTTTACACGATTGGATCAATAGTAGAACAATTCCAAAGTGTAACCCGGTAAAGGGTCAGAGTCCAGTCTAAGAAATTCAATTAGTCAAAGGAAAAAGAAACCGATTCGAATTTTGGTAGAATAGAGAAATACATCATAAATGTGTAATGGCGTAATAGGTTTTTGAAATGTGGCATAGATAAAAAAAAAAAATATTATTTTGATAAGAAAGGAATTTGACGAAAGCGAATTTTTATTGGAAAAGAAGAAAAAGCAAATATATTGTTATTGTTTAACCTAAAAACAGCCAGAAGATGGTAGGGTTATTTTGACAGATAAAAGCCACCAGTCACTATCCAAAGTGATCTTTTTCTAAAATTAGTATGAAACTTCGAATATGGAATTATATTATCTAAGCAATCACGATTTTTTTTGTTCCGTCCCATCTCTACTCTCAGTTGGAAATATTTATAAAATGATAATTTTTTCCCACGTAGCAAAAAAACTCAATAGACTACGAGTGACAGTACGAGGACAGGGTGTGAGTCGGTGAGCAGTTTCCCCCGAAGCTCTGAGTTTTTGACCTTGTACCAAACTATTCTAAGTATAGGAAGCAAAGAAAGCCGACCATGATACGACTCTGTGAAAAAACAAAAAATCTTAACATAATAATACTTGTGAAATAGTAGCGAGGATTGAAGAAAGCCAACATAATCGCCATTTAAGATTGCTTTTTTCCAGACAATAGACAGCGAGAAAAATTTTTTTAATCTTATACGAGGAATGGATGGACTGTTAATACGTGAACTGGTCTCTGACTAAAACTTGCCACCACCGGGATGGGTGAATATATGTGACATTTTTTGAAAACATTTTTTATATACTAAATTTTGTTATTTTTGTAAGCCATGTTTTGTTCTCTGTCTTTTGGCGTGGATTTCTTTTCTTTTTTTAAATTTCTTAATTGTGCGGTCTCGTTCGTTTACTCGCTGACCGGCGATTCTGGCTAGCAATTGTATCTGTTTTCAGGATCTAAAAATACAACGTGGGCAGATAACGAATCGGTCGTGTCATCCGAAGATATATTCGACTAGCGGAACGGATTGGAAGCGGAATCACGCTCTTGTTTGGTGAGGACGGCTGTAAATATCAAATCTTTTGAGTAACTAAACAATGAAGTTTATAGTCTATTTCTTGTATACAAGTAAAAGAAAAGAAAAGGGTGCATTTATAAAGTTCTTCTCCGATAGTACTTAATTTTAGCAATGGTAATGCAAAGCGTCTTTTTCTTATCCTAACCCGGCCAACTCTGATGTTCTCAGATTGAAGGCATCAAACAATGAAGTTTTTTGATAAAATCTGCCCCCTGTCAAACCACTCCTGCCTGAACCAATCAAAAAGAAAGAAGGGAAAGAAGCTCTACCAAATTAGACGCCCACAAAGAAGACATTAGATTGACTTATCTTTTATATGTTGCTAACCGCTCTTTAAATCTTGACATAACTTTTAAAACTGGATAATTCGATGCCGATCATTCTTTAAACTCAGGACGTCATTTTTCCCCCTTTTCATGTCTAATCTAATGGCAGATACTCAGAAGTCAATTTTCCACCCAACTCGCCGGCGGTCAGATTTTCAAAATCATTATTTGATTTTAACGCTCTTAATTCACCATTCGCGGACCGGTAAGCTGCCACCATTCCCTGAGACTAGGGTGACTCTCTTTCACAGTTAAACCCAGAAAAGAAGAAAATTATTTCATCCCGATCTGAAATTAAAGCTCTCTTTCATGAGTGTGATAGCAAGCAAAACGATCCAGCTGTAATGAAACTACTAATATTTATAGAACTATTATAGTCTTTGTTTATACCGGCTCATAGGCCTAATGAGTAGAGTGTTCGCCAATGGTCCGGGAGAACGGGGTTCAATCCCAGGTCCAGTCATGCCATAGACTTAATAAATGGTGCTTGATACCTCCTCACTTAACACTCAGTAATATAAAGTACGGATCAAGGGTAAAGTGGAGTAATCCAGGGAAAGGAGTTGCACCCTCCCCTACACCTCGGTGTAGTAGCTACTGAAAAGGGAGCAAAGCGGCATCAAGTACCATTTTTTGAGTTTTTGGTATGACTCGACCTGGGATTGAACCCCGGTCTCCCGGACCATAGGTGAACACTCTACTATTTAGGCCAATGACCCGGTCCCATTGGCCTAATGAGTAGAGTGTTCGCAAATATTATTACTGATATCAATGGGATTAAAACACGCTGCTGTCGTGATACGTGATGGAATAATTTAACATCAACTTCCTCAAAACTTTTTGAGAGAGAGAGAGAGAGAGAGAGAGAGAGAGATAGTGTGTGTGTGTGTATGTGTGTGTGTGTGCATGTGAACCAGACCGAAATGAGACAACCCAAGTTTTACCAAACGCAATTTTTCTTGTGAAATTAAGCAGACCAATCCTAAAATACTACAGACCGCAGTTTGGTTTTCACTACGCTATAGGTTTTCCTTGTGTCACGTGGTGTCCCATTGAGAAGATAGAAATAAGATTACTACTATTCCTAGTTGGTGCCTTGTGGGGTATTGCCGCCAGGACTTGTTCAATATTGCTCGCAACATTCTTGTGTAATTGCCGTCTCCAGCCGTTTAGTTAGCGTCCAAGTAGTGCATCCATACAGCAGTATCGATACGACCGCTGCCTTTGTTTGCACAGAGTCAAACGATTTCAAATATAATAAATGATTGAATACTTCTATTTGACTCATAGATGGAACCGTTCTGATTCTGAGTAGACCAGGGAGTAATGGCAACGAAAGAGTTCTCCACATTCCCAAAAGCTCCAGAACAGGGGCTGCACCATCAGATACAGTTTAGTGTCATAACCAAGACACTCGTTGGGAGGAAGTCTAATGCCTCTGCAAAGATCGGCTGGTGTCAACACATCTCTAATGACATCAACAGACAATATGTACGAAGAAAAGAAAAAGGAAGAATAATCAAATGTACATGTAAATTGTTCGAAACAAATGCAACAAGACACAAAAAGTGCAACAAACACAGGAAAAAAATGAACCAAGGAAAGAAAAGCTCCACCGATACAAATTGATACAGTCGTCCATAGAGACACACAGTGGAATCATGCACAAGAGGAGAGTTTCCGTGATGCACTGGCTAAAGTGCTTGACTGCGACTTTGTCGTAAGCGAGTTCGAACTCCAGTCGCGCTATTACTTTCACTTTTGGATTAATACATTTGGGAAAGGCATGGACCTTGTTATTACCCCAGTTATGGGTTAAATAGTTCTTCTACAAGTATGTCTTTGGCATGAAATAATCCACGAAAGAAGATATGCCATTAAACAAAGAAACCAAACCAATTATGCTCAAAGAAATTGAGTGTCTTATCAGTGTAATCAAAACAAATGTATCAGAACGAAATAGGTGAAAGTGAAAATTGAAATCAGCAAATACAGCAAGCTGGTTCAAAAAGAATAAAAGTACAGACACGGCAGGAATAGTGATGCACTGAGAATTATGCAAACGAGTTGGGTTCGACCATGTCAACAAATGATATCAGTACAAAGTAGAGGCTTTCATAGAAAATAAAAGATCTTTGATATTCAGGCTGACCACTTCATAAACATGGAAAAGACGACTTGTCAAATAGTGGATATTAGCCATCATTATCAAGTCACAGTGACAGCACAGATTTTCCTGCCTTTCTCTCCTTATCCATCCTACCACCAATCGCTTCCGGCAGGTCTTCGAAATTATATTCTGTGTCTGCACAAAGCTGATATGAATAATTTCTTGCTGGTCGGCCAAACCTGGAACGTCTATGTGTAGGGGCCCATAGAGGAACATCACTTATGAGTTAGTCCGTGCTTCTCCAACAGTTTCCTATATGTCTTGTTCGTCTTACTTGGCTGGTTTTAGAGATGGGAGGTAAGTGGTCCTACAGCGATTGTTTCATGGGGTGTTGCTTTCAGGATTTGTTCAAAATAGCCCGTAGCATTCTTGTGTAGTTCCCATCTAGCTTTTTCTTTATGTGTTTTGTTAACTTTCATATGGTGCATCCATACAGTAGTGTGGACACGGTCCTAGCTTGGAAGAAATCCTGTTTTAATTTATCGAAGTATTTTAAAAGTTTTCTATATATAACTGTGTGTTTATGTGTGAATGGTATGCTTAAGTGTCCTCTTTCTTTTAAGATTACGAGGTCACATCTATGACAGGAGCACAGAGGGTAATCAACCCCTTGGTCTTGTGGAGTCATATTATACTGCCCATGAAAAATGATCAATCCAAATCTAAATCAACGTGTGACTCTGACAACAGGTCTGAGTGTCATGATCGGCAGGTGTTCCTTTGATAGCCAACATGCTGGTCCAGGCAGCATCCTGATAATGTTAGCTATTCTATTTTCAGGTTCACAAACAACAACCAAAGCCACTACTTAACTCAGAGACACCAACAGAAAAAAAATGGACAAGAAAAGACAACAAAAATTTTCTTCATCGCTATTTTACGGTTGGTTAGTTGGTTGGTTGGTTAGATTTTTTGGCATATCAACCTTTGTGGGTTATTTAACGATAAATCCATTTTTATGCAAATATTCAGTTCTATTTCAAACAATTCAGTTCAGCTTAAGTACGCAGTTTTGATGTCAAAACACTTCTATTTCAAGCTATTCAGTTTAGTCAAACAATTCTAATTCAAACCAATCTATTCAGCGTAAGTACGCAGTTTATTTCTATTTGAATCCATTTTTATACAAATAATCAGTTCTATTTCAAACAATTCAGTTTAGCATGAGTACAGTTTAATTGTCAAAAACATTTCTATTTCAAGTTATTCAGTTTATTCAAACAGTTCTAATTCAGCCAATTCACTTTACTATCAGTATAGATTTTGTATACACACAGTTAAATGTTAAAACAGTTCAATATTAAACAATTCAGTTTCAAAGTACAGTTTCAATGTCAAAAACAGTTCCATTTCCAACAATTCAGTTTAGCGTAAGTATGCAGTTTAAATGTAATTATGCAGTTTGATCATCAAAAACATTTCTATTTCAAGCTATTCAGTTTAGTCAAACAGTTCTATTTCAAGCTATTCAGTTTAGCATAAGTATGCAGTTTAGTTCTATTTAATCCATAGATATAGCGCTATGAGGTGCTACCATTCCGGGCCAGCGTGGATGTGGGAGCAATGGCAATGAAGGGGTGCTCCACCTTCCCCAAAGCCCCAGCATCACTGGAGCCTCACCATCAGATTGTTTAGTTTCCGATCCAGGACACTAGTTGGGGGGTACCCCCTGCAGAGATGCAGTCGGTGTATTCTACAGCCCCAGCCGACTGGGCAATACACAGAGTTAATGTCAAAACAGTTTTATTTCAGATAATACAGTTTTGTATATGTACACAGTTTAGAGATCAAAACAGTTTTATTTCAAGCAATTCAGTTTAGCATAAGTACACAATTTAAATGTCAAAACAATTCTATTTTAAACAATTCAGTTTAGCATAAATACGCAGTTTAAATGGAAAAAAACAGTAAGCTCAAGAAACCGCGGTTTAGTTCTATTTTACCCATAGATAGGACCCTTATCAGGTGCTACCACTTGGGGTCAGAGTGGGCCTGGGAGCGATGGCAATGTAGGGGTACTCCGCATTCTCCAGAACTCCAGCATTACTGGAACCTCATCATCAGATTATTTAGTGCCATGTCCAGAACCTTTTCTGGGTGGGGGGTCTTACCCTTCTGCAGAGGAGCAGTTGGTGTATTCTTCAGCCCCAGCCGACTGGGCAATATTCTAAGTATAATCGTACACAAAGAGGGTATAGAAAAAGACTGACAGAAATTTCGGAAAATTTCTCTAGATTTAATACAACAAGCCAAAGACTTGATGACCAAACTACAATGGAAAGAAAGAAAGGATAGTTTTCTGACTTTAAAATACTAAAAATATGTGAATAAGTGAATACTGGATAATATGAGCAAAATCCCCCTTCTTGAATCGAAACACGAAATCCTGAAAAGCAAGAGTTCTCTAACCGAATTAAAAAGCAGAAACATAAAAGCCAAAACACCACAGATCTCAGCATCACAAAATAAATGTTAACATAATAAAATAAAATAAATTTAGAGTTAATAAAGAAAATCATGAGTGAAAAGAATACCACATTACCATCCCTCAGTAACCAAGACTGAAAAAAAGTTGAGGTAAAAACCGAAAAGATAAACAAATTATTACCAAATATCCCCCAAAAGAAACACCACTGAACTAAACGAGTTAATTTAGGCAGGAGCGAAACTGGTCCGCGAAAAAATCAGTGTTCCTCACGGAAACCCGAACAGAAATACAAAATCTGGGCGGGAAATTAGTCTAGAAGAACAGGTAAAGAAACAGCAACAATAATCGAGAGTGTTAGGGATAGAAAAAAAACGCGAATATATGTTTGAATGATGAAAAGACCAAAACAAAATAGCAGACAAGTCTGACAATTCAACGCGAAGAGATAAATCAAAGGCTTTTGGCAAAAGATGGGAGACTTAAAAGATATCAAGACAGGGTCAAGTAATACAAACATAAAAAGGATATTCCAAAGTAATGTAAAAAAAAACAACAACTCTACCAATAAGTAGGTGGAGAATACACGAGGACAAAGTAACAACCGGATCCAAAAAAAGAAAAACAATCTTAGAGTAAAATATGAGAAAAGAAGTAACATAACAGAAGGGCCGCTTGGATAAATAACATTAAAAAAAATTACAAGGACTCGAAGAAGTACAGGAGGCAGACGTATACCTTGATTTACTTAGAGCAACTACTGAATTGGAAAACCCCAGGCCATATGGCATACATAGACTCTGGTTTAAAAAATTCACGTCCATCCATGACAGAGAGGCTCTTTAAAAGAGTAGATGCCAAGAGCAAGTAAACTGGAATGAATGAATACGGGGAAATCTACTCAGATCCAGAAAGACCGCCAAAAAAGAACCATCCTCAGCAACTACAGACCGATAACGTGTTTGCCAACTGCAGAGATTAGGGCGAAGATCTATTACTCATTGATATGTCATGGACCGCTTTTCGAAGAAAAAAAAGATGCCACAGGGTAACAAGAACAGGTGACTAGCTGTACATGCATCAGCATATCCTCAAAGATACCAAAAGGAGGCGGAAAAATATAACTATAGCATTGACTGATTGCCAAAAGGTCTGTGATATTTTTCCGCAAACTTCAGTAATAGAATGTCGAAATATCCGTCAATGTCATAAGATTTATCACGGAAGCCATGAAAAGCTGGAAAATTGAATTAACTACCGGAGAAAAAACTTTAAAAGAGGTGAAAATCCAGAGAGGCATCTTCCAGGGAAACGCACTTTTGCCATTACTATTTTTAATAGCAATGATGCCAATCAATTACATATTTAGGAAATGCACTGGAAGCAAGAAATTTATAAAATCGCAAGAAAAGATTACTCGCCTCATGTACATAAACGATATAACGTTGTTTGCAAAAAATGAAAAGAATTGGCAACTCTGATAAAACAATAAGAATATACTGCTAGAATATAGGAATGGAATTTCCCATAGAAAAATGTGCAATGGTCATAATGAAAAGCGGAAAAAGACCTATAACAGGAGGAATAGAACTCAAGAAAGAATCGGAAAGCTTGGAGAAAAAGAAAGTTACAAATACTTGGGAATATTGGAAGCGGACACCATCAAACAAACCGAGATGAAATAAGAAAATAAGAATGGAGTAAATCAGTAAAACGAGAAAACTTCTGGAAACTAAACTCAAAGGGATAAAAACTCGGCTAGTCCCCTTTGTAAGATACTCGGGATCATTCTTAAAATGAACTAGAGGAGAACTCAAACAAATGAACCAGAAAACAAGATAGTTGATGATTATGATGCACAAGACTTTAGTACCGAGAGATGACAAAGACAGATTATATGTACCAAGCAAAGAAGGAAGAAGAGAACACTCCGGTATGAAAATCACGTGAATGTATCAATATGAAGACTTGAGGACTTCATTAAAAAAAGCAGGGAAAGACTCAGTACAGCGGCCATTGACAGCACTGACAACATAAAGATGATTAGAAGAAGAAAAACTACGAAACAGACAAGGGGAAAAACAATTTTATTGATATTTCAAGTGATAAACTGGTGAAATCTCAAATGAGAAGACCTGGACATACCTAAGAAAAGGAAACCCTTAAAGAGAAACTGAATCTCATGTAATAGCAGGCCAAAACAACGCCATAAGAACCAATTATATTAAACCGTTAATCGATAATACACTACAGAATGGCAATTGTAGGTTATGTGGTGACAAAGATGAAACGATTAATCACATAAGTGAAATCAGCTAACTTAAAAGAAGTACGAGACTGGGCATGACTGGGTGATAAAAGTGATCTACTGGGATTGTAGAAGAGATTGAAATTAGACTATAATACAAAATGGTATATACACAAATAAGAATCTGTCCAAGAGAATGAGACGCGTACAATTCTCTTAGATGTTGTTATACAACTCAGTTAATTCCGGCTAAAAAAAAAAACAGACCTAAAAGTAATAAACTAAAAAAGAAAACTTGCCATTTAGTGGATTTTACCGTCTCAGCTGACAACAAATAGAAAATGAAAGAAAACAAAAAGAGAGATAAATACTTAGACCTTGCCAGAGAACTAAGAAAGCTGTGGAACATGCGGAAGTCGATGATACTAATTGTAATTGGCACGCTTGAAACGGTCCCCAAAGGCTTGGAAAAGAGACTGGAAGAGATGTAAATTTGAAGAAGACTCAAGACCATCCAGACTACAGCATTATTGAGATAGGCTAGAATACTGAGAAGAGTCCTGGAGACTTGAGGAGGTTTGCTGTCACTCAAACTCCCGTGGAAACCATCAGCTAAAGCTTGTGTGAAAAACTCTCAATGGAATAATAATAATAATATTCTTAAAATACATAAAGAGAACGAGAAAATTACTTGAAACCAAACTACATAGCAGAAATCTCATCAAACAACTGGGCTGTCCCTTCATAAGATACTCGGAACCGTTCTTAAAGTGGACGAGAGAAGAACTTCAACGAATGAACCAGAGAACAAGAAAATTCATGATGATGCATAAGCCTTTACGTCGCAGAGATGACGTAGATAAGTAGAGGACTCGACTGCATTGAAGATAACGTCAATGCATGAATACAACGACTAGAAGACTACATAAAAATGTGGAGGAAGACTGATTTCAACGACCGTAAACAATACAAACCTCACAAGTATCAAGAGAACAAAAATAACCAGAAAACAAAAATGAAAAGAAAAACAACTGTATGGACATTTCAAGTGACAAACAAGCGAAATTTCACACAAGAAAACTACATGACTAAGAAAGGCAAACCTTTAGAGAGAAACTGATTCTCTTTTAATAGCAGCTCAAAACAACGCCATAAGGACTATGTCAAGACAAAAATAGACAAGATGCAACAAAATGGCAGATGTAGATTATGTTGTGATAGAGACGAAACGATTTATCATATAATAAGCGAATGCAGACATTCAGCACAAAGAGAATATAAGACTAGACAAAACAGGATGGGTAAGGTGATCCACTGGTAATTGTGTTAGAAGTTTAAACTTGACCATGCGAACAAATGGTATATGCACAATCTAGAATCTGTCCTGGAAAATGAGACGGACAAAATTCTTTGGAACTTTGAGATACAAATGGATCATCTAATCTGGGCCAAACGACCAAACCCAATGATACACAACAAAAAAAAAAAAGAGAATCTGCCGAATAGTGGACTTTGCCGTTTTGGCTGACCCAAGAGTAAAACTGAAAGAAGCGAAAAGAGATATAAGTACCAAGACTTTGCTAGATAACTGAAAAAAACTATGGAACATGAAAGTGACGGAGATACCAATTGTAATTAGCGCGTTCGATACAGTCCCAAAAGGATTGGTACAGAGACTGGAGGACTTGGAAATAAGAGAACGAATGGAGCCCATCCTAACAACAGCATTACTGAGATCGGCCAGAATACTAAGAAGAGTCCTGGTGACTTGAAACTTGATGTCACTAAGAGTCCAGTGTGAAAAACAAATGAACAAAATAATTATAATAAAGTACTTGAACATTGCCAGAGAACTAAGAAAGTTATGGAAAAGGAAAAAGACGGTAATACTAATTATAATAAGTGCACTCGGAGCGGTCTCCAAAGACATGGTAGGGAAACAAGAAAAGTTGGATATCGGGAGACCAACCGAAACCATCCAAACCTCAGCATTATAAAGATCGGCCAGAATACTGAGAAGAGTTCTGGAGACCTAAGAAGACTTGCTGTCACTCGGTCTCCAGTGAATGACCGTCAGCTAACGCTGATTCGAAAAACTTGCAAGAGTAATATAATAATAATCGAAAATAAAGCTAAGATTGCAGATGCTCTGACGTAATCACGTGCGCCAGTGAGAATCACCCAACATGAACATCTGCCATTTGAATTGAGATTTCTTGCAATAAGATGGGGTGGGTGTACATAGCTGTATTTACTGTCGCTGCGTAAAATTTTCCCAGTTTGTATATCTGACATATTTTTTTCCTATTGTAAACAACTTGAATAAAGATTATTTCGCTACTATTGAACATAATGAAGTGACTGCTACAATTGAACGTTTACTTCAGGTTAAGATAAAAAGTAAAGATGTTTCTTGTTAATGAGGATTCCATCTGTGTTGAGTTTAGTCTGATTCAATATAAACCATATATAAGTGGACACATTTTATTGTGCTTGGTTAGTTTTTAACTTGATAGATGTAAACACGTGACTCTATCCTCGTGACTACAAAGTACGCGTGTACTTAAATTTGTGCAACAGAAAGTCGTAAGAGTAAATATACGATCTGATCGATATATTAGTTTCAATCTGTGTTGACATTAGGGAAAGTTTCTCTACTCGCCTCATTTCAGTATTGAAGTTTTCTGTGGGCAAAAATGAACGGAGTGATGTTTCCCCATAAATTATCAAGTCACCTCTCCGAGCGATGGAGGTTACCTGCTGGTGCCTACCTCCTATCCAGATGCGACAGGTTGTGTAGATGACATGGTACCAACAGCAGGGAACGACCCCTCCTCTAATCTATATTTTGTTTTGTTTTGTTTTGTTTTGCTTTTATATATGTTGAGGCACGTGCGGTAACGGTTATCGTCTTAAGAAATGAACTAGAAGACTTGAGTTCAAATTCTAGACGAAACGTTTTACGTTTCACGATGAAAAAGCGCCTCGCTTTGATGCCCCTGAAGAAGCCAGGATCCATTTCTTTCTCTAACTATGGGTAATTTTTTAGTTATTATGTTATTTGTATGCACACACACACACACACATACACATACACATATATATAAATATTTATATATGAAGAAGTTAAGTTGGTGACCGTAGTCAAGGGCGACACGAAGAATCCCTTATCATCAACTACATGACTGAGGGAAGGGCACTTCTCTTTTGCTTGGATTGCTCCATTTTACCCCTTATATGAACATTATAATGCTGAGTGTTAAGCAAGACAGCATCGTGTACCATTTTTTGAGTCTTTGGTATGACTCCACCTGAGATTGAACTCCAACCTGCCGGGCCATTAGTGAACATTCTCTCAACCAGTGATTATATATATATATATATATATATATATATAGCCCTGTCAGCTGGGGCTGCAGAATACAAGTGAGCAAGTGAGAACCATAAACATCTACAAAACTGTATATATATATATATATATATATATATATATATATATATATATATATATATATGTGTGTGTGTGTGTGTGTGTGTGTGTGTGTGCGTGTGTGTGTGTGCATATATATACATACGTATATATATATATATATATATATATATATATATATATATTACCGGGCCATTGGTCGAATGGGTAGAGTATCAATCTCAGGTCGAGTCATACCAAAGACTTAAAAATTGGTACTTGATCCCTCCTTGCTTAACACTCAGCATTATAAGGTATTGATCAAGGATAAAATGGAGCAATCGAGGGAATGGTGTAATGCCTTCTCCTACACCTCGGTGTAGTAGTTATTGAAAAGGGAGCCTTCGGGTCAGCCTCAACTAAGGTCGCTAACTTTACTTATATACAAATAGATATACATATATACATATACCCAGATATATACACATACATATATACATATATGTAAAAACATGTATATACATATATACATATATACATGCATATATGTATGTATATATATGTATATATAAATATATGTGTATATGTAGATGTATATGCCTATATATATATACGTATATATATGTACATATACATAATTATGAATATATATATATATATATATATATATATATATATATATATATATATATATAAGGTTGGTTGGTTGGGTCTTATGGCATATCAATCTTTGTAGGTTATTTAATGCCAAATCCATTTTTAAACAAATAATCATTTCTATTTCAAACAATTCATTTTAGCATGAGTAGACAGTTTAATTGCAAAAATACATTTCTACTTCAAACTATTCAGTTTAGTCAAACAGTTCTGATTCAAGCAACTCAGTTCAGTGTAAGTATGCAGTTTAGTTCTTTTTAACATGAATATATATTGCTTAACACTCAGTATTATAAGGTAAGGATCAAGGATAAAGTGGAGCACTCCAGGAGAAGGAGTAGCGCCTTCCCCTACACCTCGGTGTAGTAGCTATTGAAAAGGGAGTCTTCGGGTTGCCCTCAACGAAAAACAAAGTAATATATATATATATATATATATATATATATATATATATATATATATATATATATTCTTTTATATATACGAGGTGCCTTCAATAAGTTTCCAGACTTTTTTGTACAGGCATTTAAAATTGTCATAGACTCTTGAAAATTCAGTATGTTATTGCTATACATCTTATGAGAAGACTAACCAATTTTTATGATTTCAGGTTCGAATGAACACCTACAGCAGCAATTGGAATACACCCTACTAAAGCCTGATTGTAACAGCTAGTGAATTTCAAAAATGCAATCTGGACGTGAGGAAGAACGATATGCAATAAAATTCTGTTTCAAACTTGGAAAAAATGCCACAGAAACGTATGGAATGCTTCCGATTGCTTTTCGACCATCTTGCATGAATCGAGCATCAGTATTTGAGTGGCATAAGAGATTCAAGGAAGGCAGAGAGTCTGTGAGGGATGATGAGAGGTATGGGAGGAGTAAGGCAGTCAATACACCAGAGTTGATTGGCCAAACGGTTAGGGTCTATGTTGAGGTTTTAAGGGAGTTCAGGAAGAAATTCCGTCGGAAGAGGCCTGCACTCTTCAAATCGGGTCAGTGGCATTTCCACCTGGACAATACACCAGTCAACAACTCCATCCTTGTCACAGACTATTTGACCAAGATGGGTATCAAGACAGTTCCTCACCCCCCCTATTATCCAGACCATGCTCCCAGGGACTTTTGCTTATTCCCTAAGCTCAGAGGCTGTCGTTATGAGACAATTGAGGAGATGAAAGAGGCTGTGACGAAGGTCATTGACACGCTCACACAAGAGGACTTCCATGGGGCCTTTCAGAATTTGTTAGAACGGTACAATAAGTGCATTGCAGTTAGGAGAGATTACTTCGAAGGGGATAAGAGTTTCATGTGTGTGCTATCAATAAAAGTGCCCATACGAAAAAGTCTGGAAACTTATTTAATGATCCTCGTATATATACGTATATTTATACATTTTTATATATGTATATGTATGTATGTATGTATATGTATGTGTATATATATATATATATACATATATATATATATATATATATTTATATATATGCGTGTATATTTATATTATATACGTATATATACATGTATATATATGTACATACATATTCATAAGTATGTATGTATATATCGGTATATATATGTCTCTCTCTCTCTCTCTCTCTCTCTCTATATATATATATATATATATATATATATATATATATATATATTCATTAATAAAAAACACAAACCGGTCACATTAGGATTATAAATTTATTTCCATCCTGTTATGTGTTTTTGATAAAATCAAAAAACACGAAAAAAAAATTAACTGGACTTCTTCAGATCTTATATATATATATATATATATATATATATATATATATATATATATATATATATATATATATATCAGGATAAATGAAGATAATTCTGTAGATTGATCTTAAGTGGGGATTATGTGAGGATTATGCGAAGGGGAAATGCAAACCCGTAATGTAACCGGCCGAAATATTTTTGGACAATGAAATTTTTTCATATTTATTCAACTCTCCACCTGGTCGGATTTAACACAAGATCATTCAATGGCGTAGGACACATACGAACCAAGACTCATACATGACCATCAGAAAAACTGCTTCACCCCATTGGCGTTCACTATTTTTTTGACGTGTCAGGTACTAAACAATGACCACATCCCATTAAGGATTGTATAACCTGGAGGAGGCTTCTTAAGACCTGGCGGTTAACACAATAGCACCCAGAGCTTCTTAAATACACTCAGTATAATTATTGGTCTCCTTAAAAAATACTGCACTTTCTGCAAGGTTCAATAAGTGCATGAAAATGTGTAAACATTTATGTGTTTAGAGTGTGTGTTTGTGTATGTGTGTGTGCGCGCACGCGCACGCGCGAACGGATTCAATTGTGTGTATTCGTATACGTGTTAAAAGAGAAAAGAGAGAAAAATTCGAAGATGAAAAAAAAATCGTTTTCGACTTAATATTCATGCCATAGAATGATTAAAAAAATGAAGGAGAGGGTACATGAGGAAGATTCTGAGTTAAGTTTAAAAGTGGATGTTTCTCACGTGTATTAAAGATAGAATGAGAAATATTAAAAGAAAAAGAAGTAGTGATAGAGAGAGACACAAAGTACACGAACGAATAGGACTTGAGAGAAAACATATCGCTTAAAAATCAATATCCGTTTCCTTACAATGATATTATATCGTTTCTATGTGTATTTTTGCAGGCACGTGAGTGCATTCGAGTTGGGTTTTTTTTTTTTTTGTTTTTTTTGTTGTTTTTTGCTCGTGCCACATCGGACATAATTATTTACATCTTTAAATAACATTGTACGTCCTCCAAGTAACAGTGTTTGTGTAAAAAGCGAAAGTATTTTAGTGATTTTGAGTATGTGTTTATACGTGAAGAAAAGTGAAGATGATGAGAATGGGTGGATAGCGAAAAATCGGTCAGATGCAGACCGGAACGTGACACTGAAGCACAAGGTATCAAGAAACGACTCCCGCTCTACCAATACTTCAAATATCGATGATAAAGAATGGTAAAAACGAAGAAAAAAAAAAGGAAATAAAACGTTTGAACGAAAAACAGAAAAGCAAGCAAGCGATTTCGGAAATAGTTCTTTACAGTGCTCAGCTGAACTTAAGTTTGGGACAAGGTCACCAATCTGGGGTACCAAATGAGGATTGATCAATTTTTCTAGGCATTTAGAAGAATGATAAGGGTAGAAGATAAAAGAGTGAAGAAGAAATGTTAAAGAGAGAAGAGATAAAAGAAAGAAAGAAAGAAAGAAAGAAAGAAAGAAAGAAAGAAAGAAACATGAAAGAAGGAAAAAGAAATGAAAGTGAGATAAAAGAAGAGAATAAAAAGAAGATCTGAAAGGAAGGAAGAAATGAATTTTAAAAAAGGAAGGAAAGGAGTAAAAAGAGCAAGAAGGAAGAAAGAAAGAGTGGGATGGGGCGAAGAAGAAATGAAGGAAGAAAAGGATGAGGTAAGGAAGAAACAAAGGAATGAATGTGTGACATGCAAAAAGAAAACAATGTCAATATCTCTGAAAAAAAAATTGACACCGATTATATGCTGCAATCGGATAGTATCTCTTCACCTTCTCTCCTCCACCTGTATCCCACCCACATCATCACAAAGTCTCCATTTCTGATTTTTTTTTCTGAAATCTACAACCATTTCTTGCAACAGAGTCAAATGAGATGCCCGAATAAAGATACATTGATTTATTACAAGAACTTTCAAAAGATTCACCGTCTTTCTTCATCTTCAAAGTTGTATTTTATTGATTTCCTCATTCGTCATCACAGATTTTACAGTGAAAAGAATACAAACCTGCATGATTTTTATTACTGTAAGATTAACCGCTTCTAAGACTGGTCTTTATCTCAGTTTTAAGGTCTTTCCCCTTTCTTTGTCATATATGTGAGTTAGTTCGGTTCCTGGAAACCCATGGATCTATCCGACCTCCCACATGGCCAGATTTGACATAAAGTCTTTTTAAAGTGGGAGCCTTGAACGAATCAAGACTCACGCGTGGCCGTCATAAAAATACTTAAATCCTTCAGCATTCCCTTTAAGCACGCCTCAGGCGCCAAGCGATAAACTTAGCCCTGCAATGCAAGTAGTGCCTGAGGGAATATCTCCCTGAGACCAAATGATCAACTCAGTAACACCCACCCGATGCAAATACCAAGTGGCCCCCGCAAAATCCAGAAAGGTAGCCTGTTTCTAAGTGTGCACCTTTCTATTGTCTTAATAGGATATGGTCAATGACTGTAAAAGATCATGGACTTATGCAATTTTTTCCACTGGCCACACATACTGCTGTACGGAGGTAATACATTAAACCGACCTTGAGTTGTATTTACCCTCTAAAGCAAATAAACATCGCCAAAGTAATTATCTGATCAGAGATATTTACTAATCTTGATTTGATAAAAGGCCAAAATAATGTCTTCTCTCAGAATAGATAGAATGGTTCAGTATTCAAATGACTCAACAAAACTTAATATACGAGGGTGGGCTGAAAAGTTCATAGGCTGAACATTTCATATGATGACGTCATATCTTGCTGTTGATGACTTCTTTTACTAATGGGATCCAAGCTCCGTAAGAAGTGTGTGGGACCACAAGGAGGACTATGCTGAAAAATAAAGCTCATTTCGTCACATTCCATTGGAGTATTTTGGTCACCCCATGAACTTTTCAGCAGACTCTCGTAACATTTTCTTTCGTATATAGGCTGTGATAGAAATACCTTCCTCATTTAAAACTGTCACAATTGTGATGCAAGTGAATTTACACTAGTGGCAATGGTATCTCCATCTACCATTTTTCTTTCAGATACGATCAGTTACGATTATGGCTTTAATCGGTGATTACTGTGCGATATTGAGTACTTTTCATTTATAAATATACCAAACTATATATATATATATATACATTCAGCAAAACAGCTTTTAAAGATACATAAATTATCACAATAAGCAAATTTGTTGGCGATTTTCTAAGTCATTACGATATGATTTTATAGGTTTCTAAATACTTTCTGGGAGAAAATTAACCGTTTAGATTTTTATCTAAAAGGGCAACAGTATAACAAATGTAGGACATTATTCCTACCTAATTTGTTGCTTGAATTAATTCCATTATTCCTACCTAATTTGTTGCTTGAATTAATTATTTCAGTTTAGATCCTGGTTACATTATCAACACTTTACAACCGTTACATGTACTCGTGTGTTGTAATAGTTAACACGCTAGTCTAGTGGACTATGCGTTGTGGGTGCTCTATACTCCAGGGCCTTGTAGAAAACTGAGTAAATGATTACATCTGTTAGAGTGTAGATCAGTCAATCGGTTGGACAAATAAATAAATAAATTTTCAGATGTGGAATTATTTAACCTGTAGCTGGGGGATAAGTGATTTCATATTTTTTCTAAGGATATTAATCCGAAAGTGAACGCAATTGCACGGCTGGAGATCGAACCAGTATACGATGATCTCGCAGTCCAGCACGTTACTCACTACACCACGGAGACTTCCCTCTCTCAAAAATAGGTGGGGACGGCTCGTGATCTAATGATTTACGACTTCGGCTAGCAGACCATTACAAGTGGGTTTAAATGTCATTAAGTGCTCTATAATTGTTAGCTTGTGCCAACCTAATAAAATAACTACTTACGCAAATGGCTTCTCCCTTTATGATAATCAAATTATTTTGGCTTCGTGTAAGATCATCTATTTTTTTACAATTCTTTTTCTAAAAGATTTCAGGAGAAAAAAAGTCATTGAAGGCTTCATACCGTAAGCAGCGAGGCAAGATGTTTATAAATATGAATAGAGTTGTATATTTCACGTGCCAAACGTGCACTTAATACTTTTGAATTAAGAACGCTATATGCACGTTTGTATCTTTTTCGTTCTATACATTTTATTTGCTCCTTTTATCTCGACAAGCATCCATCGCTGTGTCAACAATTCTCATGATATCAAAATCCTGATGAAGATTATTGAAACCGAAACGTTTAACGTTCGCTTTTCGTCACAATGAATTCATATAATGTGGATTATTCTGTTTTTCTACTTTCTTCGTACTGACGGATTCAGATCCACGTTTACTTTCATATTTTGAACTGAAATTTATTTCACCTATTTTGCGACGAGTAACTTACAAAAACACCGTGCATACTCGTGAGTAAACCCTAAGAGATCAGATTTCCGATTAAACAACAAAACAACTTTTATTTGGCAAGTACATAAAATTGTGCGGCAGATCTATACTCAGAGTCTTATCATAGAAACTAAAATGAGGGTGGCGGGGATTTTTGGTTTACTTTAAGATGTAGAATGAGTGGGGATGTCGATTTTGAAACGCATCTTCTTAAATTGAAAACTTGATTTTTTTTTAATAAGTTACCTGTAGACACTTTGTACTTCTGAAGAACACGTTTTCACAAGAATGTGTTGAACAACATCTTACGACATTTTTTATACGTTACGAATATCTTAGCTAAAAACGGCGTTGATTCATTTTTGTATTTTCCGCTCTCAGTCAGGTTTTATAAATCGCATACAGTCAAACTTCATATCAAAATCTGATTGAAACTGCAAATGACTTTTGTAAAATTTCATTGAACAACACAGATAAATCTAAACAAATAATCATATTTGGAAGATATTTGGAAATTAAGATTGAATGTAGAAAATATAAAGTTCTACACATTCGATCCTAAAACATTAACTGGGAAATCAAAGAAGCAAATAAAGGATGCGATATAGGAATGGACTCTAAGGATGTATTTAAAGGTGAAAACCGTATTTTGTCATTTGTATCGAGGGTAAATGGAAGGTTTGGTTGGATAGAAATTCTATTCCAAGGGAGGCAAATGTAGTTTTAAAAATGTATAAAATCTAATTGAGACCGCATATAGAATATTGTACTCAGGCTTGGGCTTCAGTGTCGAGACTTGGAAATTGGAGGGTAATATTGAATTTGGAGGACATACAAAGAGAGTGACAAAAATAATAATCAGAGTAAAAGGTTACAGTTACAGGGAAGGATTGAAGAAATTATTATTAACTACTTTACTTGAAAGAAGAATAAGAGATGATCTTATTTCAAAATAATCAATGGAATTTCTAATTATGCTCAACATTTTTTTCAATATTTCTCCTCGATCTAAAAAGACAGATTTCAAAAATTTAGCTAACCAACTAAATTTTTTCTCAGATAGAAATGTATGATTTTGGAATAAATTTCCTAATCAGATCAAAAAGAGCAATAGTGTAAAAAATTTAAGATTAAATTGGAAAATTTCAGAAAAAAGTAATAAGGAAAAAAATTTAGAGGGCATTTTTGGAAACTATCGAATGAATTACTTAATAGAATTTGATTTGTGTGTAGATATTGTCGTAATAATGTGTATGCTCTATGCACAGATTTTTTTCTAAGGTGGATGTGAGAAAAGAGTAAAAAGAGTAAATGCCTAAGTCATAACAAACAAATTATAATAACAAATAATAATAATCGGTGAAATAACGTTTAGTATATAACCTGATTCGTTTAAATTTCCGTATATCATCATGGAAAGAAATAAGATTTCACTGTTCATAAAATTCCATACACAGAAAAGAATACTGTTTAATATCCATGAAACAGACAATATATTCTGTTCTTTTAAATGATTCTATTGATTTATTTATTGATTGATTGATGTTTACGGCATGTCAACCCGTCTACAGTTATTTTATACGTAAAAATGAGAGAATTTTATTCCTTGTAAGTTCATATTTACATTATTAAGATTTTCTTTCATATGGTCCAATCAAATACAAGTAATTTTTACTCAGATCTATTCAACCCAGATATGGGACCCTAACAGGTACTACTACTCCAGATCAGAGTGGACCTGAGAGTAATAGCAATGAAGAGATATTCTACTCTCCTCAGATTTTCAAACTAGAGCCTTACCATCAGATGCAATTTATTTTAGCTTAGTTTCGTTTGGTTTGTTTGTTTAACGGCATATCAACCTTTATGGGTTATTTAATACCAAGACCACCCTTGAAGAAAAAACAGTATTAGTAGTGCTATTTAACAAGCTAATTAACCCATACCTGTGAGATAAGGAGGTTAATACCTTTCCAAAAGATGTAGTTTACCATATTTACCCAACCCCTCCGCTCGGGCAGGATATGACACAAGGTCAGTTTTTAAGCGGAGTTTAACAGGTTTGAATTCAGACTTTTCCTTCTCCTAGACTAGTTGCCTCACCAAAGCTGAAGAATAATAGTCTGTCCTACTATTTATCCATAGCTGGAGGGAGAATAATTGGATTCATACCTATTAGTGTTATGTCTTATGTGAAATGCATTCAGTCTCGTCCATGATTTGAACTCGTGCCGCCGAGTCCATTTCCAACGACGATAACCATTACACCACGGACAAATTTAGTTTATTGTTCAGAAAATATTCATATTCAATAGGAATACTTGATACCACATAACTATTATAAGTTATATGAAAATAATTACTTGAAGCTATAATTGTTTACTAAGAATTATTATTAACATGAAACCATATAAGTATGTGCTAACAAATTTATAATTAAATAAAAAAAATCATTGAACCCATTATAATTATTAGTATTAGGAATACTTGATACCATACAACTGTATGAAAATTATTTTTATTAGATAGAAATACTTAAAACCATACATCTGTGTGCAAATTATTCATATAAGTTAGGAATACTTGAAACCTGTACAAATTATTTGTATTTTATAGGAATACTTGAAACTATACAATTGTGTGCAAATTATTCGCATTTGATAGGCTTAGTTTGGTTTGATTTCTTTGTTTTAATGGCATATCGACTTTTAGATAGGAATACTTGATATCGTGTAACTGTGTACAAATTATTTGTGTTAGATAGGAATACTTGAAACCATATAACTATGTACAAAAACTCTTTAGAAACAACTACACAAAAAAATGTAACCATAAACCTAAATTGAATGCGATTCCCTAACATCTTCGCATAAAATAAAAAGACGAGTCAACGTGACTTTAAAATCAACCAACTAAAGGTTGACAATTAAAATAACACTAAAAAATTTTAGCATTCGTCAACGTTAGTTTTACTGTCGCTGTTTAACAAAGAGTGATAAAAAGATTTCTACATTTAAACACTAATAAAGAAGAAAAACATAAATATTCGATTTAGATTTTTTTTTCTCGTCTTTTCTAAAGAATTCAAATTTTTTTCTTGTTTCTTCTGTTTTACTAATTACTAAGATTTAATTAATAACTATATAATTGATTATTATTACAAATAAAGAATTATATCTGGTTACGTTTTAATTTATTTTTTAATAACGAGAACTCGTGTTTTTCACCATTTCCGAACAAATGTGACTCACATATACTTGAGTCCAGTCGACTTGGGCTGTAGAATACATTGACTGCATCTCTGCAGAAGGATAAACACCCCACCCAACGAATGTCCATATAGTCACCTTGCCCAGTCGGCTGGGGCTGTAGAATACACCGACTGCATCTCTGCAATGGGGTAAGATCCCCTCAACGACTGTCCTGGATATGACATTAAACAATCTTACGGTGAGGCTTCAGTAATGCTGGAGCTTTGAGAAATGCGGAGTACCCCTTCATTGCCATCGGTCCTTGGTTCACTCTCTCCCGGAGAGGTAATATCTGATAAGGATCCTATCAATGGGTAAAATAGACCTGTTTGACATTAAAACTGAGTGTAAACGAATGACTTATGCTAAACTGAATTATTAGAAGTAGAACTATTTGATCATTTAACAGTGTGTAAACAAATGATTAAAGTTTGATTGAATTATTAGCGATACATAGCAATACTTGGAACTATTTAACTTTGTTGACTAATGCTAAATTGAATTGTTGGAAATAGAACTGTTTGTTCATTTAACTGTGTGTATCAACTGAATGTATTTACAAATCATAAATTCAATATACATGTAAAAGCAGAATTTGGCGTTGAATAAGCAACAATGGTTGAATTGCCATTTAACCCAATCCAACACAACTCACATATTCTCTCAAAATAGAAATAAAACAAGTTTAGAAAAAGTATAAGTATTTTTGCTAGCACTATGTAAATTAGAATCATTGCCAACGCTCAAACGAATTGTCGATCGATTTCGCTCTCGGCTGTTCGTCTTACCAACTTATCGATTAGACAGATATTTTTATCACAATATTGATTCAAAAACCTGGTCAACTGTCAAAAGCAATACAATCTGATATCTACACGCACTTCTCTTCTTACAAACATTCAAGGTCAATAGATAATATTACAGTTAATATTCAATGTCAGCCAGTAAATACAACACAGTTGTAGCCCTGTCAGCTGTAACTGTAAAATACAGCGACTGAGGTAAACGCCCACCATCACCACTAATGAGCGTCCAAGGTATGACACGAAACTGCATCTGATGGTGTGGGTCCGGCCTTGGACCTTTGGGGAATGTGGATTACACCGTCATTGCCATTACTCCCAGGTCCACTCTACCCAGGAGTAGAAGTAGAGTAGGGTCCCATCAATGAGTCTGTGGGGATTAAATAATAAATAAAAAGCAATAGCATGAAAAAATAAAATAAACACGAAATGAATACAAAAATAACAATATCTCAGGACGCTTCTGACAGAAAGCAATATCGGTGCATGCCTAAAAAGAGGGTTTTCCAGGCACCAAAGAGAAAGCCTATCTCAGTTTTCTCGACATAACTCAACTGAATAGACGCATGTTTTTCTCTCGATAGCCAGTTGGAGCACACGTGTCTGCTAAGGCCTCTGTCTTCTGCTCGTAACAGCGTCGGCTGAACATACCGACCGAACACAGTCACACATGATAGACCCTTAAATTCACAATTTGCCAAAAATAATTCCTGAAAATCCTCTAACACCTTGACTGGGAAACACAGTAATTTCTACTGATTCAAGAAAACATTCATCACCACAAAATAGTTGTAACCTCCAAAAATAAAAATTGAGTTTAAAAGTATACCTGTTTTTTACTAGGATTGGAGCCTCACCATCATATGCAGTTTAGTATCATATCCAGGACTCTCACTGAGGTGGGGTCTTACCCTCCTCCAGAGATACAATTGGCGTATTCTACAGCCTCAGGGACTGAATCGAGAAGTGAAAGAGAAGCAAGATGTTAACAAATTGATTGACAAATATGAGAAATCAACTGTTTTTGATACTAAAAAATGGCCCTAATTTTTGTACAAAAAATCGGTTACAACACCGGGCCACAGTGGACCAGGGAGCGATGGCAATGAAGGGGTACTCTGCATTTCCCAAAGCTCCAGCATTATCTCAGCATCAGATTGTTAGTGTCATATCCAGGACAGTCATTGAGGAGAGGAGTCTCACCCCTCTGCACAGAAGCAGTCGATGTATTCTACTGCCCTAGCCGACTGGGCCATTATCAACAAGGTAGTCACGGGAATAAAATGCCTGAACACTATAAATGCATTTATTATTTCGTACTTTCGAACAACTGCGCATAAAACAAACCTCGCAAACTCATCCAATTTATAAAGGAGTTCCTCAACTTACATTAACTTCATTTGGCACAGAGCCACAATGATGGCGAGCTATGTTATGATCCTATTTACATCATAAGCAAATATTCCTTGAGGGGAGATCAATAACACTGGTTTGCAAAAATAAATTTTTGGTCTGAGGCAAGAATGGGGATAGGTGTTTTTTGTTAATTTGGGTGTGCTGAATTCAAATTTATAAATAGTTTTGCTCTATCCTCTCTAGTTCTCTAGCTTTTAAATAGTCTCATTTTAGTATAAATAGAGGATATATGTGCATATTTCAAGAGTTGCAGCAGCTTATAACAGATAAAACAGGATAGATAAAGAACACTGATTGAATCAATATACTTGGATGACACAATTACACAATTCATAGTACCACAGACAGTCAAAAGTGTGTTTTCTTTGAAGATCTGGTGTATTTTGCCTCCGGGATGTCACGCAAGAGCATCCAGCAGAAGTCTCCCATCATGTCGGGGTTCCATTTGCCTTGATAGTTGCTCTCCATCTTCATAATGTCTTGGTGGAATCTTTCTCCATGCTCATCACTCACTGCGCCAAGGTTTGGCGGGAAGAAGTTGAGGAGGGAATGGATAAAATGAATCTTGAGTGACATTCGGCACCCCATATCCTCGTAAGACTTTAGTAACTTCTCAATACAGGCTTGGTAATCTGGTATGCGTGTGTTACCAAGGAAGCCACTACAGACTGACTTGAATGTTTCCCATGCTCTCAGTTCCTTTAAGTTAAGAAGATCCACAAAATCAGTATCCTTCAGCACTTCTCGGATCTGAGGTCCGACAAAGATGCCCTCTTTGAGCTTAGCAGCACTAAGACCTGGGAACATAGTAGACAAGTTTTGGAAGGCAGCACCATTTTTGTGCAACGCCTTCACGAAATTCTTCATCAAACCAAGCTTGATGTGAAGAGGAGGAAGAAGCACCTTATTCATGTCCACCAGAGGATTCTCCTTGAGGCTGTGTTCGCCAGGAACAAAAGTGTTTCTAGACCCTCAGTCTTTCTGCTTGTAATGCTGGGATACAGCTCGACTATCCCAAAGACAGAGAAAACAACAGTACTTTGTGAAGCCCGCTTGCATACCCATAAGAAGAACAATGACCTTATTTGTTCCGATTCCTGAAACTGGAGATCCTTACATCTTCCTGGACTAGGTTCCACTGTTTAAGTCGAGAAGCCAAGAGCTCTGACTGCTGTTTTGACAGATACAAATCACGAGCAAGATCATTTAGGTCTTCTTGCGTGATCCAGTGTGGCTCATTGCCACTTGTTCCTGAATATGTAGACTCAATATCTTCCAAAGATATTGACTCGGCAGAATCCTCCCTTGAAGGCATTTCTTCATCTGATGAAGAAAGAAGATCCTTATTTAGTGGAGCTGTGGGTACAGGAAGATCATCTGAATGGGAACCGGGTCTCATAGCAGATCGAAGGTTGGGATATTTGATCTTTTTCGTAGAAGATGCATTGAAACCAGTTATATTAGTTAAACAAAATTAACAATCATTAGCGTGGTTTCGCATCTCTCTCCAAACCATCGGGACTGCAAAGTTGAAAGCCGCTTTCTTGCCATTAAACCATGCAGTTAGTCCATTGTAGTAGGGTTTACAACGGATGTGTGGAGCCCAAGACTTGTCCTGATCACCAATTTTACAGTCAAAATAGTGAAAGTAGGCGGTTCTGAGAAGGGAAGTGATGGTTCGACGCCGTGCAACTGTTGTGAAGTCCCCACACATGTAAAAGTAAAAGTAAAGTGAGCGACCATAGTCGAGGGTGACCCGAAGGCTCCCTTTTCGATAGCTACTACACCAAGGTGTAGGGGAGGGCCCTGCTCCATTCCCTGGATTGCTCCACTTTACCCTTGAACCGTACCTTATAATGCTGAGTGTTAAGCAAGGTGGTATCAAGTTCCATTTTTAAAGTCTTTGGTATGACTCGACCTGGGATTGAACCCAGGTCTCCCGGGCCATTGGCGGCCTTGTTGAGGCATCCCCGACATTTTGACGTGCTTGAAGTCATTAGAGAATCTGAAAATATAACAAAGTAAAACTAAATGTGCATTTGAAAATGTAATACTAATATTTAGTGACCCAAAAGATGTGTAACACGATAGTTGAGGGACACCAACCTCCTGCGTGGCCTGCGAGACAACCTCTTCCAATGACTGCTAGAGTGTGGCTTGAGACCTGCTGCCTTAACTGTCAAAATCCGTCTTGATATATAACTATATATATATATATATAATGTAATGCTATCCCTTACATTTAGTGCATAATAACTAAAAAAATAAGCCATAAGTCTCACATTATTTGAATTAACCCTGAATTCATATACGCTTTTATGTACCGTATATGCATAAAATGCACACTGTGCATATCTAAAAAAAACTAGAGGTGATGAGCAAAAACGGATTTCAAATTTGAATTCAGCACCCTCAAATTAGGTAAAAACGGGTATTTTTGTGCTTGCCTCAATTTCTTTGTAAACCAGTAAAATCATCACATTACTGTCAGCACCAACTGTGGAGAGCAAAAAATAAATTTCTTTGTTTAAGGGCATATCAACCTTCCCGGATAACTAAATGCTAAAGCTATCCTTATAGAAAAACATCGGTGTTCGTATTTAATTCATAGCTAGGAGGATAAGTGGGGTCCATACCTTTCCCAAAGATATTTATCCGAAAATGAATATAGTAGAGCGACTGCAGTTTGAACTCGGTTACTTTAAGGTCACTGTCCAGCACTGTAGCCATTATGCCACGGGAGATGTTAATATATGTATCATCATCAAGTCGCATTGACAGCACAGACTTCACTGACCCTCTCTTGCCATCTATCTTAATCATTCATCGTTCCTGGCGATGCACGTGGAGTAATGGTTATCGTCGTAGGAATTGGACACGGCGACACGAGTTCAAATCCTGGACGAGACTGATTGCATTTCACATAGCACTAATACCCTTGAGAAAGGTATGAATCCAATTAATCTCCCTCCAGCTATGGGTAAATAGTAGGACGGACTAGGTTCTTCAGCCTTGGTGAGAACGGCTGTTATACCAAGGTTAAAGAGCCCAGCCTTCCCTAAAAAAAACTATAAATGATGTAATTAACAAAAAAGTAAATAAAAATAAAACTCCCACTCTGGAAGCAGGAGTTTACTCAATCAGATGTGCAACTTGTAATAAACCATATACTGGAGAAATATCCAGACCTCTCATAAAGAGGATTTATGAACACAAACAAGCTCTCTTTAAAAAAAACAATACTAGCTATGCCCTAGTCCTACACAGAAACAACGAAAAACATAATTTTGATCCAAAGGGAGAAAAAACCATAAAATATGCTCAATAAAAAGAAACGATTAGCCGTAGAATCGGCAGTTATTCTACTAGCCGAAACAGTAATACAAAGATCTGAAAAATTTCATTTATCTCCAATTCTGGCTCAATTGTTCATCACATAACATAACATCAACAAACATTTACGTTAAATCAAACACAAACAAACACTACAGTGTTACCAACAACAACATAAAATAAAACAAACATTCTTCTTCACAAATCAAATACAAACGCTACATCGTTACTAACAACAACATATAAAAACAAACATCCCTCTTTGCAAATCAAAAACAAACGCCACATTGTTACCAACAACAACGTAACATAAAACCAAGCGTTCCTTTTTCACACTTACCGTTGAAAATGCTATGTAATATAGCGAAACATGTACGGAAAAAATAGACATCTTTTTACCAAAACTTTTTCCAATTTGTCATTAATACTACGCAACATACTGTCGGAAATATATATTTCCATATTATACACAAATATATAATTAATGCAAATTTCATTAAACATAATAGACATTTTATGTCTACATATTTTCTTTTGGATCCGTTCGAATTCCCGTATTACTTTTATTGTATTCTGGGGGAATTGATTTATGTATTGTCCATAGTTGCATGTATCCCTAGTACTTTCTGCCCGACTTTGGGCCATCATCAGGGGAGGATCTACTACAAAAGTGATGTAACTTTTGTTTTAGCATATTACAACTGTGTAAGGGCGTCTTTGCCGTTGAAGGTTGTGGCGTTTGTTTTTGAATGTGATTCTATATTTAGTGCCAGTAGCTAAAGATATTTAAGTACATTAGCACTGGTTTGAAAATTAATTCTATTAAGTGTTGGCTGCAGGTTTCTGATATGTAATGCTTCGAGAATCTGAAGTTTTTGTTTATTATTTTGATGTTCTAATATTGTTGTGTTGTCGGTGAGAAAATATATAATTATATATATCCACCTCACTTAGTATAATGCTTAATAGCAAACCATTACTAAT
>OY757909.1:68579256-68693125 GCA_963585895.1 Sepioteuthis lessoniana
TCTGCAAAAAAAAATCATCCGGCTTTACATTTGCATTGGATTCTTTTGGTATAAAATTAGCTACTTAGAACAAGGACATTTTTGTCCAACGTTGTTTTAGTGATATATCTCAACCGATCCTCAACAACCAGTTTTCACAGCTTTTATTACCATCAATTGATTATCATGAATCAGGATCCTATTCATTGTCAGATTAAGAAGACCCAGGATTAACAACTTTTACGTGAAATATCTCGTCAAACGTTCTGAACTATTTAACACTAAGTTATTCAAACCATGCAAAAGCATCCTTATAGGCGAGTTAAACCTTAATAAGGATTACATAAGAGTGTTCCTGTTGTAAGTAGCAATTCTTTTGTGATTGGATTGTTTTCCACTCGTGTCTGATATGACAAACCAATTTTAGTTTTACCTTCTGAAAAGAAAATGTCACACCATTACATATGAATGCAAGTGAAAGATATCTCCATCAGTACGAAGATGCGAATGTGTAAACATTTACAAATGTAAATCGCACGAATAAAAACCTGTTTACAAACAGATATATAGCTCTTAATTCATACAGTCGAACCAACCAATATCAATGAAATGGATTCAAACCCTGCTTCGGTGACTTGTATTTTACTGCTCATAAAGAAAAGTTTGAATTCAACTTTGGTTGGTTGGTTGGTTGGTTGGTTGGTATTTTATGGCATATCAACCCTTGTGAGGTATTTCATACTGATTCCTGTTATATATATATATATATATATATATATATATATATATATATATATATATTCAAGCAAGTTTGTTCTTTTTTTTTCTTTTTTTTTTTCAAGACTCCTGGTAATCTTTCTTTTGTCAGGATCTAGATGGTAAAGAAATTGTCCCATATCTTTTGTCCAGGCACTTTCGACCATACTTTTGGTCGTCATCAGGGAATATATGTATATATATATATATATATATATATATATTGAGAAACCAGGAAATAGATCTGACAGTATGAAAATGTAGAGATAAAAAGCACAAGATCTTCAGAGAGTGATTTTACTTATAGAATTATTTACCAGCGTTAAACGGTTCAGTTTTTAGACCTTCATAAAAAAAACGAATTTTTTGCCCAACAATTAAACCAAAAATATCATCGAAAAAATCTTGAGCAACCTTGGAATTAAAACAGTCGTTAACTCTTCAAACGGAATTAGGGATTTAATTAATAATAAAAATAACTACACCCGCATCGAATCCATAGGAAAGGTTTATATATTTTATTGTAAAAAATATGTGGTTGAAACTTCTCGCAGTCTTAATAAACGAAATTAAAAACACAGAAAAGACTTCAAAAGAGTAGACATGAATAACGGTTTGGTCAAACATAATATAGAAACTACTCACAACTTTAATTTTAAAGATTCTAAGATGTTAGTTTAAATGAATAATAAAAATAAACGCCGGAAAATTAATGAATCTCGTATCATTTCAAACCACAATACTATAAACCGTTTTTTAGTTCGTCTCCCTATTTGGTCTGGTTGTTGCTGAAAAGTTACAAAATCTATTATCTAAAATAATTTTGCTTCATCTTTTATATATATTTCGAAAGATAGATGAACAGATAGATAAAAATATTATTCATTTGTTTCGTACACAGTTAAATGGTTTCAATTATTGCTATCAAGCACTAAAAATTCTGTTTTGTATTAATCGTCTGTTTGCAAACAGTTCATCTGGTTTCAAGGTTGATTGGTTGGGTTTATGGCATATCAACCTTTGTAGGTTATCTAACGTCAGTCCTATTTCAAGCAATTCAGTTTTGCATGAGTACACAGTTTAATTGTCAAAAACCTTAGTCAAACAGTTCTATTTGAAACAATTCAGTTCAGCTTAAGAACGCATTTTCGATGTCAAAACAGTTCTATCTCAAGCAGTTCAGTTTAGCATAAGTACAGTTTAATTGTCAAAAATATTTCTACTTCAAGCTATTCAGTTTACTCAAACAGTTCTAACTTAAACCAATCACTTCAGCATAGGTACGCAGTTTAGTTCTATTTAAATCCATTTTTATTCAAATAATCAGTTCTATTTCAAACAACTCAGTTTAGCATGAGTACACAATTTAATTATCAAAAACATTTCTATTTCAAGCTATTCGGTTTATTCAAAAAAATTTAATTCAGACAATTCAGGTTAATATAAGTATATATTTTGTTTATACTTAGTTAAATGTCAAAAACAATTCTATATTACACAATTCAGTACGCAGTTTAAATGTAAGTACACAGTTTAATTGTCAAAAACATTTCTATTTCAAGCTATTCAGTTTAGTCAAAAAGTTTTAATTCAAACAATTCAGTTAAGCATAAGTATGCAGTTTAGTTCAATCTAATCCATAGATAGGGCCCTATCAGGTGCTACCATTCTGGGCCAGAGTGGACCAGGGAGCGATGGTAATGAAGGGGTGCTCCGCATTCCCCAAAGCCCAAGCATCACTGGAACCTCACCATCAGGTTGTTTAGTGTCATATACAGGACACTCGTTGGTGGGGTCTTACCCCTCTGCAGAGAAGCAGTCGATGTATTCTACAGCCCCAGCCGACTGGGCAATATGGTTTCAAGTATTGTTACTTAGCATTAGCAATTCTATTTATCAAATATTCCTATTCAATACGAACAATTTGCACACAGCTATATGGTTTTAATAATGATAATTTTTATCAAATGATTGACCCATACATGGAACCATAACAATTACTACGTCTTTGGTCAGAGTGGACCTGGGAATAATGGTAATGATAGGGTACTCTACATTCTCCAAACTCCAGGACTGAAGCCTCACCATCAGTTGCAGTTTAGTGTCATACTCAGGACATGAATTCAACTTAGATTTTGTTCAATACCACGAATGACGAGCTTGGCTTTTATGATTAAATCTTTTCTAGTAATCGGTCACCCTATCAGTGGGGCTTTGAACAGGCTAACTGGATCCCTGTAAAGAGATGAGACAACCCCCACCAAAAAAGGAGGGTCCTTGTTATGACACTAAACTTCATCTGATGGTGAGGCTACAATTCAGATCTCAAAAGGTTAGAGTATCTATTCACTGCCATTACTCTGAGGTCCACTCTCACTTGGAGAGGTAATATCTGTTAGGGTTCCATCTATGAATTAAATAGATCTGTTTTAAAATATTCGTATTCAAAAGAACCGTGTGCACAAAAACTTTGAAGAAAAAAACACAGAAAAGGTGTAAATATGAACGTCCAATGAACGCGATTCCCTAACATCTAAGCATATTAACCAATCCCTCCGCTCGGGCAGGATATGACACAAGGTCAAATTTTAAGCGGAGTTTAACTGGTTTGAATTCAGAATTTTCCTTATCCTCGACTAGTTGCCTTACCAAAGCTGAAGAACTCAGTCTGCCCTACTATTTACCCATAGCTGGAGGGAGAATAATTGGATTCATACCTTTCCCAAAAGTATTAGTGCTATGTGAAATGCAATCAGTCTCGTCCAGGATTTAAACTCGTATCGCCGAGTCCATTTCCTACGACGATAATCATTACACCACGGGCTTCCCAAAACATCTAAGCATAAAACAACCCTGGAAAGGGTGACATGCCTTTAAAATCAATCAACCAATCATCGGCTTAGAGAAAAATTCTTAAAAAAATGCGGATGGATGTCCTTTTAAGGAAAAATAGAAACTCAGTTTATAGAACCTATCGGTTGCTTAGAGGAGAAAAAGGTTATCATCACATATTCCAAATCAACAAAAACTTTTGAATAAAAAATCAGAATTAGTATCCCAATGTGGATATGATAATATTTTTCTACGTTATTTACTCACATTAAATTATAATAACTCACAGGGAATTAACAAAATTCTTAAAATTTGATAATTATAATTCAGAATTTGAATTTAGTTTTAAGGATTTTTGAGCGTCAGCAACGTTGACAAATTAAACGAAACGAAATGACATATATAAAAATAAACTTAGCGAAACGAAATGTTGGCAAACACGAAAACGTATCTCTATTATTTTGTTACGAAAGCCCAACTTTAATTTTCTCGAACTGGTTGCTATATTGTGTCAAGTCACTTCACAACTTTATGCTGAGAGGAACCCACCATTGATAGTATGGGTCTGAGTGGGACCCTATCTTTATGGGTTTTAGGTAACCCATAAAGACGAGGACGAATCGATCCTGTTTGTCTGATCAGGTTCGAAATAGACGAAGGGAGAAGACCTCCCTTAACCCTCTTGACCAGATTCCTCTGCAACTTGGTCTCGATGGATGTAGTATGGTCGAAGGCTTTAACTGGACCAAGGCGTACAAATTTAGAAGTTTTATCAAGGATAGTGATCAATTTATTTACATAACAATGATAATTCAGGATGACAACTCCAGGTCCCTAATCAGACTTGTGATAACTATGGATTTATTATTATGTGGTGACTTGACCGTCTGAAAGTGTTCACTTCTCCACTTAGATTCCCAATTGGATGCATGGGCTAAATAAATAAGTTTAACCTTGAGATCACTAACGTAGAAAATAGAGGCAGGTTGAAGTCCCACCAATTGCGCAAAAAGGATTTCAAACTCTGAATAAATAGCGCCTTCTCTTACAGTGATGATTTGTTCACCGTATTGAGCAAGTCACACTGGGATTTTCATTTGAAAGAATTTGATCCCTATTTGAATTTACCCTCTCTTTTTTTTTTTTCACTCATGACAAATTCCCCCACTTTCTTTCTTAATCGTTGATCCTCGATAAAGATTGTGATCAGCAAGGATCGAAACGGGTCGACCTTCATATCTTAATATTTTAACATAAATAAAATAGGTCTCTTTTGGGCTATTATTAGATTTTGTACTCCCATAAAATCTTTAAATACACACACACACACACACACACACACACACACACACACACACACACACACACACATATATATATATATCATATAAAAGAAAAACTTTAAAAAATTACTCATATTTTTTGTAATGATATTTATTTCAGCAGACCCTATATTCTTTTAAAATGTTAGATCTGTATCTTCAGACAAAGAAAACTGGACCAAGGCGTACAAATTTAGAAGTTTTATCAAGGATAGTGATCAATTTATTTACATAACAATGATAATTCAGGATGACAACTCCAAGTCTCTAATCAGACTTGTGATAACTATGGATTTATTATTATGTGGTGACTTGACCGTCTGAAAGTGTTCACTTCTCCACTTAGATTCCCACTTATATATATATATATATATATATATATATATGATTCTATGTCAAAGTTGATAGTGGTCATGATAGCTTTTTTTTTTGCTTCTACCTGGTATAAAGTTTCTCTTTCATTTTTTTTCCATATCGTTTCTTTCACACTTTTTACTTACTTACTCTTTCTTTTCACAATTCCCATGTAAATAGACATTGACGCTCATTTTTCACTTTTGACTGTTAGTATTATTTTCCCCGTTTATTTTTCTTCTTATTACTTAAGTATACGCTTTCGTTCTTTCTTTCGTTCTTTCTTTCGTTCTTTCTTTAGTTCTTTCTTGCTTTTATTCTTTCGTTCTTTCTTTCGTTCTTTCTTTAGTTCTTTCTTGCTTTTATTCTTTCGTTCTTTCTTTCGTTCTTTCTTTAGTTCTTTCTTGCTTTTATTCTTTCGTTCTTTCTTTAGTTCTTTCTTTCGTTCTTTCTTGCTTTTATTCTTTCGTTCTTTCTTTCGTTCTTTCTTTCGTTCTTTCTTTCTTTCGTTCTTTCTTTCGTTCTTTCTTTCGTTCTTTCTTGCTTTTATTCTTTCGTTCTTTCTTTCGTTCTTTCTTTCGTTCGTTCTTTCTTTCGTTCTTTCTTTCGTTCTTTCTTTCTTTCGTTCTTTCTTTAGTTCTTTCTTTCGTTCTTTCTTTCGTTCTTTCTTTCTTTCGTTCTTTCTTTCGTTCTTTCTTTCTTTCGTTCTTTCTTTCGTTCTTTCTTTCGTTCTTTCTTGCTTTTATTCTTTCGTTCTTTCTTTCGTTCTTTCTTTCGTTCGTTCTTTCTTTCGTTCTTTCTTTCTTTCGTTCTTTCTTTATTTTTTTCTTTCGTTCTTTCTTTCGTTCTTTCTTTCTTTCGTTCTTTCTTTCGTTCTTTCTTTCTTTCGTTCTTTCTTTCGTTCTTTCTTTCGTTCTTTCTTGCTTTTATTCTTTCGTTCTTTCTTTCGTTCTTTCTTTAGTTCTTTCTTGCTTTTATTCTTTCGTTCTTTCTTTCGTTCTTTCTTTCGTTCTTTCTTGCTTTTATTCTTTCGTTCTTTCTTTCGTTCTTTCTTTCTTTCGTTCTTTCTTTAGTTCTTTCTTTCGTTCTTTCTTTCTTTCGTTCTTTCTTTCGTTCTTTCTTTCGTTCTTTCTTTCTTTCGTTCTTTCTTTCGTTCTTTCTTTCGTTCTTTCTTGCTTTTATTCTTTCGTTCTTTCTTTCGTTCTTTCTTTAGTTCTTTCTTGCTTTTATTCTTTCGTTCTTTCTTTCGTTCTTTCTTTCGTTCTTTCTTGCTTTTATTCTTTCGTTCTTTCTTTAGTTCTTTCTTTCGTTCTTTCTTGCTTTTATTCTTTCGTTCTTTCTTTCGTTCTTTCTTTCGTTCTTTCTTGCTTTTATTCTTTCGTTTTTTCTTTCGTTCTTTCTTTCGTTCGTTCTTTCTTTCGTTCTTTCTTTCGTTCTTTCTTTCTTTCGTTCTTTCTTTAGTTCTTTCTTTCGTTCTTTCTTTCGTTCTTTCTTTCTTTCGTTCTTTCTTTCGTTCTTTCTTTCGTTCTTTCTTTCTTTCGTTCTTTCTTTCGTTCTTTCTTTCGTTCTTTCTTGCTTTTATTTTTTCGTTCTTTCTTTCGTTCTTTCTTTCGTTCGTTCTTTCTTTCGTTCTTTCTTTCGTTCTTTCTTTCTTTCGTTCTTTCTTTAGTTCTTTCTTTCGTTCTTTCTTTCGTTCTTTCTTTCTTTCGTTCTTTCTTTCGTTCTTTCTTTCTTTCGTTCTTTCTTTCGTTCTTTCTTTCGTTCTTTCTTGCTTTTATTCTTTCGTTCTTTCTTTAGTTCTTTCTTTCGTTCTTTCTTTCGTTCTTTCTTGCTTTTATTCTTTCGTTCTTTCTTTCGTTCTTTCTTTCGTTCTTTCTTGCTTTTATTCTTTCGTTCTTTCTTTAGTTCTTTCTTTAGTTCTTTCTTGCTTTTATTCTTTCGTTCTTTCTTTAGTTCTTTCTTGCTTTTATTCTTTCGTTCTTTCTTTAGTTCTTTCTTGCTTTTATTCTTTCGTTCTTTCTTTAGTTCTTTCTTGCTTTTATTCTTTCGTTCTTTCTTTAGTTCTTTATTGCTTTTATTCTTTCGTTCTTTCTTTCGTTCTTTCTTGCTTTTATTCTTTCGTTCTTTCTTTAGTTCTTTCTTGCTTTTATTCTTTCGTTCTTTCTTTAGTTCTTTCTTGCTTTTATTCTTTCGTTCTTTCTTTAGTTCTTTATTGCTTTTATTCTTTCGTTCTTTCTTTAGTTCTTTATTGCTTTTATTCTTTCGTTCTTTCTTTAGTTCTTTATTGCTTTTATTCTTTCGTTCTTTCTTTAGTTCTTTCTTGCTTTTATTCTTTCGTTCTTTCTTTAGTTCTTTATTGCTTTTATTCTTTTGTTCTTTCTTTAGTTCTTTATTGCTTTTATTCTTTCGTTCTTTCTTTAGTTCTTTCTTGCTTTTATTCTTTCGTTCTTTCTTTAGTTCTTTATTGCTTTTATTCTTTCGTTCTTTCTTTAGTTCTTTCTTGCTTTTATTCTTTCGTTCTTTCTTTAGTTCTTTATTGCTTTTATTCTTTCGTTCTTTCTTTAGTTCTTTCTTGCTTTTATTCTTTCGTTCTTTCTTTAGTTCTTTCTTGCTTTTATTCTTTCGTTCTTTCTTTAGTTCTTTCTTGCTTTTATTCTTTCGTTCTTTCTTTAGTTCTTTATTGCTTTTATTCTTTCGTTCTTTCTTTAGTTCTTTATTGCTTTTATTCTTTCGTTCTTTCTTTAGTTCTTTCTTGCTTTTATTCTTTCGTTCTTTCTTTAGTTCTTTATTGCTTTTATTCTTTCGTTCTTTCTTTAGTTCTTTCTTTCGTTCGTTCTTTCTTTCGTTCTTTCTTTCGTTCTTTCTTTCTTTCGTTCTTTCTTTAGTTCTTTCTTTCGTTCTTTCTTTCGTTCTTTCTTTCTTTCGTTCTTTCTTTCGTTCTTTCTTTCGTTCTTTCTTGCTTTTATTCTTTCGTTCTTTCTTTAGTTCTTTCTTTCGTTCTTTCTTTCGTTCTTTCTTGCTTTTATTCTTTCGTTCTTTCTTTCGTTCTTTCTTTCGTTCTTTCTTGCTTTTATTCTTTCGTTCTTTCTTTAGTTCTTTCTTTAGTTCTTTCTTGCTTTTATTCTTTCGTTCTTTCTTTAGTTCTTTCTTGCTTTTATTCTTTCGTTCTTTCTTTAGTTCTTTCTTGCTTTTATTCTTTCGTTCTTTCTTTAGTTCTTTCTTGCTTTTATTCTTTCGTTCTTTCTTTAGTTCTTTATTGCTTTTATTCTTTCGTTCTTTCTTTCGTTCTTTCTTGCTTTTATTCTTTCGTTCTTTCTTTAGTTCTTTCTTGCTTTTATTCTTTCGTTCTTTCTTTAGTTCTTCCTTGCTTTTATTCTTTCGTTCTTTCTTTAGTTCTTTATTGCTTTTATTCTTTCGTTCTTTCTTTAGTTCTACTTGCTTTTATTCTTTCGTTCTTTCTTTAGTTCTTTATTGCTTTTATTCTTTCGTTCTTTCTTTAGTTCTTTCTTGCTTTTATTCTTTCGTTCTTTCTTTAGTTCTTTATTGCTTTTATTCTTTTGTTCTTTCTTTAGTTCTTTATTGCTTTTATTCTTTCGTTCTTTCTTTAGTTCTTTCTTGCTTTTATTCTTTCGTTCTTTCTTTAGTTCTTTATTGCTTTTATTCTTTCGTTCTTTCTTTAGTTCTTTATTGCTTTTATTCTTTCGTTCTTTCTTTAGTTCTTTCTTGCTTTTATTCTTTCGTTCTTTCTTTAGTTCTTTCTTGCTTTTATTCTTTCGTTCTTTCTTTAGTTCTTTCTTGCTTTTATTCTTTCGTTCTTTCTTTAGTTCTTTATTGCTTTTATTCTTTCGTTCTTTCTTTAGTTCTTTATTGCTTTTATTCTTTCGTTCTTTCTTTAGTTCTTTCTTGCTTTTATTCTTTCGTTCTTTCTTTAGTTCTTTATTGCTTTTATTCTTTCGTTCTTTCTTTAGTTCTTTATTGCTTTTATTCTTTCGTTCTTTCTTTAGTTCTTTATTGCTTTTATTCTTTCGTTCTTTCTTTAGTTCTTTATTGCTTTTATTCTTTCGTTCTTTCTTTAGTTCTTTCTTGCTTTTATTCTTTCGTTCTTTCTTTAGTTCTTTATTGCTTTTATTCTTTCGTTCTTTCTTTAGTTCTTTCTTGCTTTTATTCTTTCGTTCTTTCTTTAGTTCTTTATTGCTTTTATTCTTTCGTTCTTTCTTTAGTTTTTTCTTGCTTTTATTCTTTCGTTCTTTCTTTAGTTCTTTCTTGCTTTTATTCTTTCGTTCTTTCTTTAGTTCTTTATTGCTTTTATTCTTTCGTTCTTTCTTTAGTTCTTTCTTGCTTTTATTCTTTCGTTCTTTCTTTAGTTCTTTCTTGCTTTTATTCTTTCGTTCTTTCTTTAGTTCTTTATTGCTTTTATTCTTTCGTTCTTTCTTTAGTTCTTTCTTGCTTTTATTCTTTCGTTCTTTCTTTAGTTCTTTATTGCTTTTATTCTTTCGTTCTTTCTTTAGTTCTTTATTGCTTTTATTCTTTCGTTCTTTCTTTAGTTCTTTCTTGCTTTTATTCTTTCGTTCTTTCTTTAGTTCTTTTTTGCTTTTATTCTTTCGTTCTTTCTTTAGTTCTTTATTGCTTTTATTCTTTCGTTCTTTCTTTAGTTCTTTATTGCTTTTATTCTTTCGTTCTTTCTTTAGTTCTTTCTTGCTTTTATTCTTTCGTTCTTTCTTTAGTTCTTTCTTGCTTTTATTCTTTCGTTCTTTTTTTAGTTCTTTATTGCTTTTATTCTTTCGTTCTTTCTTTAGTTCTTTATTGCTTTTATTCTTTCCTTCACGATTTTTTCTCTATCTTACTCAGCCATTCATTTTATTTTTATTTTCTCTGAAATTCCTTTCCCCGCCACACACTCTCTCTTTCTCTCTTCCCTCTCTCTATTCCCCCTCTCTCTCTCAATCTTTTGCTTTCTTTTCATAATCCTCGCTATTTTCCTTATTTCTTTTTCTAATTTTCTTTAGTTTAGTTGATCTTTTTGTACACTATAATCTCACTTTTGTTTTTTTCTCTTCTTTTTCGTTCCTTTCTTTTTATTATAATCTCTCTACTAATATATATATATATATATATATATATATATATATATATATATGTGTGTGTGTGTGTGTGTGTGTGTGTGTGTGAAACCAGTCGCCAGTGAATTGCGAATAAAATGCTACTAAATTTAAAGATAAAAATATTTGTTAAAATTAATCATTATAAATACTGACAATCTTTGGCCAAGTCGACTGGGACTGTTGAATACGCCGATTGCATCTGTGCAGGGGGTAAACCCCACCTTTGACGAGTGTCCTGGATATGACACTAAACCACATTTGATATTGAGGCTCGAGTCCTGGGGTTCTGGGGGATTTGGAGTACCTTTTCAAAGTCATTACTCTCAGCTCCACTCTGACCCATTATGTTAGTACTTGTTAGGTTCCCATCCATGAGTCAAATAGAAATATTTGATCATTTTCTATACTTGAAACCATTTAACATTATGCAAATAAATGACTTAAACTGAATAATTAGTATTACGTAGAAATACTTGAAATCATTTAACTGTGAGCAAATAAAAATATTTGTATCGATTAGCAATACTAGAAACCATTTAACTGTCTACAAACAAATGAACTCTGTCTCGTTTAAAGAATTTTACCAATAAACTATTCGTTTGCAAATTGTATACATTTAATTTATATGTATAAACAGGATTTGGCATTAAATAACCTTCATGGTTTGATATGTCGTAAAACCTAACCAAGCAACCAAACATATATATTCACTTATATTCAGTCTATCTTTGCCTATTTATCTATCTATCTAGCTAGCTAGCTAGCTTTTGACGCGCAATTTCTATCAGTCAATCAACCTATCTCTTTATCTATGTATCTGTTTTCTTTGACGCCTTTTTCTTTTGCTTTTTTTTTTTTTTCCTCTTTTCAGCAAGTGTGTATGTAAATATATTGGTGTTTGTGTGCCCCAGTAAACCAGTCCAGCTCCATCCTTAACATTAACTTCATTGTCCATTCCACTCTATTGCCTAATACATTTATTCGGTTGTTATTCCACCTCGTAAAACACTTCAAATCACACACACATACACACACACGCACGCACGCACGCACACACTCAGATAACGCCACTATTTTTCTTTCTTATTCGCCTATGATTTTTGTACTGCTTAGTCAGCTAATCGACATGTGAATAATCTTGTTATTTCTCACCAAAATTGACTTGATTGTTCAACTGTAATCTTTTTTGTATACGATGCCATCACAAAAAAAGTAAGTCCTTGAAACAGCAATCATCTTCTAAAATACTGACGAATAATAAAATTGCAATACTCTGAAGGATGAACTTACTAGATATGTGCATGCAAGAAGATGGTAGTTATCCTGTGACCCATACAAGTACACTGACAGCAACACTGTGAAAGTACAAGCTCGTATTAACGCCCAAGAAAAATATTGAAGTATATTAATATGAAGACTTAGCACTGTTTGGTTTAGTTTCTAGGTTTTAATTGCATATCAATCTTCATGGGTTATTTAATACGAAAACCATCCTATTAGTTGTTTAAATTTCTGAGACGAAGTTTGATGATTTTTTATCCTTAAGACTATTTTCTCCTTAAGACTATTGTCTTCATCTTTATGGCTATTTCCACAATGTTTCGGCTGATATGTCCTCCGGCCTTATTCAATAAAGGATTCAGTAAAGAACGTAGTTCGATGTCCCGTGTAGGTTCCCGAGTTCGGCAAACACCTGAAGAAAGCAGGAGGATATATCGGCCGAAACGTTATGGAAATAACAGTAAAGATGAAGACAATAGTCCAAAAACTCTTGATGAAAACCATCCTTGTTGAAGAACAATAGGGTTACTATCTAACTCATTAATGAGAGGACAAGGGGTTCCATACATTTTCCAAGAGTATTAGTCCAAAAGTGAACGTAATAGCGTAACTGGAGTTCGAACCAGCTTACTCTGAAGTCGCAGCCCAGAACTTTAGCCGCTACACTAAAGGACCCCTCTCTATTGAGTACTATTGATACTTCTTTATTTTGGAACCTGTGCGTGTATTGATCTGTATATGTGATTATTTACTTTAATCCAGCTATATTAGCTTTAGTAACTTGAAATACGTATTCACTGTTTGGGGCACCTCGACTGGTGTAACGGTTGGCAAGCTATACTTGAAAACCTTCACGAGTGAGTTCAATTATCATTGGGTGCCCTATTCATTCGGTCTTATGCCACATCTAAGTAAAAAGCTTAATTAATTGCAATATATTCACTGTTTAGTGATTTTATTTTCCACAGGTGTGTAAGTATTCGACATTTTCTCTTATTTATTGAGAGTCAATCTATTTAACTATCATAATTATCGTATAATTATATAATTGTCACTCATAACAAGGTGGGAATACTTCTACATTCATAACAAATTACAAGCAGGGTTGGATTAACCATTAATCAAAACAATCGTGTGTTTACGGCCTCATAAAAAGAGGGGACAACCAATAAAATTTTCCATCATCGGATTTAAATTGAAGTTAATAGGCAAATATTTCAAATAAATAAGTGATTTATTATTTTTCATGTAATAAATTTTATTCAATCTAAATGTTTTTGCGTTTCAAAAAAGATCTGCTGACTTTATATGTAGGCGGGTAGCATAATCTTCGAAGTGCTAAGAGCCTCTACCGAATTTAACCAGGACCTGATTACCGGCATTAAATCCGTTAATTAGACCAAACATTTAAATCCTTTCTTTTCAATATTCCTTTATCATGCAGTCATGATTACGGTTTTATTTTATTGAATAAAAAAACTTTCAGGTTTTAAAATAAAAATTGTTTAACTACAGGTCAGTTTGACTTAACGTTTAAAAACAGCGATTTATGTCAGATCACTGAAGTTAAGCAACAATGAGCTAATTTAGTTCTGAGATAGTGACCACCAAGAAACAACAGATACTATAAGCAATTTGAGGCATTTCTACCAAGCAAAGGTTATCTTAGCGTAATGACTATCGTCATAGCAAATAGAATCGGCGCCTCAAGTTCTAATCTTGGACGATACTGCTTACGTTTCACTTCGCCCAAAGGTCCTTAAAAAAGGCATGAATCTTTCTGTTCTCCTTTCACCTATGGGTAAATACGAGGACAGACTGGGTTCTTAAACCTTAGTAAGGCAAACAGTCTTGGGAAAGAAAAACTCTAAATTCAAGCCAGCATTCTGCTAAAAAAATTGATTTTATGTTATATCATGCCATGACGAAGGGGCTGAATTAATACCGAGCAAAAATTCGTCAATTATGATTACAGGCCAAATTTGCACAATTTAAAGAAATTTTATTCCCATCTTTATTTTTTAAAAAGGAACCAAGAATATTTATATTTACTTGATGAACTTGTGGAAATTTCACGGGTGTTGATGATTATAACTATTCCTTATCTTATTCCTTTGCTATTACAGTACACTTTGCCTTTATTTTCTGATTCTCTCTCTTCGTTGTCTGTCTATGGTTCTTTCAAAGTTTTAGTCAAAAATACTCTCTTTTATCTTTCTTTTATTCTTATTGCTAATAGATTATAGTAATATAAGTATTTACTCAAGCCTACGAAAAAAATATGACACGAAGTCATTTTTAATTGAAGTAAAACTGGATTAAATTCAGCGTTTTCTTTCTCCGAGATTGGTTGCCAAAGTAAAGCTAAAGAACTGAATCTGTCTTACTAATAATTGTATTGTATCGAAATTTTGCGCCATTCCATTCCTATTTGCATTTCAATGTTTTGCACATTGTCATGTGATATCCAATCAGTCAACTTGTCTTTCTGTATTTGTTTTCAGCTCTTTCTTTCCTTTCTTTCTATTTCGCTTTCTCTGTTTCTCTGTTCCTCATTTGCTTATATATAGAAAGGCTCAGAAAATAGTTTAGCTTGAGAAAGTTCTTGAAATGAGATAAAAGGCCGAAATATCACGCCTTCTAAACCGGTCTTAAGTGTTCGATTTATCCAACTTTCCGCATATTTCTATCATATATATATATATATATATATATACGAGGGTCACTCAAAAAGTTCAAAGCCTCATCCAGAAAGAAGATCCATAGCTGAATATACTACTACTTTCTATAAAGCTAGAAAAACTAATTAAGATTTCTGCCTTAATTTCTGTGTAAGTGAGGCGCAAAGAAAGGTGAGAAGTTTGAGACGAATCTAAAATCTGTGTAAGGCTTAGAGTGAGTGAGTGAGTGAGTGAGTGAGTGAGTGAGTTGGTAAAATCTAAATATTTGAATTTTATATTTATTAATCAAATTTCAACTTGCAAATTCAAATAGATTTTTTAATAAAAAAAAAAAGACAAGTCGATTTAAGTTTACGAAAATATCTCAGTCTTCGTGGGTTATCTAATGCCAAAGCCACCCTTGTAGAACAGTAGAAGTACTATTTAAACAATAGATAGAGAGAATAAGAGAGTTTATACCTTTCGCAAGAGTATTACCCTGAAAGTGAACGTGATACTGCGACATGAGGTCGAACTAGCTTACTACGGTTTCGCAGTAGGTTAGACACTACGGCACGGTGATTCCCCCTTCAATGTTAGAGAAGCAAACTAGTGAGTGAGAGAGTGATTGAGTAAATGTGTATCGACCTCAATCTATCATCCCCAGACAATGCAGTAAATTGGCTGCTTGATTGGTTATCGATCACCACCGCTAAAAACGTGAACAAATAAATTCAGCTTACTATGGGGTAAGGAAATGAGAAGTAATGCTTTTTATATAATTACCATTAACATTCATCGCATAGACCAGTTCACATAACTCGGCAACAATATCTCATCTACTCAAAGCGATGTCAACATGTGAATAGGGAAAACGTGGACTGCTATTGACAATCATATGGAAATCATATCTCTTCTTGAAATTTGTAAATTCGTCAGTTAATATCTGCTCGAATATGACTGGCCGTTTTGAAGTGGTGCCGTTATCAACTGCCCCTATTGTTATTTAAGTGAGACTCGCCAAGTATATCCCTCTTTTTATATTTTTGGGTTTTTTCAGCACGCACAGAAGGCTCTGCCTGGTTCGCTCTTTTTGCTTTGTGAGTTCTTATTTATTCACCTTTAACTTTAGGCAGTTTTTTTCTTAAGCAAGGCGGCTTTAGCAAATAGGCCTATTAATCGCTTGGGCTAAGCCTCTTTTCCTAACAGGGTTTTTTTATTACTTGTTGAAATAGTAAGCCTACTGCAGGCTAATGTGGTTTTGGTATGCTGTCCCCTTCAAAGGAAAGTTGAGTCTAAGGTATGGAGGCGGTATTATTGGACATTTTTGCCGACAAGTGAAGCTGTTATTTCGGTCAGTAGATTCAGTAAATGTCTCCGTAGACTCAATGTAAGAAAATTCGAGGTGAAACAGAAAGATATTCATCTCTAGGAGGAGGAAGTGGTGATTTACTCGACGTTCACTTAAAGAAAGAGTAAACATCATTTTCAACAAGTAGAAGCAAGAAACTAGAAGGACACGATTGTCCTGGTTGACTTTATAAAAGAAGGAGACGCCGAGAAAAATAACGAACCCTAAAAACAGACTTCAAAAGGAACTTTGGCATAAAATACCAAAGAAAGGTATTTTATCATTAACAAAAGTTAAACTGACAGTCGGAGGTTGACAGCATTGCTTCGACCAAGTCAGTCGTTATATTTTCATACTCTTCTTTTTTTTTTTTGTTATAATATTGTCGTCAATTGAATGTATATTTTTTGTTACCTTAAATTCAATGTTTTCGATAAGCATAAGGGAAAATATGCAAAGCCGATTTTGTAAAGCTTATTTCTCTTGAAAAAAATTACTTTATGGAAACTGGTTATTTTTGTTTTGAAGAAATATAGATATGCTTCTCTTTCAGGTAGCAAAAGTTAGCATTCCCATTCCCCTTCTTTGTCTACTTTATTTTTTATACGTTTCTCTCCCACTCCGCCAAGCCTGACAGTTACTGCTAGATTTCTTGGGCTAGGCAGAGATAAAGTCAGCTAGGTAATTTAAATAAAGTTGTACTTTATAGCGACTAACATTCGAATAATTTTGTTAACTTTTCGTATGTTGGTTGTTGTAATTTAGAATCAAACATATTTATTGAATTGAGCACATTTCTCATATTCTCTGATAAGATAAAATAAGGTTTCTTTCAAGCAGTTACCGTATCAATACCGCTGTATGGATGCACCACAGGGAATCTAACAAAATGCAGGGTAAAAAGCTAGATGGGAACTACACGAGAATGCTAGGTGCTGCTTTGAACAAATCCTGAAAGCAACATCACACACAACAGCAGCTGTACGGCCTCTTACTTCCCATCTCTAAAACCATTCAAATAAGACGAACGAGACACGCTTGGCATTGCTGGAGAAGTAAGGACGAACTCAAAAGGGGCGTCCTCTTATGGACGCGCTAGTGTTGGCCGACTTGCAAAGACTTACATATGTCAACTCTGTACGGAAACTGGATGCAGCTTAGGGGGCTACCAAGATCGATAGGGATAGATAGCGGGAGATAGTCTGGAAACCGTACTATAGTCACGACTTGATGATGATGATGATGATGATGATTAACCATAACTTCATCTGTGTTGTCTTGATTTTTATATTGCTCATATTTTTTACGGTAGCAGTACTCACGATGATATTTTTTTTAGTTTATTTCCTTTCGTATTTTTAATTTTAACTGTTGTCTAAAAGTTTTTTGTTTTTTTTTAATTCAGCGGCGTTTATTTTAAAGACGTAATCCTGTGGTTTGAATTGTTTTTGTTATTGTTTTTGTTTTGCCTTGAAGCGTAGAGGTTTAATTTGATATAATCCTTGTACAATAAGGGATTCCCAAAGAGCCAAAAGGATCTAATGGAAGAACAATGGAGGATTAAACTGTAGATTACTTTGAAAAAAAAAATAATGAAAAATGGACATGTAAGTAAATGATAAGGTAATCTGCTTCACTTATTCAAATAATTTTCTATAAATTTTTAAGATATTCTCTTGTAGCACGTTTTTTAGGAAAGTTGGGAGGTTTTTTTTTTTTCGTTTATTTATTTATTTACAATTGTTTTTTCTTTCTTCTTTTTCATTAGTGAAAAACGTGTAGTTTACTGATGTCGTCGACAAAATTAAGTTTCACGCTACGCTTTCTCTACTCTCTCTCTCTCTCTCTCATACACACTCACACACTCACACTCACACACTGTATGTGTGTATGTGGAGAAAGGGGAGATGTAGAAAAAGTACGAAAATATGGACTATACAATTTTAAGCGTGGAAATTTTATTAATTTCCCAGGTGAGTTGTTTTCATTGTTATATCAAGCGTATGGTTGCAAGGAAATGACAAAATACAGAGTTGCAAATCAAACGATAAGAAGACAAGTGAAAAATTTAACAACTGTATTAACAAACAAAAGAAACAAAAATGTTCTATTAATTGTGTTGGTGAGTATGAGAAAGTGTGTGACATTGAGAAGTAAAATGATCGGTAGTTGTATTAGTAGGAATTAATTAATTTTAGGAAATTTAACGTGTATTGAATGGTAGTAAAATTAAGAAATAAAAATGGTCCAATATTTGTGATGGTAGGGGTGAGTCACAGACTTATGCGGTCTACCAGAGTTTATGCTGACCGAGAAGGAAAATGCCAGCGTTGAAGAAGTGGAATGTATGTGGAGTGGTGAGACTCAGGTCACGCGGCTTCCATTAAAAGCCGCAGTAGGAAAATTAAGACGAGTGTTGTGTGATGTTGAATGTTGCAGGTATCGCTGGTCGATGATCTAGCGTCTGGCTCTACCTTATTTCTGTCTGGACATCGAAAGATTCTCGTCTTTTAGAGTTCTTCCTTCCTCAAGTCGGATTAACTCTGGTCTTTTTAAATTTTTTCCGCGAATGTCATAGATTGGTCGAAAAATTACTTTTAATTTTATTTTTGTGATAAATCCCGTCAACATTTCACCGAGCGCGAAGTCTATGTGCAGGGACGCATTTTTTCACTTTTAACAAAATCTCGGCCCCGGCAACATCCGGTGAGTGCTCTCCAGTCCTGTTAATTGGAATTACCATTATTTTGTTTATACGATGAATCAGAAAAGATGTCTATCGGCCACATAACATCATCTTCATTTAATCGTCAGCGTCAACCTCAACTACCATGGGGCATTGTTCAAAGAGAAATTTATAATCTTAACCGGTTTAATTACACACAGCACCTTTTCCAAAATTAAACCAATCTTTCTTGCGTTAAAGTCAGTTTAAAAAAAGAAATATAAAAAGCAGAAAGTATTGCTTATTCTATTTCAATGTCATAATCACTCACCAAAATAATCAAATTTTGATGAAACTTGGTACACTGGTGTGACAACTGTTTCAATAGCCTCAAAATCAGTCTTTCTTTAGATTAAATTAATTAAAACTAAACACTCCTAATGCCTCATCATAGAAAAACAGAACGAACAGTTTGACGAACCCAATATACAATTCAAGCATGCTACTTTTACAAGTTTAAGTCCTACGTACGTCCCTAGAGATCCAAAATATGAATGCATTTTTGTATTTTTGTAAGTATGTCTTTGTCAGATCACTCAAAGCGGCACTGGTACTATGTAACCAATACTGTTTCATGGGTCATCGGCAATTAAACCGGCACTCCCATTGAGTTTGCTGGGTAAGGAAGGTGACTAGACACACTACAGGATGAAAAACAAGACCTGTCAAAGGGCGGAGGAAGCTTTTTTTTTCCAACGGTCATCTTGCGCAATTTTCCTGTGAGTGTTGAACCTCCAATTCTTTGTCAAGTTATCCAACTAAGAGAAGGAAAACTCAGATATAGCACCCATGATTACTGGTTATTTTGTTTCAGCTTCTCACTGAATAATAATCATGAAGACTTAAGAAGTGGTATTTGTGTTGTACAAGCGTTGGCCACTATAATACCTTGATGTACAAATGTTCCCTTACGATATTTTCATCTACTAATCTTTCTCTCGAAATGGTCCCATGATCATAGAAGTGTGGCAATGTATGCTGACCTGACCAGTTGGAAGTATGTAGTTGCATATCTACACATAGGCGGAAGGAGTCTTATCCTAACATCTCTGTTGTGTCTTCCTGAGAGAAGGACTGACTAGGTGGACACTTTTATATCTCAGCATCTCTGCTCATCCAGACGGAAGAATGCTGATGGTGGAGTGTGAGAATATGAGTGACGATAGTGATCTGTGAAAGATTATACTGTTGCCATGTGCGTAAGTATATATGCATGTATTTACCCACGCCCTCCCCTTGAGCAGGATATGACACAAGGCCAATTTTTAAGCGGGGTTTAACAGGTTTTAATTCAGTTTTTCTTCCCTAGACCAGTTACCAGAAATAAGATTTGCCAAACTATTTACCCATTACTGAAGGGAGAATACTTATATTCATGTGTATGTACGTATAGAAACCGGAGTTCAATCCCAGGTCGTCATACCAAAGACTCAAAAAATGGTACTTGATGCCACCTTGCTTAGCACTATGCATTATAAGGTTAGGATCAATGGTAAAGTGGAAAGGAGGGAAAGGAGGAGCGCCCTTCCCTACACCTCGGTGTAGTAGCTATTGAAAAGAGAGCCTTCAGGTCACTCTCGACTATGGTTACCAACCTTACTTTACTTTATGTATGTATGTATGTGCCAACCCCTCCGCATGGGCAGGATGAGACACAAAGCCAATTTTTAAGCGAAGTTTAACAGGTTTGAATTAAGAGTTTGCCTTCTCGTAGACCGGCAGCCATACCAAAGCAAAAGAACCCAATCTGCCTAACTATTTGCCCATAGCAGGTGGGAGAATAGTTGGATTCATACCTTTCACAAGAGTATTAGTGCAATGTGAAATACAATCAGCTTCGTCCAGGATTTAAACTAGTCTCACCATGTCCATATCCTACAACGATAACCACAGGAACCTCCAAATATATGTATATATTTATGTATGTATGTATTACAAATAATAAATTGTTCAAATGTAGCATATGTGGGCGAATCTTACTGACAAAAACTGGCTTGTTGAGTCATTTACACATATGTGGATGTGTGATAAAAAATCTTAATTGAAGACACGACCATCTTCTGACAAGAAGCAACAACTATCATATATCAATGTACGGATGCTGGTTGCTATTAAGTTAGATAAAGATTGTAGCAGCATTTCTATTTTTAATTACAGGAAAGTGATTTGAATAAAATCTTCAATCGCATACATTCATTTCTATGTCAAGATATACTCAAAACGAGGCATCTTAGTCAAAATATCTGTCGATGGAGTGCAAGGAGAGTGGAAGCAAGTTTTTCGCTGTGGTTGTAGGGGTTAATGCAAAATAAGTATAAGCAACCTTAACTAAAATTTGAACTCTTCCCCGATTTCATTTTCTGTGCCAATAACTTTCATAGATCCAATATAAGGATATATATATATATGTGTGTGTGTGTGCTTTTTTATCCTCGTTGGTTGGATAACCATCCCACTATGCTCAGTGCTGGTTGTGTATGTAAAGCACAAACCGGAACACACACAGACGATCAGACAAACGATACAACATAAGAGAGTTTATGTATGCGTCAACCCCTAACCTTTCCTCTGAGTATTAGTCCAAAAGTAGATGCAATTGACCAACTTGAATTCGATCGCACTTACAAAGATGTCGTAGTCAAGCACTTTAGCCCCTATGCCACAGGAACTCACCCTCTAGAAGATGATTCTAAATATACTTATTTAATGTTATAACGATACAATACCAAATTATGCACACACTAACTCAAACCGGAGGCTTATCATTCATTATTCTTTCCGATTTGTGCTGTTCGTTGCTATCGTAGCGATAAAAAAAAATAAAAGACAAAAATGCAACTAAAATTGAAAATAGAAATACTAGTTAAGATTAATCATTATTATTATTGGCAATCTTTAGCCAAGTCGGCTGGGGCTGTGTAATTTGCATACAGCCTCTCTGCAGAAAGGGAAGACAATCCCCCAATCCTGGATATGACACTAACCAATATCTGATATTAAGACTCCAATCCTAGAGCTATGGGAATGTACAATGCTTCTTCACAGCCATTACTCCAAGTGTTTGTAGTACCTGTTAGGTTCCTATCTATACGTCAAATAGAACTGTTGAATCATTTTCTATACTTGAAGCCATTTAACAGTATGCAAATAAATGACTGTTAGATTGAAGTATTAGTTTTACATGTAAATACTAGGAATCATTTAACTGTAGGCAAACGAATAGTATTGAAGAGAATTACTAGTGCTAAATAGCAATATTTGAACTCATTTAATTGAGTACAAATAAAACTATAAATGTTAAATATCAATACTTGAAACCATTTAACTGTGTGCAAACAAATGTGCCTTGGCTAGTTTAAAAATTGTTACCTACAAAGAATTCGTTTACAAATCATATATTCAATATATATATATATATATATATATATATAAACAACATTTGACATTAAAAACGTGCAAGGGTTGATATGCCATAAAACATAACCCACCAACTCACCAACATGGCAGTCTTCGTCAAAAATATTAAAATAAATAAAATATGCCATTAACATTCTTTTTTCCAAAGGTTCTTTTCACCTGAAGAAGGCTGCAGAATGCACTGGCTGAAACGATCTGGTAACAAGTGGAAAATATACGAACTTAAAAAAATGCTTCTTAAGATTGATAATATACAGTTTCCTCTACCGATGAGAGTCTCGAGTAAAGTGTTCATTGTTCGTTTATTTGCTTGTTTGTTTTCGTCTTTATTGTCATGTCAAAGTATAATTTTCTATTTGTTTCAACATTTAAATAAAAATTCAAAGAATAAAAAATACTTACAATTAATAAATTATATATATATATATATACGAAAGAAATATGTGAAAAGTTAGATAAATCAAACACTTTAAAACTGGTTTAGAGGCGCGATATTTCGTTGTTTTATTTCATTTTTAAGATCTTTCTCAAATTCAAAAGTTTGAGAAAGTTCTTTAAAATGAAATAAAAGAACGAAATATTGCACCTTTAAAACGGTTTTAAAGTGCTTGATTTATCCAATTTTCCACATATTTCTATCATACTGTCAGATTCACCACAATCTATCCTTTCAACATATATATATATATATATATATATATAGAGAGAGAGAGAGAGTGAGAGAGAGAATGGGGAAGGAACAAACCATTATGAAAAAATTTTCTTAAATCAGAAGAGTACTCAAATAAAGGCTAGTAGAGCAGGATAAAACAAAAATAAATAAACTGTTTTATCACTTCCACAAATCAGTCCCATGTCTATAAGTTTGATGTACGCACAAAAATATACATTAAACTTATTGTCGTGAAACTGACATGAGAAAAGGAGAAAACAACTTACCTATTTTAAGTCATATATATATATATATATATACCTAAACGAATTCCTAAAAGAACCAGGAACTATCTAGCAAGGTTTCATCAACCAGATCATCAGGATAATTCTGACTCTATTTAGTGTATTGAGCACCTTTACATATTAACTTAGGTAACTCGCTGAGTGATTTTTTTCTTTTTGGCTTGACATTGCGGTGCTGCTTGATTATAGTCAAGCAGTACAAATGTTTTTAGTCTTTTCGTTAATTAATGATTTTTTCCCAGATATTAGTTTGTGTAATTTTTTTATTTATTTACCAATTGGATCATCTGTTTCTTTTCTTTTTTTTTTTTTTTTTTTCACGCCTCCAGAATTATAGAAATAGGTATTAAAATAAAGAATAATATATATATATATACTCATAAAATCTTTAGGAACACAAACGTATATGCTCCCCTACCCACATGAGGTTGAGCTCCCTCGCGTACGGCAAGGCTCTTCGAATGAATTGAGCTCTCGGTAGCCGTTAAGTGTATATATGTAAACAAAACAAATGTGATTCATAAGCGTTAAAAATTGCTTCGTTTACGCTAGTTTCCTCGTGACTGTGCGGTAGAATCTTGGGTTGGAGAATGAGTTAGCTGGGTTTCGATCCCAGCTTCGAGAATCTCGGGTGTCTAACCACACTGAAGAGTTATGATACAACGAAACAGAGTGTCTGTGGATGACTATGTATATTTTGGCGGCAATTCTTCATTGATAGATATTTGATTGAACATATTAGACATTTTTTTGTCTACATATTCTTTGTTAATCCTTTTGAATTGTCGTATTGATCTTGTGATATTCGGCGGGAATTGGTTGATAACTCTTCCATAATTAGTTATTTCCCAAGTACTTTCTGCCCAACTTTGGGCCATCATCAGGGGAGGATGTATTACAAAAGTGGTGTAACTTTTGTATGTACATTGCTACTTTGTAAGAACAGCGTCTGTACTGTTATAAAGAGTAACGTTTACTTTTCAAATTTGTTTCTATAAATAGCGTCAGTAGCTAAAGTAGCTAAAGACATTTAAGTACATCAGCACTGGTTTCAAAATTAACTCTATTAAGTTTGGGTTGTATGTTCCTAATATGTACTACCTCGAGAATCTGTAGTTTTTGCTTGATATTTTGATGTTTTAATATTGCTGCGTTTTCGGTAAGAATTTTCCGTAATTCTGTTCTTGGGCATGAAAGTTTTTTTATAGATACTGTGCTATGGAACTTGTATCAGAAAGATGCATTGTAAGTCTTCTCGATTGGGTAGTTGAGGTTAAACCAATATATATATTATTATTTTCAGAGATACAATCTCCTAAAGGACATTTAAATTGATATATAACGTTGTTTTTTTGCAAAACTCCAATCGAGGGAGAGGAAATATTTTAAATGACTAAAAATGACAAAAAATGTCTATTATGTTCAATCAAAGGTGCCCGTAATGTAATGGTTATCGTTCGTAGGAAATGGACACGGCGACACGAGTTCAAATCATGGACGAGACTGATTGCATTTCACATAGCACTAATACCCTTGGGAAAAGTATTAATCCAATTATTCTCCCTCCAGCTATGGGTAAATAACAGGGCAGACTAAGTTCTTCAGCCTTGGTAAGGCAACTAGTCTAGGAGAAGGAAAACTCTGAATTCAAACCTTGTAAACTCAAAAACTTAAAAATTGACCTTGTGTCATATCCTGCCCGAGCGGAGGGGTTGGTAAATATGATTATCTTAAATTATATATATATATATATATATATATATATATATATATGAGGCATTCGTAGTGTCTTGGTTACCGTTGTAGGAAATGGACACGGTTACACGAGCTCGAATCTTGGATAAAGCTGTTTGCATTTCACGTCGCTCTAATACCTTGGGAAAGATATGAATCTAGCAATAGGTAAATAGGGGAGACTGGGCTCTCTAACTATGGTATGGCTACCAGTCTGAAAGAACGAAAACTCTATATTCAAACCTGTTAAACTTCGCTTAGAATTGACGAGGTATTGCATACTGCTCGCGCGGAGGAGTTGGTAACTATCTCTCTCTATATATACGTGTGTGTGTATGCGTGTGCGTGTGTGAAGGGATATCAACATTTAGATTTGTCTTGTATTCGTGTAATTTTATTGTAAATATCTCTCTCTCTCCCTTTCTCTTTTCTCTCTCTCTGTTGGTCTCTCGGTCTGTCTGTCTCTCTCTCTCTCTCTCTCTCTATATATATATATATATATATATAAGAATTAGAGACAGAATGAGAAATAGCCAGATGTTCAAATGTATATAGAAACTAAAATAAACCTCTCTAAGGTACGTTCTCACAAACGCGCGTCCTCGTGCGCATGAACGCCTAAAATGCTCGCATTCACAAACTAATACGAACCTTAGGTATACACAAACATGCATACTCAATGTTAACAGACAGCTGCAGACAAATATTCAGCCAATGGCAAACACAGAAAGAGAAAAAGAGAAAGAGAAAATTAATACGGAGAGAAAAAGCTTCAGAAAAGAGGAAGAAGGTTTGAAAGTCGTATATTGTCCTTGACTGAATTCTAGTTCGTTCATGTCAACATATATATTTGTGAATGTGTGCGTGTGTGTGTGTCAGCCATGATTCTTAAATACACTAATTATTTTTTTAATTATCGTAGATTTAACAAAGCAATTTAAAAATATGTTTTCACAGAAGTTTTGTGTCTGTCTGGTCGTCTATTTGGGTAACAGATTTTTTTACGGCATGTCAGCTCTTGTTGAGTTATTATGCCGAAGTCAGTTTAATAATCATGGACTTTAATTATATACGCTTCAAAAATATCATTTTGAACACTTCACTATTTGATAAATCTACTTGACCCATATATTGGACCCAAATAGATTCTACGAATCCGAATCAGAGTGGACTTGGGAGTAATGGCAACGAAGGGGTACTCCACATTCCACACAGACCCAGAACAGGAGTTTCACCATCAGATGCAGTTTAGAGCTTGGTTTTTTTTGGGGTTTTTTGTTTTTTATTTGGGGGGGGGTTGTTGATTTTGTTTTGGCGGTATTTCGGAGAGATTGTTTGTTGGGGGGGGGTCTGAGCGGGGGTTATCTTAACTCTCTGCAAGAGAAGCAGTCGACATATTCTAAACCCCACCGACAAAGGGGAATTTGTGTGTGGGAGGATGCATGCGTGTGTGTGTGTGTGTGTGGACCTTCTCATTTTCTATATATTGTTATAGCTTTATGTAAACATTTACAGGGAGTCCCCGTAGTGTCGTGGCAAACGTACTGGATAGCGACATCGGAGTAAGCAAGTTCGAACTCCAGTCGCACTATTATAATCACTTTCGAGTTAATACCCTTAGGAAAGGGATGAACCCCCTTATCTACCCATCAGTGGGTTAAATAGTACCATTACTGTTCGTTTACAAATATGACTTTAGCATTAAATAACCTATGAGGGTTGATATACCATTTCAAGCAGTAAGGTAAATACTTTTAAACAAGTCTTTATTTCCATATTTTTTTTTCTGGGAGATTTAATCTCTTCTTTGTGTTTCTAAAATTGCCATAAAGACACTGGAATTTTTAGAAGAAAAAAAAATTGGAATGTTAATTACTCTTTTTTAAAATCATAGACAAATCATTTTATCAAAACTGTTTACGGAGCACTTTTTATAATTTACAAAATACTGGTTAGTACACATTTGAACTCACCAAGGTTGAAATGCCACTAAAAAAAGAAACCAAATCAGTACACATTGGCCAAGTTACGAGAACAAATAAGTATGCATGATTTAAATGTAGATTAAAATAATAGAAAACTATATACTTGAATAAAATAAACACGAATACCAAACAAAATAGGTACAAACGTTTGCATGCACGTGTGTATACTTGTGCGCGCGTCCGCGCGTGTGTTTACAAAAGTAGAATGTACTGAGAGATAAACAAATGAATAAAATTTGTATGATTACATTTCGTTATGTCTGTCGACACTTGTGAATAATATGGTAGCTGTAAAAAAACAAAAAAAAAACTGTAATCTCAAACATGGTTAAAGTTAAAACATCTAAACTATGCACATATTCATTTAGACATTATATATATATATATATATATATATATATATATATATATATATATATATATATATATATATGAGTGTTTGGTTGTTTGGGTTTTATGGCATATCAACGTTTGTAGGTTATTTAACGTCAGATCCATTTTTATACAAATAATTAGTTCTATTTCAAACAATTTGGTTTAGCATGAGTACACAGTTTAATTATCTAAAACATTTCTATTTCAAGCAATTCAGTTTAGTGAAACGGTTCTAATTCAAACAATTCAGTTTTTTGTACAAGTACAGTTTTTGCCCACACACAGTTAAATGTCAAAAAAGTTATATTTCAAACAATTCAGTTTAGCGTAAGTACACAGTTTAAATATCAAAACAATTCTATTTCAAGTAATTCAGTTAGGCATAAGTACGTAATTGAGTTCTATTTGACCCATAGATAGGACCCTATCAGGTGCTACCATTCCGGGCCACAGTGAACCTGGGAGCGATGGCAATGAAGGGGTACTCAGCATTATTCAAAACTCCAGCATTACTGGGACCTCACTATTAAATTGTTTAGTGTCACATCCTGGACACTCATTGGTGGGGACTTACCCCTTTGCAGAGGTACAGTCGGTGTATTCTACAGCCCCGGCCGACTGGGCAATATATATATATATATATATATATATGTGTGTGTGTGTGTGTGTGTGTGTGTGTGTGTGTGTGTGTGTGTGTGTGTGTGTGTGTGTGTGTGTGTGTGTGTGTGTGTGTTTGTGTGGAAAAGTGCATAAGTATTGAGAAATATCAATGAAAAAATCGACAGTTTGATCCATTATAACCCAAAATCTTAATTTTCAGATTTATGATGTAATTATTATAAGGAAACACGTAAAATGGATAATAAACATACTGAAACATCTATTTAATCTTTTTATTTCATTGTAAATATAAACTTTATTAATGCAACATATGCATTAAATTTATCAAAATATAAGTATTTAATGAGATTTTCATATTCATTTTAACTGCTAAGTTTATTATTCATTTGAATTACAAATTTTTACCTGGAAGCATTTATTCAAAGAATACACACTCGCAAGCACGTATAAAATCAATAAGTCCGTAGCCTAAGGATGAAGAAAATTTTAGGTGATGAATATTTATTTTTTCAATGTAATCTGCCAATTTCAATTTCATTTGATTCAGTGGTGAATATTCTTTACAAAGTTCAAACATTGTACTGTGGTAACGTCAGATAAAATTCAGTTGCAGATTTATTGATTCGTCCTCTTATCTATCCATATGTGTTCAGCTTATATATATATATATATACATATATATATATATATATATATATATATATATATATATATATATATATATATATATATATATATATATATATATATACGTGGTGCCTTCAATAGGTTTCCAGACTTTTTTGTACAGGCATTTAAAATTGTCGTAGACTCTTGAAAATTCACTATGTTATTGCTATACATCTTATGAGATGAGTGACCAATTTTTATGATTTCAGGGTCAAATGAATAGCTACAGCAGCAATTGGAATACATCCTACTAAAGCCTGATTGTCACGGCTGGTGAATTTCAAAAATGCAATCTGACACTTTAGAAGAACGATATGCAATAAAATTCTTTTTAAACTTGGAGAAAATGCAAGAGAAACGTATGGAATGCTTCAGACTGCTTTTCGACCATCGTGCATGAATCGAGCATCAGTTTTTGAGTGGCATAAGAGATTCAAGGAAGGCAGGCAGTCTGTGAGGGATGATGAGAGCTGTGGGAGGAGTAAATAAGTCAATACACCAGAATTGATTGGCTAAAGGGTTAGGGTTAGGGTTACTATGTTGAGGTTTTAAGGGAGTTCATGAAGGGATTCCTAGGGAAGAGGCCAACACTCTTCAAATCAGGTCAGTGGCATTTCCACCAGGATAATGCACCAGTCCACAACTCCAACCTTGTCATAGACTATTTGACCAAGATGGGCATCAAGACAGTTCCTCGCCTTCCCTATTGTCCAGACCTTTCTCCCTGTGACTTTTGGCTATTCCCTAAGCTCAGAGGCTGTCGTTATGAGACATCTGAGGAGATGAATGAGGCTGTGACGAAGGCCATTGACATGCTCACACAAGAGGACTTCCATGGGGCCCTCCAGAATTTGTTGGAACGGTACAACAAGTGCATTGCAGCCGGAGGGGATTAGTTCGAAGGGGGCTAGAGTTTCATGTGTGTACTATCAATAAAGTGCCCATACGAAAAAAGTCTGGAAACTTATTTAATGAACCTCGCGTGTGTGTATGTGTGTGTGTGTGTGTGTGTGTGAAGATTATTGTTATACCAACAAGAGAAAAGTAAATATTTTAACATGAATTGGTCCGCAAATTAATTTGTATGTGGTACTTAAGATTTTTATTTTATATAATAATTTTCTACAGGTGTATCAAACTTTGTGGTCATCTTCAAGAAACTTATAATCGTTAGAGCAGTCTTTTTTCTGATTTTTATTGTGAAGATTGTTCTAATATGGTTGTGATTCTATTTATTCCAGGATTTGTGTCTGTGATTGTCATTTTGGAGTTAATTGCCTGTGAAAATCTTTGACCTTAACAGCTCTTTTGGAATATATATTTACAAGAATGTACTATGTGTGTGTGTGAATGTGTGAGTGTGTCTGCATTCGTATACATATATATTGACCCCTTTCACACAGATATTTTCAGGGTTGTCGTTTTTCTTTTCTCTCTCTTCCTCTCTGAATTGAATGTAAGATATTCTGTGTATCTGTATATGTTTTCGTTTGTGAGTGTGTGCGTGAGATTTAGTTCTATTTGTTTGTTTAGATGTGTACAGGAAAAAATCTTCGGTATAAAGGTCAGTAAAAAAAATTCATATTTTTGATAAAACTTTATAAGTTCTTTTTTCTCTTTATGGTACATCATACGATTCAAATTAATAATAAACTGTGCAGTTGATAACCAAAGCAAAACTGAAGAGATACTCAAGTTTCAAATAATAAATTGGATTGAGTTCCAGATAATATTAGAAGAGAACGGTTGAAATGGGAACAAAAGGTAAAAAGCTCGCCTCTAATTTTTATTTATCTTCGTTGATATGTTGAAAATTGTTACTTGTCTGTAAATATCTCTGCAGTACAATCGAAGTAATATCTAATGCTTTCCTTTTTAATTTTCAAATTTATGGAAAGGGAAAAAATTGGGGGGGATGAAAAAACTAGGAAAATGAGCATAAATCTTAGTGATAATATTGTCCTCTTCCTATTCCCAAGTCACTTAACTAAAACTCTTTTTAACAAAAAGCTGAATGACAAAAATATCAGATGGGGATAGGGTAAAGGATTTGGAATACTTGGAAGGGCTGAACAACGAATATCAAAAAATTGTTCGGGTTTAAACAATTTAACAGTTTTATCAGTTATAAGTTAATCCATGAACCAAGTAGCGAATGAAGGGTTTTTGTTTTTTTTGTGACCAGCTTAAGTGTCCTCTTGCTTCTAAGAATACCGAGTCACATCTGAGTCAGAAGCACAGATCAACCCCTAGGTCTGGTATAGGCACCATGAAAAATGACTTATACAAACCTAATTCAACGTGGGACCCAGACAGCTGGTCTGGGCGTCACGAGCAGTAGGTGCTCCTTTAATAACCAACTGGGAGGACCCGGCGACCTCCTGCGAATGTTGGCTGTTCTATTTTCAGGTTCACAAACAATGATCAAAACAACTACTCAACTCAGAGACACCAACGGAAAAAATGGACAAGGAAAAACAACAATCGTGTATTTAGTTGTATTTTAAGATCAATCCTACACAGAGGGGCTATAGAAAAAGAATGAGAGAAAATTGGACAGAATCCGTTAGATTTAATACAAGGCAAAAACTTGCTGACCAAGTAAGAATGATATGAAAGAAAGGTTGGTTTTCTGACCTCGGGATACTAGAAATATGTGAACAAGTAATTGGGAATAATATGAACAAGATACCCCAACCCGAATCGAAAAACTATATCTGAAAAGCAAGAGTCCTTTAACGGAATAGTGACACCAAATACTGAAACCCAACACACCACTGATCTCAGCACCACAAAATAAATGTTAACATAATAAAATAGAATAAATTTAGAGTTAATAAAGAAAATCACGAGTGAAAAGAATACCACATTACCATCCCTCAGTAACCAAGACTGAAAAAAAGTTGAGGTAAAAACCGAAAAGATAAACAAATTATTACCAAATATCCCCCAAAGAAACACCACTGAACTAAACGAGTTAATTTAGGCAGGAGCGAAACTGGTCCGTGATAAAATCAGTGTTCCTCTCGGAAACCCGAACAGAAATACAAAATCTGGGCGGGAAATTAGTCTAGAAGAACAGGTAAAGAAACAGCAACAATAATCGAGAGTGTTAGGGATAGAAAAAAAACGCGAATATATGTTTGAATGATGAAAAGACCAAAACAAAATAGCAGACATGTCTGACAATTCAAATCAAAAGCTTTTGGCTGAAGAAGGGTGACTTAAAAGATATCGAGTCAGGGTCAAGCAATACAAACCAAATAGGATATTCCAAAATAATGTAAAAAAAAACCCTCTACCAATAAGTAGGTGGAGAATACACGAGGACAAACCAACAACCAGACGCAAAGTAAAACAATTTTGAAGTAAAATATGGGAACCGAAAGAACATAACAGAAATGGATAAATTACATGAAAAAAGAATTACAAGGAATCGACGTAGGAATTAAGGCGGACATACACCTGGAATCGCTCAGAGCAACACTGAAAAAAGTACCGAATTGGAAAACCCCAGGCCGTGATGGTATACATGGATTCTAGTTTTAAAAATTCACGTCCTTCCACAACAGAGTGACTCTTCAGCTGAGTTGATGCCAAGAAGAAGCAAATATAATCAAATGGATAACCAAGGGGAAGACTTGCCAGATCCAATAAGATCCCCAAAAAGGAACCATCCCAAGCAACTATAGACCTATAATGTGTCTACCTATAATGTGGAAAATCCTAACTGCATAGATTAGAAAGGAAATCTATTACTCGCTAGTATACTGCGGACTGCTTCCCGAAGAACAGAAAGATGCCACAGAAGAACAAGAGAAATTGGTGATTTACTATACATTGATCAGAGCATTCTCGAGGAAAACAAAGAGAGGCAATAGCATGGATTGACTTAAAAAGGCCAACGATATGGTCCTGCAAATCTGGGAAATAGATAGAAAATGTACAAGATGTCCGACAAAGTCATAAAGTTAATTATGGAAGACATGAAACTTGGAAAATGGAATTGACAGCGGGAGGAAAAACTTTAGTAGAAGTTAAAATCCAGAGAGGTATCTTCCTGAGAGATAATTTTCGTAATAGCAAAGACGCCACTCAATTACCTACTTTGAAAGTGCACTGGGGGCAACAAATTTATAAAATCGCCAGAAAAGATCACCTTATCTACATGGATGGCATGAAGCTGTTTGCAAAAAATGAAAAAGAAAAGACTGATACAAATATTAAGAATATACAACCAGGATATAGGAATGGAATTTGGCATAGAAAAATGTGCCATACTCGTAAGCAAGAGTGAAAAGGGCAAATAACGGAAGAAATATACGTTTGGAGAAAAAGAAAATTACAAATACTTGGGAATGTTGGAACTGGACACTATCAAACAAATAGAGATGAAAGAAAAAATAAGAAAAGAGTACCTCAAATGAACGAGAAAGCTTCTAGAAACCAAACTCTGGATCTGGAATCTTAACAAAGGAATAAACACCTTAAGGCGGACATACACCTGGAATCGCTCAGAGCAACACTGAAAAAAGTACCGAATTGGAAAACCCCAGATACTCTGGACCATTTTTAAAATGGACGAGAAGAACTGAAAAATACACCAGAAGACAAGAAAATTGATGACTAAGCACAAGGCCATACACCCGAAGGATGACAGACTATATGTGCGAAGAAAAAAGGAAGAAGGAGACTCGTCTGCATTAAAGATTGCGCGGGTAAATCAATACGCGAACGCGAAGACTACATTAAAAAGCGCCCGGAAGAACTAATTGCAGCGGCAAATAACATAACAAACGATATAAGGACAAACAGAACAACAATAACTAGAGAAAAGAAATTGAAAAAAAACCCAACTGTATTGGTATTTCAAGCGAGAAACTGGAGAAACGTCACGCGAGAAATCCTTGACAAGGCTACGCAAAGGAAATCTCAAGAGAAAAACTGAATCTCTTCTAATAGCAGCATAAAGCAGCACCATTAGGACCAATCACATAGAAGCCAAAATCGATAATACACTACAGAATAGAAAGTATAGACTGTTTGGTGATAAAAACGAAACCATTTATCACCTAATAAGCGACTACGGCAAACTATCGCAAAGCGATTATAAAACTAGTCACGATTGGGTGGGAAAGATTATCCACTGGGAACTATGCAAGAGATTGAAATGTGACCTTACTAATGAATAGTACGTGCACAAACCAGAATCCGTCCTGGAATGAGACGCATAAAATTCTTTGGGACTTTGAGATCAAACAGATCACCTAATCCTGACCAGAAGACCAGACCTAGAGATAATTAACAAAAAACAAGAACTTTCCGTATAATGGACTGGGCCGTCTAGGGCATACTACTGAGCGAAAGTCAAAGAAACTGAAAAGAGTGAGAAAAACTGATTACAGCCACCAAAAACAATACTGACAGTGCGAGGACTAACAGAACGACAATAACCAGAAAACAAAAATGGGAAGAAAAACTCTATGGACGTTTTAAGTGACTAATTGGCAACATCTCACGCAAGAAAACATGGACGTGGCTAAGAAAGGAAAACCTTAAGAGAGAAACTGAATCTCTCCTTATAGCAGCATAAAACAATGCCATAAGAACTAATCATATCAAAGCAAAAATAGATAAGACGCAACAAAACAGCAGATGAAGGATATGTAGTGATAGAGACGAAACGATCAATCACATTATAAACGAATGCGGCAAATCAACACGGAAAGAGTATAAGACTAGACATGACAGGGTGGGCAAGGTGATCCACTGGGAATTGTTTAAGAAACTGAAATTTGACCATACGAACAAATGGTATATGCACAACCCAGAATCTGTCCAGGAGAATGAGACACACAAACCCCTATAGGATTTTGACATACAAACGGATCACCTAGTCTCATCCAGAAGACCAGACCTTATAATAATCAATAAAAAAAGAGAGAACGTGCAAAATTGTAGACTTTTCTGTCTCGGCTGACTACAGAGTAAAACTGTAAGAAAGTGAAAAGAAGGATAAGTACCTCGAACTTGCTAGGGAATCGAAAAATCTGTGGAACATGAAAGTGAAATTTATACCAATTGTAATTGGTGCTTTAGATACAGTCACCGAAGGATTGGTACAAGGACAGGAGGACTTGGAAATAAAAAGACGGGAGGAGACTATCTAAACTAGTGTATTATAGAAATCAGCCAGAATACTGAGAAGAGTCCCGGAGACTTGAGGAGACTTGCTGTCACACAAACTTCAGTGAAAGACCATCAGCTAACGCTGATGTGAAAAACTCTCAATGAGTAGATAATAATAATAATAATAATAATAATAATAATAATAATAATCGAGCCCATCCAGACTACATTATGGTTGAGATCGGCCAGAATACGGAGAAAAGTCCTGGAGACCTGTGAAGATTCCCTGTCATTCAGACTCCAGTGAAATCCCACCAGCTAACGCTGGCGTGGAAAACTCACCAGAAGTAAAATAATAATAAGTTAGCTATTAAGATTGTACGAACAGTCTCTACTTGTTCTAAGAGTAACAGATCTTTAACTTAAAAGTGCTATTCACCATTGCCCCGCCCGAACAAGGGCCACTATTATATCATATTAAATTAACAGTATGTAATGAGAAACAGGTGAAGGTAAAATCAGAACTAAAAGAAGGTTAACGTAATTCGACCTCATCTGGCAGCAAATGAAGCGACGTAGTAACATTTAATTCCACCGGATGACTTAAATGATATTGTATCACTTTCAAGATAAAAAAAAAATTCGATTGAAAACAAAATCTTGTGTCAACTTTGTACTGGAAAAAAACCAATTAAGTTGGTTTAAATTTATTTCTATAACATTTTTTGCTTTGAGAACAGAAAATATCTTTGCGTTGATCAAGACTATTATAAAATAATTAGAATAATTTTATATTATCTGTTATCACACAATTGTTTTTATGGCGAAAAAATAATGTATATATATATAAAAATAAGTAAAGTTGGCGACCGTAGTTGAGGGCGACCCGAAGGCTCCCTTTTCATTAGATACTACACCGAGGTAAAGGAGTAGCGCCCTCCTCTCCACCTCAGCGTAGTAGCTAATGAAAAGTAAGCCTTCCGATCGCCCTCAACAACAGTCGACCAAATTATATATATATATATATAACTGTAAAGTTTGTTGAAAAACCAGAAGTTACGAAGTGTTTTCTTTTAAGAAAAGTTAATGTTAGTGAGAGCGTAAATATTTGTAAAACATTTACGTAGCAAGAAAGTAGTTTTATGCATAAAATATAACAATTTTGTTTAGCCTTAATCAAGTTGTTATATTTTGTGAGAATAAAAGATCTTTGTGTGAGTATGTCACTATGTAAGAGAGAAAGTTTATATATGCGTTAATATGTACGCTGCTGCAACTGATATTTTTATTTACAGGAGGAAAGATTGAATTAACTCTATGAATATTTACGTAAACAAAACATAAACGTTCAATTGAAGATAATTTCAAATTAAATGCATTTTTGCAAAATAAATAAACTGACAATTTTTGAGTTGGCTACAGAATAAATATGTAAAACCTTCTGAAGATGTATTCATTTTCTTGCTATTTTCAAGATTAAAGTAAACTCGAAATTAGATATAAAAGTTTTATGATTAATCAATAACTATAATTGGTTTTAGAAAATGTATTTTTAATATTATAGAAGGGAAAAGATTTTTTTAATTATTTTGGATTTTGATCCTTCAAATTTTTCGTGGCAAGTTAAATCTTGTTGCCGGCGATCTCAAAGAAGTTTTAAAACAGTACCGATTGGTCAATAAAAGCAAAAATGCATATACAAAATTACTCGAGTCTATTTTTGCATAAAAATTAACACATTCTTTAGGATGGAAAACAACTGACTTCCCATATATATATATATATATATCAACCCCACCGCACGAACAGAATACGACACAACGTCAATTTTTAACATGTTTGAATTCAGAGTGTTCCTACTCCAAGACCGGATCCAATACCAAGATTAAAAAGCCTAGTCTATCCAACTAGTTACCCATAACTGCAAGGAGAATAATTAGATTCAGACCTTATCCCAGGGTACTGGCGCTATTTGCAATGCAAACAGTATCGTTCAGGATTTGAACTGGTGTCGGCCTTTCCATTTCATACGACTGTAAACATTACACCATGAAGGCCTTCATATATACACACACACACACACACATATATATATATATATTGTGTTGTTCATAAATACAAACACATCTACAAATATCTTTAAAAATTTAATTTTCATTCAAATCTGATACCAGGATTTTGTTTTTTCTAGTAAAAATGTTTCGTTTTCACTTTCAAAATTGACATAATTTGCCTCAGAAGTTAATACAGCAATTACAAAAAAGATTTTAAATATCTACTTGTTTTTTGTATTTTTATTCAAGTTTGAAAGAAGTTTTTCACCATCAAATTATGTTAAAATAATTGAATTTATCATCATCATCCTAAAGTCGTGCTGAAAGCACTCTTTTCATCTATTTCTATCATTCATCACTCCCGACAGGTCCTCTTAACTACACCTAGTGTACGCTCAGAAGTGATTTTATTAAGTTCTTGCTGATCATCTAATACTGGTGCGTCTATGTACAGGGGTCCATAGAAGAACGTCGCTTATGAGGTTTTTCCTTGCTTCTCCAGAAGTTTCCCGCATATCATGTCTTACTTTGATGATTTTTGAGATGGGAGGTTAGTGGTCGCAATTTTGTGAAGTGCGGCTGCGAAGACTTGTTCCAAAAAGCTAGTAGCATTCTTGTGTGATTCCTATGTACCTTTTTCTCCATACATTTTGTTAGCGTCAAAATAATTGTAATTTTATTCATATATTGCTTTTTAATTCCATGTTTTTAATTTTAGAATTTTATTTTGGATAAGGAACAGATAATATGTTACACTCTAACTTTGGACAGTAATGATACTTTGATTGTAGATAGAGTTCATAAATACCACCATCTGATCTTAGTCTGAAAAGTTGACCCATGGGTAAATACCGTAAATTATGGCATAGAAGTCAATCTGGTATATAATTCGACCTCAAGAATTTTAGTTCAAAATTCTGGGTTAGACCTATACTTTGCTGTATAGGTCGACCCACATAGATTAACCAAAAACTTATCCAGTAGGCCTAAATGAAGATAGGCTATGATACCCTTCAGCAAAAGTACACAATAAAGCCAAACATTTTCCATCAAGACATTGGCTGTAATAACTTTCTCTATATGGTTTATTACATATATATATATATATATATATATATATATTAGAAAATTTTCAAGTTTAGTTTTATGCTGATAGTTATTTTATACCAGTTAGTGTTTATAGTCAGTGCATAAGCTATGAGAAACGGTGTGTGATGTTGCGTTGATATATAACTTAATTTGTATTACAGTTTTATTATTTTATTCTAACTTCTGTGTTAATTTGTTAAATATATTCACCAAACACGAGTTTAAGTTTTCTAATGAAACGATAGAAGTTATTGTTCAAAACAAGAAGTAGATTAAGGATTTGCAAATTGTATTTTTTGAGGTAGACAAAGATATAAAATAGAAACATAAAATTAAAAGCAGAATTCTGATTAATAAAAATGTCGGTCAAATGTTGAACAATGGTTTTCTCAAAGAAGTATTAAAATGAGACCGAATTAAAATCTTGCTTAAAGGCTGCAAAGCAATAAAAAAGCATAAGATAAAATTGGGACCGTTACTACAAAATAACCGTAAAACTCTATCAAAGATTTCTTTTAGCGTCTCAATACAGTGATATTTTATATGCACATACACATATTTCATTTACACATGCACATAGATAGTTAGAGGTGCCCGTGGTTATCGTCATAGGAAATGGACGCGGTTACTCGAGTTCAAACTCTGATCGAGGCTGATTGTATTTCACATAGCACTCATACCCTTGGGAATAGCATGAATCTAATTATTCTCCCTCTAGCTATGGGTAAATAATAGGACAGACTGGGTTCTTTAGTCTTGGTTAAGCAACCATTCAAGAAGGAAAACTCTGAATTCAAACCTGTTAAACTCCGCTAAAAGTTGACCTTGTATCCTGCTCGTGCGGAGGGGTTGGTAAATATATAAACATAGATATTTACATATACAAATATTGTCGGTAACCGTTACGTCCCACCGTGTTCGAGTTTCGAATAAGGCTAATTAAGTTCACTTTGCATTTGTACCCTTGGGAAAGATAAGAATTTACGACTCCTCTCTTCACAAGCTATAGATAAATGACAGAGAAGACTGGGCACTTTAGCCTTGGCTTGCAACCTATCGAGAAGATAGACAATTAAGACAAATCAGTTACAAATACCTCCTTTCTGACAACCATTACAGCAAAAAAAAACCTGGATGTGACGTTTTATCATACGACAGGAAGAAACTAACTGGTATGCCGAGGGTAAGATCATTCCAGTACAACCAACCTCACATTTGAATTTAAAGAATCACGCATAAGTGTTCAGGGAAACTGTCATGTCCTTCACAATCATAGCTATTTATTACGTTACCAACCAAAAGATTCGTGTATTTATATTTGAAATCATCAATACTGGATAGAATCTGATTTCCAGTCTTTTAGTATCGTAACATCTTTTTCTTTCGTTTTGTCTTTTTTTTTCTTTTTTTTTATTGGTTTTTGCTTGTTTTGTTTTATTTGTCCATTCTATTTATAAAACAACCAAAGAAAAAAAAACGTTTTTTTTTCTTATTTGTGTAGAAAAACTTCAACAAAAATAAATAAAAGCAAAACAAGTCAAAAATAATATTGAAAATGTTTTATTTAAGAAACAACCTAAAACTATTACGTCTTATATCACTACGACTACAACTGCTGTGGAGGCCCTCGTAGTGTAATGGCTCTTGTCATAAGAAATGACCCCAGTGACCCGATTTCAAATCTTGGACGAGGCTATTTGTATTTCACATAGCGTTAATACTTTGGGGAAAGGTATACAGCCAACTGTTCTCCCTCCAGCTCTTGGTAAATAGTAGGGCAGACTGTTCTTTTCAAACTTGATATTACAACCAGTCTACAAGAAGAAAAATTGTGGATTCAAGCAAGCAAAAAAAAATTTGACCTTGTGTCACATCCTGCTTGTGGCATTATAAATGCGTTCTACTACAACAATTGCTGCTGCTGCAGCAATCTGAGCAGCTACTGACCATTTGGGGGCCTTAAGCATAATTTCCTTGTGAGGGCTTCATTTCAACAACTATAAAAAAATGGTATCCTTAAACTAGAGGATATATTTAATTACAAACTTTGCAAAGACAATAAAATGATTCAATGAAATACACCATAGAAAAATATATTATTAAAATGAATATAAAATCTGGAAGACGGCATAGTTTTGAGGACAAATAGAGTACGAAATAGTGGTAACTGTGCAGACAATTAGATGAACGGGAACATTAAAATTCATTCTATTACTTTAAGAAATTATGCATATCTTTTATTACCTTAGTTATAATCGAGGAAAGACTGCGACATCGAAGTACGCGCGTTTAAACTCCAGTCACGCTATTCCGTTCATTTTTGGATTAATAACCTTAGGAAAGGTATCAACCCACACATCTCATCTTTAGCAATGGGTTTGATAGTAGCCCTACTGTTCTTCAACGATGATGGTTTTGGCAGTAGATAACCCACAAAGGTTGATATGCCATTAAACAAAGGAACTAAATCAAATTATAATTGTTTTATAGTGCCTATTGTAATTATGACTCATGGTTTAAAAAATGTTCAGCTCCTTTCAGTCACGTACTGCCCAAAGCAGAGCTCGGGGTGTGTAAATACTTTATATCCATATCTAATACAAATAATTTACACATGGTTGTGTGGTTTCAAGTAGTCCTATCAAGCCCTAATAAATCATATACAGTTATATGTTGCCCAGTAGGCTGGGACTGTAGAATACACCGACTGCTTCTCTGCAGAGGGGTAAGACCCTCGCAACGAGTGTCCTGGATATGACATTAAACAATCTGATGGTGAGGTTCTAGTGATGCTGGAGCTTTGGGGAATGCAGAACATCCCTTCATTGCCATTGCTCCCAGATTCACTCGGGCCCGGAATGGTAGCAGCCGGTAGGGCCATATCTATGGGTTAAATAGAACTAAACAGCATACTTATGCGAAACTGAATTTTTTTAAATGGAACTGTTTTTGACAATCAAACTGTACTTACACTAAACTGAATCGTTTGATATTGAACAGTTTTGACATTAAACTGTGTGAGAGCAAAATCTATACTTATTCTAGAATTAAACTGCCTACTTATGCTAGATTGAATTGGCTGAATTAGAACTGATTGAATAAACTGAATAGCTTGAAATAGAAATGTTTTTTTAACAATTAAACTGTGTACTCAAGTTAAACTAAATTGTTTGAAATTGGAACTGACCTTTTGTATTTAAATGGATTTGGCATTAAATAACCTACAAAGGTTGATATACCATAAAACTCAACCAACTAAACAACCAACAATTATATGGTTTCAAATAACAATTTCGACTCAATAATAATCATTTGTTTGCAAATAGTTTTATGGTTTTAAATATTCCTATCCATTTCTGATAATTTTCGAATAAATCTTACATTTTGCGTTCATATTTACATTTTTTTGTGTGGTTGTTTCATAAGAGTTTTTGTTCAGGGTTATATGATATCAAGTATTCAATTCTAATAGAAATGATTTGCAAACAAATCTATTTGACCTATAGATTGGACCCTAACAGCTTGTCTGATACTCTCCGAGAGCTACTCTTCGGATCCACCGCGACAGTTCGGATCCACTCCCTCTGAATTTATGGTTTTAGGTCTACCTTACGTAGACTGATAGATGAGATTCTAGCTACCTAAGCGAACTTTCTTGAACTATCACTGTACTATGATCAACTGCGCCTTCGCATTTCACCCAAAAATGTTTTTCGTTGCATTCGCAGCGTTAGGACCCAGTTCGAACTCGTAAAACATGTTTCTGAATTAGACTACATTGCACGTTCATCTATGCGGAATTCGGATTGCACGCATGTCAGCGCACCAATTACCATGAAACTACCAACCAGGGCGGGTACCTCATGACTTGAACTGCTTCGGTCACGAGATATATGTACCAAAATATTGCAAAACTTTTGATCCATCCAAGTAATAATGCCCAGGATTTATCCTAGAAATTCGGACAACAAGAAAAACAGTCCTATAAAAAAGGAAGCCTTCTAGATAATGTATTCACCCAACCACTCCGATACGGACAGGATATGACACAAGCTCAATTTTTAAGCGGAGTACAGTTCAAATTAAGACTTTTTCTTCTTTTACACTGGTTGACTTACCGAGGTTAAAGAGCTCAGTCTGCTTTACAATTTACCCTTAGCTAGGGGAAGAATAGTTGAATCGTTACCTTTCCCAAGGGTGTTGGCATAATTTCAATTGTAAACAGCCTCATCCAAGATTTGATCATCATACCGCCTCCTGAAGTGTCTTAGATTAGAAAAATTAAACTTTCGGGAAATGACCCATTAGATATTCGAGTTAGAGACTGTCAGGTAGACAGATAGTGTAAGTTTGGCCTTGTAATGTTTGACGTTAACCTGTGGGTTACCACCGAGGCCTGTAATTTAGACTTGTTGAATGTATAAGTTGTAAAGAGGGTATAAAAAGCCGAAACAAATACGAGTCGAGTCAGTGCTTGGCTGAAATAACGTTGTGTTCTTTCCGTCAGGGATTACAGTTTCTCAGCCAGAGTCAAGGACGACCACCATACAACCTCAAATTCCAGATGACGAACTCTCTCACCTGTTATTAGTGGGGTGGGTTTCTTTACATTCACTTCAAGGCAACTGCATTGTAATCATTTGTTTTTCTTAAAAAAAAAACACATGCTTAAAAAAAAATAGTTGATAATTGTTTTCTTACAAATTAACAATGTCAGGTCATAACTTGTATTTTTTTTATTCTTAGTTATTTTGCTTGTATTATATAACAGTACTCGAGTACTCATATCAATTCAGTTTAAATTCCCAATCTGCTGGGGCTGTAAAATACATCGATTGCATTCATGCGTAGGGGTAAGAATCTCAGTGAGTGTCCCGTGTATGACAATAAAGCACATCTGATGGTTAGGCTCCAGTTGTGGAGCTTTGGGGAAAGTTGAGTACCCTTTATTGTCATTACTCCCAAGTCCACTCTGACCCGGAGTGATAACACCTACTAAGGTCCCACCCATGGGTCAAATAGAACTGTTTAAACATTTGTGTGCAAACAAAAGACAAATGTTGAATAAATTGCTTGTGTTATATAGCCATTTAAACCATTTAGCTGTGTGCAAATAAATCAATTGATACTATTTACTCGGGCAGGATATGACACAAGGTCAATTTTTAAGCGGAGTTTAACAGGTTTGAATTCAGAGTTTTTTCCTTCTCCTAGACTAGTTGCCTCACCAAGGCTGAAGAACCTAGTCTGTCCTACTATTTACCCATAGCTGGAGGGAGAATAATTGGATTCATACCTTTCCCAAGGGTATTAGTGCTATGTGAAATGCAATCAGTCTCGTCCAGGATTTGAACAAATAAATCAATTGATGTTAGGACGCAATACTTGAAGCTATTTAATTGTATGCAAACAAATGATTAATGCTAAATTAATTCTTAAAGTAATTGTAATTAATGAGAATACTTGGAACCTTTCAAATGTGTGCAAAATTTGAATAATTGGTATTACACCGCAGTACTTGAAACCATTCAAATGTAAACAAAAGATGATTGATATATTAGAAAGAAGTACTTAAAACCATTTAACTGTGAGCAAACAAATGAGCTCTGACTGTTTAAAATGTTTGGTTATATTTTTGTTTTGGATTTTATGGCGTATCAACCATTATAAGTTCTTTAATGCCAAATCCTGATATACATATATCTATATGATAAAGCAAAACGTCTGTGTGGGTCTGTGTGCATGTGTCGGTATGTGTACATATAATAAAAAAGAAAAATAGATACATAAAAACAATGTATTTATTCTTATGTGAAATTTTACGAGAAAGACAATGAGGTACATGAAATTTACCTTCCAGTTCAATTAGGTGGGGTTTAGTTCATACGTATATATTTAATGTATATGATTTCTTAACGAATAGTTTGTGGGTAACATTTTAAACTTATCCAGTCGGCTGGGGCTGAAGAATCCACAGACTGCATCTCTGCAGAGGGATAAGACCACAACCCCAACGAGCCTCCTACATATGACACTAAACAATCTGATGGAGAGGTTCCATTGATGCTGGAGCTTTGGGGAATGTAGAGTACCTCTTCATTGACATCGCCCTCAGATCCACCCTGGCCCGGAATGGTAGCACCTGATAGGGCCCTATCTATGGGTTAAATAGAACTAAACTGCATACTTATGCTAAACTGGATTATTTGAACTTGTCATATCAAGGTTAAAGACTCCAGTCTGCCCTACTATTTATCCATGGCTAAAGGGGAAATAGTTAGATTCATACCTTTCCCACTGTTATTAACGCTATGTATAGGTTTTGAACTCGGGCTGCCATATCTGTATCCTACGACGGTAACCATTACACCTTCAGCGTCTCTAGGTTCAGCACCGATATCATGTCAAGACATTGTTGTTTTTTTTTTTTCTTTTAAAATATCTACAACTGATCGAAGTTAATATTTTTTCAATAGATCATGAATCGCTAAAAAGACTAAAAGACAAATAATGGGAAATTCAAATTTCTTTTAACCAAATTTAAATACAGCTCACCATTGCTTTTCGAGAATTTACTTTATGGCTCTTTGATTTTATAAAAGACCAGCTCTGTCAGCGAAGCTTAAAATATGCTGATTGTATCAGTCAACGTATCATATTTACATCCCTGCAGAAGGATAAGAACCACAATCACGACCATAAATTCAAATGAGTATAAAAGCAAATTACCCACCAATATAAACTGATGGTTGATAAATTGATGGATTTTAACGACATATCAACCTATTTGAGGCTATTTTATATAGAGGTTATTATATATAGAGGTTAGAGAACAGTTTAAGTTGTAAGTTGGTTGTATTCTTTCTTTGTTTAATGGCATATCAACCTTTGTAGGTTATTTAATGCCAAAGCTATTCTCCTAGAAGAACAGTAGTGGTGCTATTTAACCCATAGGTGGGAGGATAAGGGGGTTCATACCTTTCCCAAGGGTATTTGCCTGAAAGTGAACGTAATAGCGCGACCGGAGTACGAACTCACATACTACGATTCCGCAGTCCATCGTTTTAACTATTACACCACGAGGACACCCCCTGTTTGGTTGTAGTTCATGGCATATCAGCCATTGTAGGTTATTTAATCTCAAATCCTTTTTCTACATATATATTATATATATGATTCTAACAGAATAGTTTTTTGGTATACTTCTCAAATAAGCCATTTATTTGCTCACGGTTAAATGATTTCAAGTATTGCTAACGTTAACAGTTTTATTTGCTCACAGCTAAATGTTTTAAAAAATTGCTATGTTATACTAGTAATTCAATTTAACATGCAATTGAATTGTTAAATATTTTATTTGACCAATAGGTGGGACCCGAACAAGTGCTCCCACTCAAGGAAAAAGTGGGCCTGGAAGTAATGGCAATGAAAAAATACTCTTTATTCCTGGTATGACACTAAACAGTATCTGATATGTGGCTTTAGTTCTGGAGATCTGAGGAATGTGGAGTACTCTTCATTTTTATTACTCCAAGGTTCACTCATGATTCGAAACCCTATTAGGGTCCTATATATGGGTCAAATTGATGAATGAACATTATTTGTATTCGGCTGTAAGCAAAAAATACTATTGAAATACCTACACAGAAAATGTGAGTATGAACGCGATTGCCAAACCTCTATGCATAAAAATAACCCAAGATGGGTTAACATGCTGTTAAAATCAATCAATGATTCATTTACGAATGACCTACGGATGCGCTTAACGTAACGGTTATCGTCTTTGGAAATTAATAGGTTGTTTGCCTTTCACAAAGAACTAATGTCTTTTGAAAAGGCATGAGCTCATCTATTCTAGCCACGTCAGCTATGGGTAAGTAGTAGGGCAGATTAGACTATCTACCCCTAATTCAAACCAGCTTTTCTCTGCTTATAGATTGAACTTGTAGCACGTCTTGTTCATGACTCGTTATTTGAATCCTTTTGCATTAAGCTACAAAATCAAAAAGGCTTTAAACTAAAACTTTTGGTGGGTTGGTTTATGGCATATCAACCCTAGTAGATTATTTAATGCCAAGTCCTATTCATACACATATACATACATACATACATACATACATACATATATGTGTGTGTGTGTGTGTGTGTGATTTGTAAACGAATTATGAATAGGTAATATTATTTTAAACGAGTCAATGCTCATTTGTTTGGACACAGTTAAATGATTTCAAGTATTGCTAATACTTATAGTTCGATTTAATATTAATTACTTGTTTGCATTCAAATAAATGGTTTCAAGTATTGTTATCTAACACTAATAGTTCTATTTATTATTAATTTTTTGTTTGCACACCGTTAAATTGTTTCAAGTATTGCTATTTAGCATGAGTAATTTTATTTATCAACATTCCTATTTAATAAGAATAATTTGCTCATAACAGCATGGTTTCAAATGACTAATAACTATAATCTTTAGTAAATGATTTAACAGTTCTAGTTGATCCATAGATGTGACCCTAATAAGTACTACTTGTCCGGTTTAAAGTGAACCAGACAATAATGGTAATGAGGGAGTACTCAACATTCTCCAAACTCCAAGACAGGTGCCTCGCCATCAGCCTTGTTTTTCTCAACGCGATTAACCAGTAAAATAGAATAGGATTGGGTATTTGTTTACCTCAAGAGCAATTTGAAGAATACGGTTGGAACTCTCATATTGATGGTAGGACTTGATTCGATCAGCCGATTGATGGGATCGGGCCTCTCCGACAACCCGTCTAGCCCAGTAAGGACCAAAGTAGAGTGTTCTAAGCCACGTGACCACTTGGGTTGCTGGGCCACGGACTACTCATTCACCAGGATCCTGTCTTCAAGCCACCAACGACTAACAAGTAGCCTCGTGGGAAGGGGTATTACCCCCTCTTGCAGAAGTGCAGTCGGCTTATTCTACCGCCCCAACCTACAGGGTGTCACTTGAGAGAGATTTGCTGTCTTTATAGGGGACAGAAATGATCGGTAATATCACAGGGGAGATATTGGCTATTTTCTGTATTATTCCTCATAGAGCTGTTGCTTTACGATAATTTGGGGATATTTTACATCAGTATAGTACAAGGTTGAGTCAAAAGTTCTGCAATATTTTGGTAACATCAAGTGCACTTCAGCAGCTCCGAATGCTATTACCGAGATCGTAAAGCTTACGAACCATACTGGACTGAGAGATGCTGATCTCGCCTGATACTCTCTGAGTGCTCATCACCGGATTTACCGCTCTGGTTTGAAGCATAACTTCAGAATCCACGGCATTTAGTCCTACCTGACAATGTCTAATCATCGAGCGAATTTTTTTTATCATCTGATTACTGTACTGGGATCAACTGTGCCTTAACCTTTCTCAAAACAATTTTATTTTTCGTAGCTTCCGTGGTATTATGGCCCAGTTCGAACTCGTAGAGCATAAGTTTATCGAATTAGACAACATTTCACGCTCATCTGTGCAACTTTCGAATCATATACGGAGTGAGTCAATCCACAGCTTGTCAGCGTACCATCTACCACTATACAACCATAATAGTGGCTGCTTTTTACAGTTTCAACTGCTTCGGTCATGTGATATACGCGCCTCAAACTAGTTACATACTAAAGTATAAAAGTTTTTTCATTTATTTTCCTTTTCTTTTCTTTTTTATTCTGCGCCTTTTTTGTCTCTTTTTCGTTTCTTAGTTATTTGTTTTTATTCGTGTCTTCGTTTTTTTTGTTTTTGTTTTGTTTTTTATTGACTTTATATCTCTTTTTATCTTTCGCTTTTATTTACTTATTAACTTTTTTTTTTTTTTTTTTTTTCATATTTTCGGTTTCTTATTATCAGTTTTTTTATTCGTCTTTTACTTAACAATAGCTGTTGTTTTCAAGTTGCTTCTTTTTCCTTTGTTTTGTCCCCACCCTTCTCTCTCTCTCTCTCTCTCTCTCTCTCTTTCTGTGTTTATCTATTACACACACTCTCACTTTGCCACTCTCTCACACACATTCAATCTCTCTCTCATACATTCTTTCTTTCTCTCTTTCTCTCTTTCTCTCTCTCTCTTTCTTTCTCTCTCTCTCTCTCTCTCTCACACACACATATACACTGTCTCTTTATCTACCTCACACACTCTCACTCAGCTTCTCACTCTCACGCAGACCTTTTATTTATCTCACTCGCATTTATACTCTCTCTCTCTCTCTCTCTCTCTCTCTCTCTCATTTCACCCTTCCCTCCTTTTTCTTTTTTACTTACTTGCTTTCATTATTTTTTCTCTGTCTTTTTCTCTTTCTGGTTTGGTTTCTTGGTATCAATCTTCGTGGATTATTTCACGACAAAGCCATCCTTGTACAAGGACAGTAATGGTATTATTTAACCCATTGCTGAGTAGTGGGATGACTTGAGTTCGAACTCGCCAACTAAAATATGTCAGTCCTGCATATTCGCCACTACGCTACGGAGATCCCCACCTTCTTATGTCTTTTTCTCTGTTTTTCTCTCTTTCTTTCTCTTTTTTTTTTTCTTTTTTTGTTCTTTTTACATAATTTCTTCTCTGGCCTGCTTCATGTTTTTATGAGTATTCTTTTTCATTCCCTTTCTTCTCAACGAATGCAGTTAACTCCATTCCTCGCTTTTTCCTTTCTTCCTCATTTTTCGTTCATCCTTCCAACCTTTTTTTTTCATTCTATTATGTCTCGTTCCAGAAATTTCCTCTGCGCATGATGCAACTGCGTCACCCATATTTATACATGCATGTGTGTCCTTGAGCTGTTTTGTGTGTACGTATGTGCCCCTGAGCAATTCTCAACGAGTGTGCGTGTATATGTATACTTATAAATATTGAGATAATCAGACATATATATATATATATATATATATATATATATATATATATATATTCTTCTTGTACCAATTAACCTGATTATCTATTTCTTGTGGTTAATGGAACATTCTTTTTATTTTGGTCAAATGACAACATCTGCGTTTCTATGCATTCTGTTAGTTTTTTATGGTACTAATTGCCTGGAAGCGTGACTTATTTACTCTAAACAAGATACTATTCTCCACCATGACAGTCGGCGGGACTTACAATGCGCTTACTGTATCCCCGACAAAGTGCAAGAACTCTAAGAAAGAAGTATTCTGGGTATGACACTAAGTAGTGTAGACTACGCCTTCGTTGCCATTACTCCCAGGTCCACTCTGAAATGGAGTGGTAGTACTTGTTAGGTTCTCATCTATGGGGGAAATGTAATAAAATCATTCGCATTTGATTGGACTGTGTGCAAGAAACTCTTCAGAAACAACAACAGAAAAATGTAAATACGAACGTACAATGAACGCAATTCCTAAACCACTAGTCTTAAGATAACCCTTTCCATATGTAATCATATGCCATTAAAATCAGTCAATCAATCGAGATGACTGAGAAAAGGTTAAGAAATTTAGAGAAATTTTCTTTTAGAGGCTACAAAATTCCTAGGTAGTCTTTCCCAACGAGGTCTATACCGCCCCCTTCGGAAAATTTAGGAGTTAGGATGAGATGTTGATTAAATTATTTCAAAAGACTGAAAGAAAGAATCAAAATAAAAGAAAGAAAGAAAGAAAGAAAGAAAGAAAGTTAATGACAGAGAAGACAGAAAGAAATAATGTAAATGACGGAGGTGAAAGAAAGAAAGAAAGAAAGAAAGAAAGAAAGAAAGAAAGAAAGAAAGAAATCAGAAGAGTTTAAGAAGGCATAGGAGTGGAATAGACAGAGTGGGATAAAAAGAGTGATAGTTAAGAGAAAGAAAAACGAAAAGAAAGAACAATTCAAGGAAAAAGAAGTGTACGCCATGTTGCAATAAAAGAGATCATTGGAAAGCGACAGGCTTCAATGTTTCACTGGACAAGGTGCACGTTGTTTTTCATGTGTTCTTGCAAAAAAAGAATGCCAGTAATTATGCAAGTCAGGAAAATGGTGGAAGATGATGGGAAGAAGAGGAAGTCAGCTTGAATGAATGAATTAATCATTTTAAGCATGACTGGCCATAGGCGAAAGAAATAATTATAGTCAGGGCAGCAAATAAAGATAGACCGAAGCCAAAATTGGCTTGAATCTATCTTTCTTCTTTCTTTTTTTTTTTTTTTTTTTTAGAAAGAAAATAAGGCCACCTCAAGGTTTTCAAAAACAAAAATAAATAAAATAAAATTACTTTCTTCTTCTTCTTCTTCTTCTTCTTCTTCTTCTTCTTCTTCTTCTTCTTCTTCTTCTTCTTCTTCTTCTTCTTCTTTTCATCCATAGAACGTAAATTTTCAAAAATATTTATGAAGATGAATGCATAAAAACGATTGCTTTTAAACGACCTTCGAAAATTCAGAAAAAATATATAATATGAAAGGGTTCATTATGAAGAGGATATTATAGTTTAAATTTTTTATATTACAAGATAAAGATCATCGATCATCAAGCTAATGATTTAACTCTACAGTTATGAATGGTTTGTATTCAGCCCGATTCTGTCTAAAGATATTTCAGGATATCTACAATGTGAGGATAAGTGTCATCGAAGTAAGCGAGTTCGAACACCACTCGTGCTGTTACGTTCACTTTCAGACTAATTCCCTAAGGAAAGGTATGAATCCCTTTATATCACCAACTTTGACTAAAATAGTATTTTTTACAAAATGCCTTTGGCAGTAAATAACCTACGAAGGTGGATATGCCATTAAACAAAGAAACCAAACCGACAATATAAACACAAAAAAGTAATTTAGAAATGTTTTATATAAGTTTAGTTCGGTTGGTTTTGTTTTGGTTTGGTTTGGTTTGGTTTGGTTTCATGGCATATCAACCCTTGTGGGCTATAATGCCAAATCCTCTTTATATACATACATGTAAAAAAGTTGACCGTCGATGAGGGCGTCTCGAACGCTCTTTTTTCATTAGCTACAACACCGAGGTGTAAGGAAGGGCGCTACTCCTCTCCCTGGATTGCTCCACTTTACCCTTGATCCGTATCTTACAATGCTGTGTCAAACAAGGTGGCATCAAGTACCATTTTTTGAGTCTTTGATATAACTCAACGTGGGATTGAACCCCGGTCTCCCTGGCTATTGGTGAACACTTTACCCACTTGGCCAATGTGCTGAGAGAGAGAGAGAGAGGGAGAGAGAGAGAGAGAGAGAGAGAGAATATCCGTTAGTGTGTAATTAAAAGGCAAGAAAGAGACAGGAAGGTAGAAAGAAATTGACATAGCACAAAATCTCAAGTAAATCAGCCCTTTTAGATGACCCATCTAGTCAAATAGATATATCTAAGCTTATTAGATTTAGTTCAAGGCTTCAAATGTTAGTTACTCACTAAGCATCAGACCTAACATAGTTGGGTTATTCAATGACAAAGCTATACTTTTATATTGCTTTGGTTATTTGGTTTAATGGTATATCAACTATCAAGATAGTAATTTAATTTTGTTTATACATCTCTATATTTCAATGAATGGTTTGTTCGTAACTTAATTTTTAAACGAACAAAAGCTCATTTTTTTGCACCAAGATAAATGGTTTCAAGTATTCCATTAATCTGTAATCGAAATTTTATTTTTTTTTTTCTATCACTTTAAAAGAAAAAGCAATTATCTATATATTTATATTTTTATGTCAGTTCTAGTTGCTTTGAGATGTACTTTATATATCTGCTAAATTGAGGTTTACAGTTGTGTTGTCAGTTTCAATATCGATACTTTCTGCACTATAGGATTTATTTAGAGATTTGGTTGATCCCTGAGGGTTGCATCATTTATTCATTCTCTTAGAAAATCTTATTTTTTATTTATATGGTTTTATTCTCGATGTTGAAGGTGTCTCAATCGAATTTGGCTGGGAGTAGTTGGAATGCGCTACCTGGTCTTTCATTGTTCACTTTGGAGTCCATTTGGGGTTTTCTAGATTGATCATTCGGAGCTTCTTGTTTTTGAGTCGTTCTGAATTTTTGAGAAATAATATTTTAGTCTATCTTTGATGGTTTTTGGTGGACAGACCTTTGTTTTGAAGATTTTATATCTATTGGAAGAATGGTTTGTGTTTGAGCTGTACGTTTTGGGTATGTTTTTCCTTTGATTATTATATTGTATTGTTTTTTGTTGGGTTTTTTTTTGGCGGGGAGGGTTGGGGGGGTCAGATCTTTTTCTTTAGTTTGTGTTTCTGCAGCTCTGATGGTATCATTTTTGCAGTATCCAAGCGAAGCTTTTATTTCATTAATAAAGCTTTCCCGGTCGTCCGGTTCTAGTTGAATTAATTATTCACTTACATTTGTTCTCCTGGGTGTGTGGAGCTTATCCTCGTTGAACTGCTTGGGAATAGGTTATGGTCTTCACCCTTCTACCATTTTCCATGCTTTTTGGTAAGGAATATCATTTCTATGTTTTATTACCAGAATTTCTGTCTCTTGTTCCCTACTCTTACATCTTGCGTCGACCAGGTGGTCACCGCCACAGTTGGAATATTTGTGGGGAAGTCCACATTCATTAGTGTGGTGGTCAGATTCTTAATAACTACATTTCCCATACACATCTCCTCTTCAACTATTGTCTTCATAGTGGCCATATTTCTGTGATTTGTAGCATCTTGGTGAATTTGGAATTTACTATTCCACAATCTCTACTTTCATTTTTTCTGATATTTTTGGTGTATCAAGTTTGTTTATGTAAATTTTGGTCTTTGTCATTTTTCCCTCTTTTTATTGACTTTTTTTTTACTTCTGTCACTCTTTGATTATTTAGTTCTCTTTTCATTTCAAAAGATTGTACACCATAAGAATTCTTTATTTCTAACAACCCCTTTACTTATGTTTAGAGATTTGTGAGGGTATATTTTGACTGGAATGCTGTGACCTGTTTCTTCTTTTCCATCTCTATGAAAAGGTTTTTTTAATGATTTTATTTAACGGATTTAGCGCTTAAATTTCCGGATATTACCTTCTCAGTTATGAAAAGTGATTGACAAGTGATCGGTGAGCTGTTAGTAGATTCAATGATTATGAAGGGTAATAGACTTGTGATAGGTGAGCTGTTAGTATACTCATTGCTTAGGAAACTCGGAAAAAATAATTCTGCTTCATTGTCTGACGAATCTGATAAAGAAAAGTTACATTTGAGTTTTTGTTTGAATTTGCCATTTGTATCATTTGTTTTTTGTTTTTTCGCTTGTCTTGTGCTATACCACCAACCACGGAGAGCAACTTTTTTCTGGAACTTCCCAAAGGAAAAGGCTATTCGACTTGATTGAAACGGGGATACCCTATAGCCAATTTCAGGTTTTTCGTAAACAATACTAGATGTCGTGTAATTTATCAGGATTCAAAATCCAATTCTCTCAACGCAATTATCCCTCTACCTCCGCCTTCTAGAGCGTAAAAACTGAAAAGGGTTGGAAGTTTGCTGTAAATGCAGATTGAAGAAAATGATCAGGACTAAACACATAGGTGCCAGGTTTTGACGTGACCAGCCGATTAATCGAATCTAGCCTCTCCGACCGCCCGTCTAACCCAGTAAGGGCTAAAGTGAAGTGTTGTTTGGCAAAGAACTGCTCAACCACTAGGATTCTATGCTCAAACATGACGGGTCACCACCCAGAGCCAACAGATGGCCTCGTTGAGAGAGGTCTTAATCCATGCAGACGTACAATCGGCGTATTTTACAGGTGCCCGTGGTGCAATGGTTATCGTCGCAGGATATGGACACGGCGATACGAGTTCAAATCCTGGACCTGACTGATTGCATTTCACATAGCATTAATACCCTTGGGAAATGTATGAATCCAAATTTATTCTCCCTCCAGCTATGGGTAAATAGTAGGGCAAACTAGGTTCTTCAGCCTTGGTGAGGCAACTAGTCTAGGAGAAGGAAAAAACTCTGAATTCAAACCTGTTAAACTCCGCTTTAAAAAATTGACCTTGTGTCATATCTCTGCCCGAGCGGAGGGGTTGGTAAATATGATCGGTGTATTTTACAGTCCCAGCCGAGAGAGCGACATCCTTGTAAAAGAACAGCAAGAATACTTATTAAAAGTACAATGAGCATGATTCTCCAGCCACTAGGTATAAAATAACCTCAGAAGGGTTGACATGCCGTTAAAATCAATCACCCAAAAGAGAAAAGAAACATAGAAAAACTAGATTAATAAAACTACTTCAATCCTGTAATAATGTTTCTTCTACAAATTGTTTGGTTTAATGGCATATCAACCTTCATGGATTATTAAATGCTAAAGTTACCCTTGTAGAAGAATTAAAGTGGTACTATTTAACCTATAGCTAGGAAAATAAGGGGTTCATGCTTTACTCAAGAGTATTAATCCGAGAGTGAACATTCAGCGTAACTGGAGTTCGAATTCGCTTACTTCGAAACCGCAGTCCAGTACATTAGCCATTACGCTACGGGGAGTTCTCTCTTATCATATTTGTAAATATTTATGAGACAATTTTGTACTGTTTAACGATGTGACGTCACAATTATGTGGTTGACCGCTACATATATGTATTATAAGATTGAATTTGATTCTAAGTGTCATATTACCTCATATCATTCAATGACTTCAGATTGTATTACTCTCAACGTAGTCTTTAAATTTGTATTATCATCATCATCATCAAGTCGTGCTGATATCCGGGTAATCTAGACGGGAAAGTGAAATGTCGTGTCAAACAGTAATAGATATATATCAGTAAAACAGATGCAACATTTTTCCGTGAAAAAATAGACAGCAACACTTAACGACTCAACTTGGACTTACTTCCTGTTGATGCCAGCGCAATGATTTCTTGTTCATTTTTGTATCATCAGAGAATGGAAACTGTTTCCCTAAAATATCATGAAAAAACACAAATTTTATTTTTAAATGTTCCCACTCCAACGGCCTTAAAAGTAAGAACAGTATTATATTTTTTCAACATTTTCTTCAATATATTAGAGATTTTTTATAAGCACCCCTAAACCATTTATAAAAACATACGTAGAACCTACACTTTAATATATATATATATATATATATATATATATATATATATATATATATATATGGTATTCTTCTAGGCCTTTATACACACCACTTCACTTTCACTTATTTGTGCACAGGGTTGCAGAAAATCCCAGAAAAAAACAGCCATATGTAAATTCTCTTATTTGTCCCAGAGCTCAATAAACAAAGGTGGGTATGATACAACTAAAGATGATCTCCATTTTTCATTGCTTTTCTATAGTTTTACTCTTTTCCAATACATTTTGAATAAATTTTGTCACTGAACTTTAAGTCTTTTATTTTGTTACAGATGTTCAGCTTTCTTCTTCTTCTTCTTCTTCTTCTTCTTCTTCTTCTTCTTCTTCTTCTTCTTCTTTAATTAAAGTGACTGCTTGAAGGCATATCAAGAAGAATGAGTGAATACAGACGAAAAAGAACGAACTATAGTTTTCTCTATAAGCTTGTAACCATCCACTTTTAAAACATTGATTTTAAGTCGTATCTTATTTAGAAGTAAGGCAAAATAATGTTATGTATAGCATGTTATAAATGATATGTATGGAAATGTGACTGAGAAGTAAACCCCTCTACACGTGCAGAACGCTACATAAAATCATGTTTTTAAGCAGAGTTTTACTGATTTTGAATTCAGCGTTTTCCTTCTCCCAGGTCGGTTGCCAGAGCAAGGTTAAGGGACCCAGTTTGCCCTACTATTTACTATCTACTGGAGGACAAATAGTTGGATTCATACCTTTCCCAAAGGTATTAGTGCTTAGAGAAATTCAAACAGCCTCGTCCTAGATTTAAAATAGGGAGAGTTGTTTATTTGCTACGATGGTAACCATTACACCACGAGCGCCTTCAAAAATCTTCATATACATGTCGTTTACAAAAATCTATTAAATCAATTAGAAGTATTCATATCTTATAATGAACTCAAAGTAATGAAAGTCGAAATAGATTTGTTCCACATTTTCTAAACGACGCTTTAACGCAATCTGTCCCGAATAAAAAAAAAACGCCAGATGAAATACGCTTGACGATTCACATTGTAGATGATGACCTCAAAGTGATGAAAATCGAAATAGATTTGTTCCATATTTTCTAAAATTAGAACTGTTTGACGAAACTGAATAGCTTGAAATAGAAATGTTTTTGACAATTAAACTGTGTACTTACATTTAAACTGCGTGCTTATGCTAAACTGAATTGTTTGAAATGGAACTGTTTTTGACATTGAAACTCTACTTACACTAAACTGAAGTGTTTGATATAGAACTTCTGTGCTTACACTAAACTGAATTTGCTGAATTAAAATTGTTTGAATAAATTGAATAACTTGAAATAGAATTGTTATTGACAAACTGTGAACTCACGCTAAACTGAATTGTTTGAAATAGAACTGAATATTTGTATAAAAATGGATTTGGCGTTAAATAACCTACGAAGGTTGATATGCCATAAAACCCAACCAACCAACCAACATTTTCTAAACGACACTTTAACGAAAAATGTCCCGAACAAAAAAAAAGCGCCATTGTAGAAAACGAGCTAAGAAATGAAACAAAATTGAAGTTTATTTTATTTGGTTAAATAGCATATCAACTCTTGATGGTTACTTAATGCCGATTCCTGTTTATACAAATAACTATTTTATAAGATTTTCTAGTGAATAGTTTGTTGGCCAATTTATTAGTTATTTTTAAATGAGCCAAAGGTCATTTGTTTGCATGCATTTAAATGATTTCAAGTATTGCTACTTAACTCAAACAGTTTTATTTGCATTTAAACAGTTTTAAATATCGTTGTTTTACATAAATAATTAAAAAGTAAAGTTGGCGACCTTAGTCGTGGGTGACCCAAAGGCTCCCTTTTCAATAGCTATAACACCAAAGTGTAGGAGAGAAAGCTACTCCTTCCCTGGATTGCTCCACTTTACCCTAGATGCTTACCTAATAATGCTGAGTGCTAAGCAAGGCGGCATCAAGCACAATTATTTGAGTCTCTGGTATGACTCGACCTAGGATTGAACCCAGTCTCCCGGACCACTGACGAACACTCTACTTACTTTAACACAAGTGATTATATTTACTCATAATAATAATCTACAGTAAAAGATTGACTATTCTATTTGACCCATAGATTGGACCCTTACAATTACTACTATTCCTTGTCAGAGTTGACTGGAGAGTAATGGCAATGAAGTGGTGTTTTACATTCCCTAAACTCTAATACGGGAGCTTCAGCATCGAGTGCAGTTTAATGTCATAGCCAGAACACTAAATAGTTTCAAGTATTGCAATCAAAAATTAATAGTTCTATTCAACATTATTCATTCATTCGCACACAACTAAATTGTTTAAAGTATTTTATCTAATACTGATAATTCCACATAAATCATTTGTTAGCACACAGATGGTTTCAAGTATATTAAATTCTTTCATTTGACTCACAGATGGAACCCTAAGCGAAATTATCTCTCTGGGTCCGAGTGTACCTGGGAGTAATGACAATGAAATGGTACTTTAGAGTTCCTAAATCTTCAGGACTGGTTTAGAGTCATACCCAAGAGGTGGGTATTAAACCTCTGCAAAAGTGCAGTTGGTGTATTCTACAGTCCCAGCCAACAGAGTGATAAAATAACATCGAAGGCCATAAATTACGTGAGTTGAAGTGCGGCAGTATAACCGCGGCTTACACAGTTTCGTCGGCTAAACGACTCAACTCCACGTTGTGTTTCATTAATAAGAAAAAGTTAGTCGGCCGAAGGGTTTGGTCGAAAGAGCCTCACAAAGAAAAAGAAAGAACAAACAAAACCGAGAATATACTTGTATTGCCGTTTCTTTATTCACTTTTCTCACTTATCCTGGTAGGGAAGGTGTGTGATACTTCACCCTACTGATTTGGTCGCTGGTCCCTCACTCACGTGATACGAACATCAGACAAAAACTTGATCAGTTTTCGATCCCATTATATCAAACGGCCAGCTCTTTATTCTTCTATCTATAGATCTGCCACTGCTTCTGATGACCACTGTGCTTACTACCCAAAGCTTGAACTCAGTAAACTCTATTTACGACCAGTGAGGATGAATAGTGTGTGATGGAACACGGGACCCAATGGTCACTGGTCTCTTCTCATCAAATACTTCCTTGAATACATAGGCCTCTGGCTCCAAGAAAAAAAGACAATCGCCCAGAGCTAAAGGACCTTAAAAATTATATTCTTATCTACTGAACTCTAACCGTAGAAGCGCCAAAGTCTTCTGTTTTGATGATCATTCAAATAACTAAATGATCACTGCTGTCAAAAGAAATGCCATTATCTTATGTGTAAAATGTGCTGATCTATACTAATAATAAATTCACATCTTCAGGAATAATGAACACTTGTATGTACCCACTGGAAGTACAGCGTATCTATCAATCATTTTTTGTTGTTCATCTTCTATTTCTCTATCTATCTCACTCTATTCATTAAAGGAGTTACCGTGGCGTAGCGGTTGACGTGCTGGACTGAGATACCATAGAAAACGAGTTCGAACTTCAGTCACACTATTAAGTTCACTTTTGAACTTATACCCAATGAAAGTTATGACCTCTTTTGTCCTTCTATCTATTAGATAAATAGTACCACTACTGCTCTGTGTGTGTGTGTGTGTGTGTGTGTGTGTATTTACTCAATCCTTCCACGCGAGCAGTGATGTCACACAAGATCTATTTGTTGCGGAGTTTTATAGTTTCGAATTCAAAGTTTTTCTTCTACTAGGCTAATTGCCATACGAAGGTTAAAGTGTACAGTCTGACCTACTATTCACCCATAGCTGGAGAGAGAATAGTTGGATACATACCTTTCTCAAAGTTATTAGCGCAATGTGAAATGCAAACATCCTTATCCAGGATATGAAATCGGGTTGCCGATTCCATTCCGAACGACGGTAACCATTACACCACGAGCGCCTACATACTATATTCATGCATAGATCTGTTCACTGTTGATCAGTCAATCTATTTTGCTCTGTTCTTATCTATCTCTTTATCAAATTCTCTTCGCATATTTCTCTCTCGTTATCTTCAAATTAGTTCAATCTTTTCAGTCTGTTTGGGTAGGTAGGTAGGTAGGTAGGTACATACGTACGTATCTGGCTATCCGTCTATTTCACTCCTTTTCTCCTTCTTTGGTCCCTTTCTCTCTGGTCTCACAGGGAGACGTTAATAATTATATATGTAGGCATGTCTTTTACGACTAAGGAATGAATGATAACGTTGATTAATAGCAAAGGAAATGATCGCTGTGTCATAATTTTTAGACTCAAAATCCAGAACTAAAGAAATCTAATCTGTGGCTCAGCGAAAAAATATAAATGAAAGTCCGCTTGTTTCCATAGTCCTTCATATATATATATATAGTTGACTGGATGGTTGGTTGGCGTTTTATGGTATTATTTGTTGTCAGATCCTGTTTATATATATAAACAGGATCAAATAATCCACAAAGGTTGATATACCATAAAACGGCAACCGACTAACCAGCCAACTATATATATATATATATATATATATATTTGTGTGTGTGTGTGTGTGCGTGAGTGTGTGTGTGTGTGTGATTTGTGAGCAAATAGTTTTTTGGTGACTCTATTTTTAAATTAGTTCTTTGAGCTCATTTCTTTGCCTCACAATTAATTGGTTTCAATTATTGCTATCTAACACTAATAATTCTATTTCATATCAATAATTTGTTTCGCATGCAGTTAAATACTTTCATATATTGCTATCTAATATTCATTATTCTATCTAACAAGTATTCCAAGGAAATATAAATGATTTGCACACAGCAGTATGTTTTCCATTAACCTATGATAATAATCCTTTGTAAATTATTGGACAGTTCTATTTAACCCATAGATGGGACTTTAACATGTGCTACCGCTACGGATCAGAGTGAACCTGGGAGTAATAGCAATGAAGAGGTATTCCACATCCCTTGAAGTCTCCTACGGAACCCTTATCATCAGATGTAGTTTAGTGTTATACTCATAACACTTATTAAGAAGTCTTACCTCTATGCAACCGACTGGGCAGATAGATAGATAGATAGATAGATAGATAGATAGATACGATGAGTTATTTTATAAGGTATATCGGTTTATATAAGTTGGATGTCAAAGATTTGGTGATTGTGCAATATTACAGGTAATAAATAGGAATCACATAACTCAGAAACTTATTTATATTATTCATATAAAAATAGTTAATTGAAGCGATTTTTTCAGTTGTCTGAATAGCGTAACGGTTATAAGCGCTGGCTCCCTAAGCGTCTAAGGAGACAATCATCGAGTGGTTGCAGGTTAAATCCTGATTACAGTCAAGTAACAATACCGGAATACTTAATTGTTGCACCCTGTTATGGCTACCGGAATCAGAACAGACGACTCTCGTGGATTCAATAAAGGATACGTTCGAAGTTCCGTGTAGCTTCCCCAGTTCGACAAACACCTGAAGAGGACCGGAGGACATATCGGCCGAAACGTTGTGGAAATAACAATAAAGATGAAGACAATAGTCCGAAAACCCTTAATGATAATTTTTTTTTCAAATGATTTTTATCATGAGTTACTTGAAACTGTGTTGCTGCTTGCTAAAAAAGACAAATTTCAACATTAAATAACCCAATTCACATCCAGTAAACCTAATATATGTGTCAGCTGTATAGTGACACTGCAAATTCTTGTTGTTGGTGGAAACTAAAATGCAATAGTAGTTGTATTTCTGCACCAACTGTATTTGAAACAGTTAAACAAACGCAAGCTTCCAAATTTTTACCATCGCTACTTATTCACTCCTGCACACGATAAAGAACAAAACACTTTTATCTTCAGCGGAAATTAGTGGGTTTAAATGACACATTTTTCAGCTATATTACAAAAATTTGCTTTTGCAAATTAATGTTTATGTGTTATATGATAGATTAGCGAGATCTACAAATGATTCGACCAGATTTTTAAATCCTTCTCATAACTCATCCAATTCTCGGTATTTACAATTTTTCGGGGCAATCTTTTTACAGATAAGATACATTTTAAAAGATTCACGAAAAGTGGATATGCAAACGAATAAAAGTTTTCACAATGTAAACAATGAAACAGAAAAGTACACATAAGAATGAATATCTAACACTGGATAGGCTGACACAAGGCTGGAATAACGGAGCAATGCATGAGAATCAAAATCACAACACAAGCAATAGTCAATACGAAGAACTTGTAGAATGTAGAATATCACTCTATGACATCTGTCCGTATGACTAAGCTTAATTTTATCTGAGAAAGGTCACAGCAGTAGGACATTTACTGACCGACACTCCCATGTAATTGATCTGAATTTATATTTAGATATTATTTGCGGAAATAACGGCAGATCAAATGTCTTCATGATTTTCAATGTGGTTTACCTGTACACTTTAAACCGTGAGTTGTATTCAAATAGATGTTGTATCACTGCGAAGCAAAAGTTTGCAAGGTAATGAAGTAGCCGCTTCTTAACCACCAGAAAACCTGGTGACCGGTTGCGTGACTGACAACAAAGAGTCAATCACAAGAACAGTAGGTTCGAGAAAGGGTCACACGTCAGACTTGTGGTTTTTTAAAAGAGTCCCATGGTGAGCTATGAGCAGAGCGACTAGACAACTTAAATTCTAGTGCTAGTGAAACCGTATTGGGAGTGGGATACGATTTCTCAAACAATAGGATCTTTCCTTCATCGACTCGAGAATAGCTCTTCACGTCTCTCTGTTTTTTGGTTACTGGTCTAGCGGCAGGTTGCAACACCGACAACAAAGTGAGTGGTATTTTTCTGTGACCACGTGTCTTCCATTTCCCTTTTCCTGACGTGCACTCGTCGTCTTGTCTTTGCCTCCACTGATTTTCCTTGAGACCCCTCAACACCTCAGCAAGCTAGTTTCCTACGAGGGTCGGCTAAAAAGTTAATTGATACTCTCATGGAATTTGAGCAAATGAGATTTTTTTCAACTTAGTCCTTCATGCGGTCTACATACATCTTTTTGTTGCAGCGATTGGATCTCACTTGTCAAAAATGTCATCATAGCAGATATGACGTCATTGTATGAACTTTTCAACCTATAAACTTTTCAGCCTACCCTCGTTGACAAATACTATTGCAGTACCAGGCACTTATAAATTTGAGCCTAACTAAACTCAGTTAAGTAGATACCAATTTACTTCTCACTGAGTATAATTTGATCCTGTAATAAGTTATGTACACGAATTCATAGTCTTCAACTTTTAACATGAATAAAGTTTTCAATTGACTAAACTTGTTCGCTTCTAAGTAAAAAATCACTTAACTTCTTATTAAGAGATTTCATTGTATCACTATAATTATGATCACTGTTTTATTTTGTTTTATTTCGTTTTAAAAGTAAAAAAAAAAAGTAATAACTATACATTAATATCTAATCAGTCGATCAGACTATCCAAATTTCCAGGACTGGATCCTTATTATAAAATGTAATTTAGTATCATACCAAGGATACCTCTTCGAGGGGACTTACCCCTCTGTATGGGATACAGTCAGCATATTTTTAGTCCTGCTGGCAAAGCGATCCTCGAAGCAAAGTAACTGTCATAGAAATATAGGAATTGAATGATACCAAACCATCTGATTGTGAGCCTCCAGTTCTGGGACTTTGGGGAATTTGCAATACCCCTTCATTGCCATTATTTCCAGGTCCACTCTAAGCCGGAGTGGTAGTACTTTTTAGGGCCCTATCTATAGGTAAAACAGAACTATTAATCATTTACTCCACTCGATTTAACTGTACGCAAACAAATGGTTAATGTTCAACTGAATTATTAGCAGCACAGTCGGCTAGAGTTGTTGAATACACCGACTTCATCTCTGCAGAGGGATAAGAACCCCCTCCCCATCAACGAATGTCCTGATATGACACAAAACAATTTGATGGTGAGGCTCCAGTAATACTAGAGCTTCAGGGAATGCGGATTACCTCTTCATTGCCATTGCTCCCAGGTACATTCAAATTCGGGGTAGTAACACCTAATAGGGTCCTATCTATTGGTCAAATAGAACTGTTTGGCATTTAAACTGTGTGCAAACAAATGACTAATGTTAAATTGGATTGTTAGAAATAGAACTGCTTGACCACTTAACAGAGTGTAAATAAATAACTGATGTTTAATGAAATTGTTAGTGATAAATTGCAATGCTTGGAACCATTTAACTGTGTGCAAACGAATGTTTACTGTTGAATAGAATTATTAGCGTTAAATAACAATATTTTTAACTATTTAACTATAGGCCTAAATTGAAACATTTATATAACTTAGCAATATTTGAAACCATTTGACTTAGTGCAAATGAATGAATAATGTTGAATAGAATAATTAGTGCTACATAGCAATACGTGTAACTACTTCACAAATGCAAAGAAATGATTAACATCGAATCGAATTATTAGTGTTAGATAGAAACAATTGAAACAAAATAACTCTAACTAAAAATGAAATTATCCACAAACTATATATGCAAACAAATAGCTGATCTTTGAAAAGATTTAAGTGTGTGCAAACAAATGAGCTCTGGTTAATTTGATTTGTTACCTACAAACTATTCGTTTACAAATCATATAAATATAATGTTATGCATAAGCAGGATTTGGCATTAAATAACCTACAAAATTTAATATGCAATTAAAAACACCGAACAACCAACCTACATCAAAATACACTGATAAATATATTTAGTTTTAGTGGATATCTGTTATCTGACTACTCAATTCAAAGTATATGTGTGTCAGTTTAACTTCTCTAAGACTGGTTGTCTAAACAAGGCCAAAGTACACAGTCTACCTTACTATTTACTCTTTGCTGAGATATATCTTTCCCAAATACATCATTGCTCAGTCGACTGGGGCTGTAGAATACACCGAGAAGTAAGAGCCCCCCCCCCACAACGAGCGTCTTGGATTTGACACTAAACAATCTGATGGTGAGGTTCCAGTGATGCTGGGGCTTTGGGGAATGTGGAGCACTCCTTCATTGCCATCGCTCCCAGGGTCCACTCTGGTCCGGAATGGTAACCCCTGATAGAGCCCTATCTATGGGTTAAAAAAATTAAACAAAATCTATACTTATACTAAACTGAATTGTTAGGTTGAAATAGAAATGTTTTCGACAATTAAACTGTGTACTTATGCTAAACTGAACTGCTTGAAACAGAATTGTTTTTAACATTGAAACTGTTCTTATGCTAAACTGAATTGTTTGAAATAGAACTGACTATTCATGAAAAAATGGATTTGGCGTTAGATTAACAGCAAAGGTTGATATGCCATAAAAACCAACCAACCAACCAACCAAATACATTAGGGCAAAGTGAAACGCAAACAGCTTTGTCCAAGATTTGAAATCGGGTCACAGATTTCATTTCCTATAATGATATCCATTTCACAAAACGCACCCCCTGAAAACCAAAAATACTAAAACCCAATATTATCCACAGCGTCAAAAGTATATTTTCTACATTAAAATATCGTCGTATGACGAGCAATATTTATAATAATAGGGAATTGTTATCGAAATCAAATATTTTTCGAGAAAATGATAAAATCGACCTTTTAATAGATTTTTTTCTAAATTTGACCAACAACGTTTTAATAAATTCTCGCAGAAAATACTCAACGGTTATTTCAGGAAAACTAGGAAGGTTATTTCCATCTCAGAATACGAAAACTTTTTTCCCGATAAGATGGACATAATCCACTTTCTCATATTCAGAAGAAAACGTTTCTAAATAAAGTATAACCTTTCGAGTATTTCTATTTTTATGTTGTTGTCTTAATTCAAGTCCTTGGGTTGTTATATATATATATATATATATATATATATATACACACATTCACTCACACACACACACACACACACACACACACACACACATATATATATATATATATATATATGTATATATATATATGTTTATGTTATATGAAACCAATGATGTAACATGACGTGGCAAGATCATGACTTGGTTATGTTATAGTCAACAACTAATGATATTCATGAAATGTCCCGGAAGAAAAAAATTACTGTGTGTGTAGTAAGTTATGAAAAATGGTCTCAAAATATATTAAGAAATAAAGCCATCTCTCTCTCTCTCTCTCTCTCTCTCTCTCTCTCTCTCTCTCTCTCTCTCTCTCTCTCTCTCTCTCCTTTCATCTTCCCCGGCAATTAGCTGTCTACTTTACACGTTGTCATTCGTTGTATATCAAGGAAATAAATTTGCGTTATCTACATAGATACATAATACTTATCTTTATAAATAAACGATATTTAGTGTTGTTTTTTTGACACATGACCAAATAGAAGAGAATAGGAGTTAGGAGTTAGAAAGGTTTCGTTGTATCGAGTGATTAGGACATAACCACCAAGAAAATGAACATTTAAAATCCAACCTTTTATCCAGAAAAGAAATATCTACCATAGCTTCAAAGCAGAGCATACAATGTATCTCTCTCTCTCTCTTCTCTCTCTCTCTCTCTATCTATCTATCTATTAATATATATATATATATATATATATATATTGGGCACCTCACGTAGTATCTGATGGTGAGGCTTCAGTAATGCTGGAGCTTTGGAGACCGTAGAGTACCCCTTTTTTGCCATCACTCCCAGGTCTACTATGGCCCGGAGTGGTAGCACCTGATAGGGTCCTATCTATGGGTCAAATAGAACTAAACTGTATACACATGTTAAACTGAATTGTTTGAAATAGAACTGTTTTATGTATAAAAATGGATTTGGCATTTAATAACCTACAATAGTTGATATGCCATGAAACTCAACCAACCAACCAACCAACCCATAACCTCACGTGGTGTGAGCTAAATTCACAGACCATTGTTAGCTAGTTCGAATCTTACCAGGCTCCACATACTTCTGGCTTTGAGCAATATCTTAGCTTGGCTTAGTAAATAATCATAAAAAAAGAGGAGATTGGTACCTCACATGGTGTAATGGTTAGCAAACTATATCCTCAGACCATTGTCAGTGAGTTTGATTCTCATTGGACATTCAATACTTCTGGCCTTATGCTACATCTAAGCTTGGTCTAGAAAATAACTACATATATGTGTATATGTGTTATATATTGACCCTTGACTGAGAAGTCAATCAGAGATGCACCTGTGTAAATAAGCGGAAAAAGAAGCGGAAGTAAGCGGGCGTTATGAAAGAATATAGGCAGGTGTCGGCGGCAGTTGAGTCAGTTGGTGACAGGAAGGCTGGAGTGAGAGCCAGTTTGCAGACTGAGGCCTGTGGCCCTCAGCGACCCCCGGTTGAGCAACCCTAGTCAAGATGCGGAAGAAGTGCTAAGTGGGTTCGTGAAGACAACACAGCGTGCTATGGTTAAGAGAAGAAGTTTGGTCACCATAACAGTCTGTCCCTGTCTCCACCCATCTCTCACACACCTCAGAAACATCAACCCTTTCGAGAATAAAGTGTGAGAAGTGTGTTCGTTCGTTCATTGAAGTTCGTAAATCAATGTTATGATTATGGCTATACAACATATGTGTGTGTGCGTGCGCACTATTCATCCCAAAGGATGATGATGATGGTTCGTAAAAAGGAACCAGTGTTTTAATGAATTTAGGTGGGTAAGGATGTGCGCGGGTCCAGATCCACCCTTTCGATATCACCCCAGTGGCTAGGTGGGGTTCAGAACAGCTAGTGATCAGTCAGTTGCAGTAAATGGCCTTATCAATTTTCCAGGCGAAGACTGCCCTTCCCACGTTTGAATTCAAAATTTCTCCTTCTCCAACCATGGCTAGTGAGTCTAGTCTGCCCTGCTACTTACGCATAACGTCTTTCTTAAGAGTATTATTGCGAAGAGAAACGTAAACTGCTTCGATTTGAATTTGATAATCATTACACCCCCACCACGTTTTCAATAAATATATATATACACGCACACACACACACACACATATATATAAAAAATATATATTTGAGGTAAATGGAAATAAATCAAACGGTCGGTATATAAAAATGAAAAAGCAAGATATTCAAAAGATATATTTATTTACATATGAATAATGTGCCACGCTTACGCGTACGTTAATAGACATAATAAATAACATAGAAAGATTGTTGAATCTAGCATTATTTCTAATTATAACACTGTAGGGGTTGGAAAAAGGAAAAATAAAATAGAATAAATTCAAAAAGTGTAGAAATTCCCAGAAAACCCAGACAGCAGCGGCGCATGCTCAGAGAAATGATCGTCCCTGCACATAAGAGAAATTCTATCTCATGTCAGCCTCCACCACAAGACTGAACGGACCTTCTTTCACGCAGCCGCTAACAGCGAACACATATGATGATTAGGTTTTGTAACTGTTAGCTCGCCAGGTCTGCTGTTAGCGAGCTGACACCGCCGAAGCAAGAATGATAAAAAGCGCCCGCTGGACACGACCACCGACTTAGGATTTATCAAGCACCGAAAACGACGAGTACATTTCAACGCTTTCTTTGGGAGACGCGACTGTTCTCTGATAGTCAAGGAAGACATTTCCTCGCTACAGAGTGGCCGTATGAAACCCCAAAATAAAGTTGAAATTCAATAGGTACATCCTATCTTCATCTCCTTCCTTCCTTCCTTCATTAATTCCTTTGTAGCTTTCTACAGACAAAGAAGATGCCAACGAATGAAATAGGTAATAGAAGAAAGAAAACAATGGAGTCAGATACCAAAACTAAATAACCTAATCAAATCTTCCGCACCCCATGATACTATCTAATAAAGTCCCAGTTTTTTCAACTTATCTCCTCGTTTAGTTAAATTAGGGCTAAAAAGTTAAAAGACTCCTTATGTCAGTTGTATTTTCATTAATTACTTACATCTATACACACTTTTCAAGGTTTTCCGAAAACACTTCTAATCTTCCTAAATCACAAACAACGACAAAAATTCTTTGAGAAGTTCTCATAAAATTTCCAAAAATTCTTGAAATCCATAGCCAATACGTTACTCTTTAAAATAAATTTCGACTCTAATTACATCACATACATTTGTACAGAATGCTAAAAAAAATACTCAGAATTTTCTCTCTTTTTAATATGATTCAGATTGGTTTGGTTGTTTAATGACATATCAACCTTTGTAGGTTATTTAATGCCAAAGCCATTCTCCTAGAAGAACAGTAGTGGGACTATTTAACCCATAGCTGGGAGGATAAGGGGGTTCATACCTTTCCCGAGGATATTTGCATGAAAGTGAACGTAATAGCGCGACTGGAGTACGAACTCGCTTACTACGATTCCGCTGTCCATCGCTTTAACCATAACACCACGGGGATACCCCTATGATTCAGAAGATCACATATTAACATTGCCCTCATGATTGTGTAATATTTTTTAAAAAAAACGCTACATTTAATGTTGACAGAATATTCAATTGTGAATAAATTCATCTTCTGAATATCTTGTTTTTTTCATATTTTTGTATTTACACACGCGCACACACATACGTATATAGAGATGTATTCTCGAAGTATATATCTGTCTGCCTTGTCTGTAGCTTTTTTAAGGTACTGTAAAAGGACAAATACTGTCTATGTGAGATAACTGTGCATTTCTGTTAAACAAATTTCAGTACAATTCTTAAGCAAAATGTAAACGAACTCTCTTTTGTTGAAATTTCTTAATTAGGTTGCATTGAAGGTTTTTGCGTCTTGACAGCAATTTCTATTTCTTTTCTGTTCAAAGTGAAGATTTTTCGAAAATTAAATGTCAAGGATTGCAGATAAAACTCGAATAATGTCTCATTATGAATTAGAAATCAGTCGTCGTTTTGTGTAATGGAAGCAAATACGAATAAATAAAACTGACCGCATCCTCTTTTGTTGTATTCACGCCTTAACAAACACACTAGCCACAGTTTGTTATTGAAACTGAACGATACTGTTGACGAAGGGAATAAAAGACGTGTTCATTTCTTAAATAAGCGATCCAGCACGAACATTAAATAACATGGACGTGATATTATGTCATCTAAACAATGCAAAAATAGGATATTAGATTACAGACTAAAATCTATCATTTAAAAGTACTTTTATGTATCGAGAGTTCACTAGGTCCCACATACTTCTGGTTTTGTTTTATATCTAAGCTATGCTTTGTAAATAATTGTAGAAAAAGAGAATATTGATTGATCCTTAATTCTAACGGCAGGCCAACCCCTCTAGGTTTATTTTATGCATAAAGGTTAGGGAATTGCATTCATTGTACATTTATTACGGTTATATGATATCTTGTAGTCTAATCAAATATCAATAATTAACAAATGGATCTATTTAACCCATAGGTAGGACTCCAACAGTGTGTTAATAGGTTGGCATAATCTATTATTTGGCAGGTAGTGTCAAATAGTTCAAAAGAGTAACAGAAAAAAAAACATTGGAGCAAATAAGTTTGATTAATGTAGGATAATCCCAGAGGTCGTTTGAGACCGAAGCTTTGAGTGGAATAAAAAAAATACGTGATCAAGCCACACAAAGAAGTTAGTCAGAAGAAATCAGTCAGAAGAAATCACCCGACGAGAGCCGCTGTGAAGTTCCACGTGTTCTCTGCTCCACTGAATCCCCGTTTAATTGAAACGGGTAATGAAAATGCAAGTCGTCAAAAAATAAAAATGTGCACCAAAAATGCATCAGAGTTGTTCTTCATTCCAACACGGAAGAATAGTTGAGTTCATTAGAGCAATAAACAAGACAACATGAAGAAGAAGAGTCACAGAGTGACACAACAGATCAATGAAGTGAGGAGATAGGCATCGTAGGTAAAAGCCAGTTTGTTACCAGTGCACCTGGGAGTTTCGGAAATAAAGGAGTACTCCTCGGTTCACTGAGTAATTCCCACATTTATTAGAACTGCTCTCCAAAATTGATTATATTCTAAAGTTTCCCTTAACTTTAATATCCAAAAAGATGCACTTATATCATAGTGATGTGAACAGCTTATACAAAGGGTATGGGGATTCAACAATGTTTGATTTGGGAACATCAGTCAATACAAATTTCAACGCCTCTATCTGCTGGGCCCGTGGCGCAGCGGATAGAGGCGTTGAGTCTCTACGGTTCCAGGTGAGCATTGTCAGAATTTCAAATCCTACCCAGAGGTTTACTTGATCAAAAACGTGGTGCCATAGACAACAACTATGGAAGACAGTAATTACTGGGGATACGGTTACAAGACTCAGCATTCCTATCCGAGGTTGCAGTAAATCACCTGAAGAAGGCCAGAGGTGAAATTTGGCCGAAACGTAGTGAAAGAAGAAACAACACAAAAACTAACAAGATGAGGACAAAAAGTCCGCAATAAATAAAAAAGTTAATTCTCAGATTAAGAAGCCTCATCTCAAAATGATTCCAATTAAAGACTAATTCAATATCATTTGCATTTTGGTATATTGAGTTAAGAAAAAAACACTTATTTTAGCTACATTATAAAATTTTTATTAAATAGTATGTTATATAATCCCTAAAATGTTATGTTCTAAGTATGACACTAACCAGCATCCGGTGGTGAGGCTCAGGTTCTGGAACTCTGAGAAGTGTGGAGTACCAGTTCATAACCATTACTTCTATGTCCACACTTACCCTGAGTGGTAGTACCTGTTAGAGTCCCATCTATAAGTCAAATAGATATGTTTAAAAATATTAGTATTAAATAATACTTGAAACTATATAACTGCGTGCAAGCAAATTATTATTTCTAAATAGTAGTTACTTAAAAATATAAAATTATTTGGTTTGGTTTCTTTGTTTAATGGCATATCAACCTTCGTGAATCATTTACGGGTAAAGTTATAGACGGACAGTAGTGGAACTATTTAACCAATAACTTGAGGGATAAAGAGGTTCATACTTTTCCTCATGGTATTAGTTCGAAAATGAACGCAATTGCACGACTGAAGTTCGAACTCATTACTATATCACAATCCAGCATGTTAGCCACTATGAAACGTGGATTTCTCTCATAAAATTGTGAATGAATTATTAATTCACAGAAATTCTTGAAACCATACATTTAAGTGCAAATTTGTATTAGATACGAATATTTGATATTATATAACTGTGTATAAACAAATGATTATAAACAAATAAGTACAATGAATGTTGAAAATATAGTTATGAATACAATTAAAAAGATTTACGAGAAGAATACGTGACAAGGTGAACATCTAAGATGCACCATATTCTTGCAAATATATCTCCTATTTTCCAACTCTTCTATCTGTAGCGATATGTCTAAGGTACCCAAGTTCTGTTAGGTTTAAGGTACATTAGTTCTGTAATGTTTAAGGTACACAAGTTCTGACATAAGAAAGTCCATTGATTTTCAGATCACTGGAGACTGATATCAAACGATACGTAACCATCCAATTTAAGAAGTTATCAATTTCCTTTCTGTTAATTAATTTAAAGAATCAATAGATTAAAATCTTCTGAGACAGCAACCTCTTAAGATTATAGAAAGTCGCCTTAATGTTTGGAAAATGGTAGTTCGTAAGGTTGAGCAACGAAAAAAGTCCATTCGGTTTTTTCAATAAACATAAAAAAAAACGCCTTTTTCTTTTTATTTTAGACATTGACTTTATTGAACTGCATATTTACTGTTTTGCTTCTGGTTCAGTTTCTTTGTTTAATGGCGTATCAATTTTCGTGGGTTATTTAATGCTGAAGTCATCCTTATTGAAGGGCAGTTTGGGAACTACTTAACACATTGCTGTGGGAGAAAAGGAGTTCATACTTTTCCATAGAGTATTAATCCGAAATTGAGCGTAATAGCACGACTGGATTTCGAACTCGCTACTACGGTGTCGCGGTCCTGCGTTAGCCATTCCGTAACGGGAACACCCCCATTTACTGTTTTCTTTCAATATCTGACATTATTCAGATAACTATAGGGAGGCAATAAATAACTTTCCTCGTTGGGTGCCACATGACAGTTCCAGAAACTTTCTTGTCTCGGTTCTTTGAACAGCTGAGAAGTTGTCTCCTGACCCTGCAAGGGAACAGTAAAGACACATGAGGTAATTTTTCACTCTCGATCAAGTAAACCTTTTCTTTTCTTTTCTCTACTCCTTCTACATACTGACAGTGCTTGGAATATACTGACTGTATCTTCTGCATAGGGGTAAAATCCACTTCAAAAAAAAAAGGTGTCATAGGTATGATATTAAACATCATTTGATGGTAAGTATCCAATTCTGGTGATCTATGGAGTATGGAGTACCCCTTCATTGTCATTACACTCAGACCCACACACCCGAAGTGATAGTGACATGCCGCTAAAATCAATCATAATCAATCAATACATTCAGCTTTGAAAAAACTCGCGAAGATATTTTTTGTCTATTGTAATTATTATTCACTGACAGAGCCCATGGAAATTCCACTGGTACTGATAAACAAGATCACCTCAAGCTTATGCTCTCCTCTCACTTATGATATGTAAATACTTACCTATCCCTCCGCACGAGCAAGATATGAATCCAGAGTTTTTCCTCTCCTTGACCGGTTGCCATACCAAGGTAAAAGAGTCCAGTCTAACCTACTATTTACACATAGCTGCAGGGAGAATAGTTGGATTCATTCCTTTCCTGAGTGTATTAGTGCTATGTGAAATGCAAACATCCTCGTCCAGGATTTGGAATCGGGTCACCGTGTCTATTTCCTGCGACAGTAACCATTACACCACAAATGCTTTTATATATATATATATATATAGGGAAGTAATGGTTGTCATTAGTGTTAAGCAAGGCTCTTCAAATGAATTGAGCTCTCGGTAGCCGTTAAGCGGATATATGTAAACAAAAACAAATGTGATACATAAGCGTTTAAATTTCCTTCGCTTGCGCTGGTTTCTTCGTGGCTGAGTGGTAGAATCTTGGATTGGCGTTTCAGTCAGCCAGGTTTCGATCCCAGCTTCGGGAATCTAGCCTGTCTAGCCACACTGAAGGGTTCTGATAGAACGAAACAGGTCTGTCTGTGGATGACAATATATATATATATATATATATATATATTGGAACATCAAGCTGGAGACATCTCCACTCTAAGTGATGGTTCAAACAAGTTCATGTGCCTTAGAAGCAACATCTCATCTATATCAATATGTGTCTAGCGAAGGCCTGGACTGCTATCAATAGGTTATCGATCATATGGATGTCTGACCTATCTGATAAAACGCAATTTCTTCCTAGCAGCGTTTGTGTTAATTCTACCATATGGATGCACTTCATGGACACTGACAAAGTGTATTGAGAAAAAATTAGCTGGGAACTGCATAAGAATGCTACGAGCTATACTGAACAAATCCTGGAAGCAACATCCCACGAAACAGCAGTTATACGCCCACTTACCTCGGATCTGTAAAACCATCCAAGTAAGACGAAGACACGCGCGACGCTGCTCGAGAAGTAAGGATAAACTCATAAGTGATATTCTCCTATTGAGCACTTCACAAGGATGTCAGAGTGTTGGCCAACTAACAAGAGCTTAGCTACAACAGCTCTGTACGGACACAGGATGTAGTTTAGAAGACCTGCTGGAGACGAAGGATGATAGGGACGAATGGCAAGAGAGAGACAGGGAAATCCGTGCAAAAAAGTGCGACTTGATGATGATGATGATGATATGGGAACTCCACTGATTTCCATAATAAAAAAAAAGTAAATTTTTGCGCGAAAAAATAGGCTGGAGAAGCTGTAATTTTAGTATCTATATTTTTGCATTTTATTAACCAATCTGCACATTCACACAACCTTTTAAATTTCGAGATACTTCGCAAATGATATTATTTGACTTGTCACGAAAAATTTGAAAGATTAAAATTCAAATTAGCTTTAGAAATTTTTCTAAGCCCAACCAAGATATTTAAAATACAATTTCTTAGCAAATTAGGTTCATAGATATATCATCAACTTTTTAGCTAATTTTGAGCCAACCTAAATAATCAAAGAAATAAATATTTCTTTAGAAAGTATTTAATTGTCTACACTTACTCAACTAATAGTTTGTATGGAATTGTCTAAACTTACTCAACTAAAAGTAAGTAATGAATTATTACATACTCAAATACCTTTTGAGTTATTTCTTTTGAGTGAAAATCTACATTCTTTTCTTTCAATAATGCATTTCATTTCAACTCATTTAATTTTTCTTAAACGAATGTTTGTTTACATTTATATTTGCGTTTAAAATATTCATCTGTCTCCTGATTATTTGTATCAAGAGCAGTTTACATTCAATATACGTTTAAGGCATTGATACACTTCTCTCTCTACATAATTATACTCCTTTAAAAGATTTCTTTAAACACACAAAATATGTCCCTTAATTTTAAGCTATTAATTACTGCTATATTTCCTTGCACGAATCTTAACTATATCTATAAAAAAATATCTACGCTCTGACTAATGTTATCTTTGCTTACAAGAAAAGATTTTTTGCTTGAGTTTTTTAGCTGGGAAAATAGTTGAATTCATAGTTATTTTTGTTTTGATTAATACTCAGTTTAAATAAATAAAACTTTTAGCTTTAGAGATCGGATTTTTATTCATTCATTTTTATTTTTTATCCGCTACAAATATATATATATATATATATATATATATATATATATATATATATATATATACTTATGCTGGCAGGCCTTTCCAACTGGAAATATTGACATAGCACCTCACCACCACAATTTAGTCAAAAATGGAGACACTGTTTAAATTAATTTTAGACGATACGAAAATAAAGAAATATATTTTAAAAACCATAAAATAGAAAATGTTGAAACGAAAAGTTACTTCTTAGTGAGAAAATGATTCAGAAGGATTCCCTACTTTTGAAAATAAAGAAGAGTTTAAATAATTTAGCTCTTTGAGGAAAAAAATACAGATATCTTTATAATGAAAACACAACGACCTTTATTAAACATGATTTTCGATTGTTTAAAACGGTGTTGCGTATGTTGCATTCTCATACACATGTTCATGCAGGATACATACTGACGCAATGAATAACAGACGCACGCAATGATAAAGACGCACGCAAGAAGACTTCTTTAACAATATTTACCTCTCACTTTATTGCAAGGATTCGAAAAGGTTGTGTGGGGTTTTACTGTGAGAGGGAGCTGGAGATCGAACATAACTGCAATATTTTGACGGGTCAAAAGGTCAAAATACAACACGTATTCATAGAGAAAACTAGTCAGGCGAGGTAATTTCGTTGTCTTCACTGCAATCTTTCTTTTGATTTCTTAAAAACCGGATGAAAAATAAAATGAAATTTATTTACAATCAAGTGAAATTGTTTAGCTTATAAAACCCGGATATCCTGAACTGAAAGATTATTTTTCTGGGAAAAGATTTCATCAGTTCAAATGAAATTTGTTCAGCTTTACGACATTGTCTATCTGAATAATCTCACCTCAAAACTGTAACAATTAATATTCTCTCCTAACCAGATTAGCTAAGGCTGTAGAATACGCCAACTGCATCTTTACCTCCCCCAACCAACGAGTGTCCTGATATGACACAAAACAATCTGATGATGACGCTCCAGTCCTGGAACTCTGGGGAATGTAGAGTATCCTTTTATTGCCATTACTCCCGGGTCCACTCTGACCCGGAGTGGTATCACCCAATAGGGTCTCATTTATGGGTCGAATAGAACTGTTTAACATTTAAATTGTGTGCTAACAGATGACTAATGTTGAATTTAATTGTTAGAAATAGAACTGTTTGACCATTTAACTGAAATGACTGATGTTTAATTGAATTGTTAGCAATAAATTGCAAGACTTGAATCCATTTAACTTTGTGCAAACCAATGAGTAATGTTGAATAGAATCGTTAGTTTTGAATAGCAGTACTTGAAACTCTTTAACTGTTTGCTTGAATTGAATTATTGATATTATATAACTATTCATGGAACCATTTGATTGTGCTAATTAGTGTGGAATACTTGAAATCGTTTAACTATGTAAAATAGAATTATTGGTATTACATAGATATACTTGGGACCATTTAACTATGTGCAAATGAGTGAATAGTGTTCAACAGAAAAGTGATAAATAGCAATACTTGTAACCACTTCACTGTGTGCAAACAAATGATTAATATTGTAGAGAAAGGGAAAATCTCGTATTTTGTTTTGGTGCGCAATTTAATTCAACACTGAATTTCACCCAATCAGAATGACTTATCCTATTCAGCCCGGACCTTCATTTCCGGCTAGCAAAACGGGTGAGCGGCCAAATCCTCTCTCTTCGGCTTGAGACGGCGACCAGAACAGACGTGCCTCTGGTCGTCCCTGCTTAGCGATGCTTTTTAGCTAGACAAGCCACCCAGTGCGGACATCTCACTGTGGCTTTAACACTAGCAGCAGCAACATGGACACTCAACGAGGGAACCATCTAATTTATGGATTCTTAACGAGGAATCCCAGTTGAACATAAATTAGAAACAATCAGCATGCCTTCGACAGGCACCACTTCATGTCACCCCAAAAACTTGGCTATGTCGATCCGAGCGTAACTCCGCTCTCGACACACTAGTCACCTTTTCACTTCTGGTCCATATGAATGGAAAAAACGCACACTCTCCCCAAAAATACCAGATACACAAAAATACACAATGACTTTAAACATATCCCTCAAAAGTCCAACAACACGCTGCCATCTCAACATCCCGCTAAGCCATTTCGTCTCCAAAACTAACAAGCCGAAATACCACGAGTCTTGCAGCACTAAGAACAGACCATATTCAAAGCTGCAAATAAAGAACTTTCGTTGTTGTGTGTTACTAAAGAATACTTTCGTAATTCATTTGTGTTGCCTAAAAACAATAGTGTTATCCTTAGCCGCTATAATATTAAATAGAATGATTAGTGTTAGCAATACTTGTAACCACTTCACTGTGCGCAAACAAATGATTAATATCAAATGGAATGATTAGTGTTAGCAATACTTGTAACCACATCACTGTGTGCAAACAAATGATTAATATTAAATAGAATGATTAGTGTTAGCAATACTTGTAACCACTTCACTGTGCGCAAACAAATGATAAATATTAAATGGAATGATTAGTGTTAGCAATACTTGTAACCACATCACTGTGTGCAAACAAATGATTAATATTAAATAGAATGATTAGTGTTAGCAATACTTGTAACCACTTCACTGTGCGCAAACAAATGATTAATATTAAATAGAATGATTAGTGTTAGCAATACTTGTACCCACTTCACTGTGCGCAAACAAATGATTAATATTAAATGGAAAGATTAGTGTTAGCAATACTTGTAACCGCATCACTGTGTGCAAACAAATGATTAATATTAAATGGAATGATTAGTGTTAGCAATACGTGTAACCACTTCACTGTGCGCAAACAAATGATTAATATTAAATGGAATGATTAGTGTTAGCAATACTTGTAACCACATCACTGTGTGCAAACAAATGATTAATATTAAATACAATGATTAGTGTTAGTAATACTTGTAACCATATCACTGTGTGCAAAAAAATGATTAATATTAAATAGAATGATTAGTGTTAGCAATACTTGTAACCACTTCACTGTACGCAAACAAATGATTAATATTGAATAGAATGATTAGTGTTAGCAACACTTGTAACCACATCACTGTGTGCAAACAAATGATTAATATTAAATAGAATGATTAGTGTTAGTAATACTTGTACCCACATCACTGTGCGCAAACAAATGATTAATATTAAATAGAATGATTAGTGTTAGCAATACTTGTAACCACTTCACTGTGCGCAAACAAATGATTAATATTAAATGGAATGATTAGTGTTAGCAATACTTGTAACCACATCACTGTGTGCAAACAAATGATTAATATTAAATAGAATGATTAGTGTTAGCAATACTTGTAACCACTTCACTGTGCGCAAAAAAATGATTAATATTAAATGGAATGATTAGTGTTAGCAATACTTGTAACCACATCACTATGTGCAAACAAATTATTAATATTAAATAGAATGATTAGTGTTAGCAATACTTGTACCCACTTCACTTTGCGCAAACAAATGATTAATATTAAATAGAAAAGATTAGTGTTAGCAATACTTGTAACTACATCACTGTGTGCAAACAAATGATTAATATTAAATGGAATGATTAGTGTTAACAATACTTGTAACTACTTCACTGTGCGCAAACAAATGATTAATATTAAATGGAATGATTAGGGTTAGCAATACTTGTAACCACATCACTGTGTGCAAACAAATGATTAATATTAAATAGAATGATTAGTGTAAGCAATACTTGTAACCACTTCACTGTGTGCAAACAAATGATTAATATTAAATGGAATGATTAGATTTAGCAATACTTGTAACCACATCACTGTGTGCAAACAAATGATTAATATTAAATAGAAAATATTAGTGTTAGCAATACTTGTAACCACTTCACTGTGCGCAAACAAATGATTAATATTAAATGGAAGGATTAGTGTTAGTTAAAATTGTAACCACATCACTGTGTGCAAACAAATGATTAATATTAAATAGAAAAGATTAGTGTTAGCAATACTTGTAACCACATCACTGTGTGCAAAAAAATGATTAATATTAAATAGAATGATTAGTGTAAGCAATACTTGTAACCACTTCACTGTGTGCAAACAAATGATTAATATTAAATGGAATGATTAGTGGCAGGAATACTTGTAACCACTTCACTGTGTGCAAAAAAATGATTAAAATTAAATAGAAAAGATTAGTGTTAGCAATACTTGTAACCACTTCACTGTGCGCAAACAAATGATTAATATTATATGGAATGATTAGTGTTTGCAATACTTGTAACCACATCACTGTGTGCAAACAAATGATTAATATTAAATAGAATGATTAGTGTTAGCAATACTTGTAACCACTTCACTGTGCGCAAACAAATGATTAATATTAAATGGAATGATTAGTGTTAGCAATACTTGTAACCACATCACTGTGCGCAAACAAATGATTAATATTAAATAGAATGATTAGTGTTAGCAATACTTGTACCCACTTCACTGTGAGCAAACAAATGATTAATATTAAATGGAATGATTAGTGTTAGCAATACTTGTAACCACATCACTGTGCGCAAACAAATGATTAATATTAAATAGAATGATTAGTGTTAGCAATACTTGTAACCACTTCACTGTGCGCAAACAAATGATTAATATTAAATGGAATGATTAGTGTTAGCAATACTTGTAACCACATCACTGTGTGCAAACAAATGATTAATATTAAATAGAAAAGATTAGTGTTAGCAATACTTGTAACCACTTCACTGTGTGCAAACAAATGATTAATATTAAATGGAATGATTAGTGTGAGCAATACTTGTAACTACTTCACTGTGCGCAAACAAATGATTAATATTAAATGGAATGATTAGGGTTAGCAATACTTGTAACCACATCACTGTCTGCAAACAAATGATTAATATTAAATGGAATGATTGGGTTAGCAATACTTTTAACCACATCACTGTGTGCAAACAAATGATTAATATTAAATGGAATGATTAGTGTTAGCAATACTTGTAACCACATCACTGTGTGCAAACAAATGATTAATATTAAATAGAATGATTAGTGTTAGCAATACTTGTAACCACTTCACTGTGCGCAAACAAATGATTAATATTAAATGGAATGATTAGTGTTAGTAATACTTGTAACCTCATCACTGTGTCCAAACAAATGATTAATATTAAATGGAATGATTAGTGTTAGCAATACTTGTAACTAATTCACTGTGCGCAAACAAATGATTAATATTAAATGGAATGATTAGGGTTAGCAATACTTGTAACCACATCACTGTGTGCAAACAAATGATTAATATTAAATGGAATGATTAGTGTTAGCAATACTTGTAACCACATCACTGTGTGCAAACAAATAATTAATATTAAATAGAAAAGATTAGTGTTAGCAATACTTGTAACCACTTCACTGTGCGCAAACAAATGATTAATATTAAATGGAATGATTAGTGTTAGCAATACTTGTAACCACATCACTGTGTGCAAACAAATGATTAATATTAAATAGAAAATATTAGTGTTAGCAATACTTGTAACCACTTCACTGTGCGCAAACAAATGATTAATATTAAATAGAATGATTAGTGTTAGCAATACTTGTAACCACTTCACTGTGCGCAAACAAATGATTAATATTAAATGGAATGATTAGTGGCAGCAATACTTGTAACCACATCACTATGTGCAAACAAATGATTAATATTAAATAGAATGATTAGTGTTAGCAATACTTGTAACCACTTCACTGTGCGCAAACAAATGATTAATATTAAATGGAATGATTAGTGTTAGCAATACTTGTAACCACATAACTGTGTGCAAACAAATGATTAATATTAAATAGAATGATTAGTGTTAGCAATACTTGTAACCACTTCACTGTGCGCAAAAAAATGATTAATATTAAATGGAATGATTAGTGTTAGCAATACTTGTAACCACATCACTGTGTGCAAACAAATGATTAATATTAAATAGAAAAGATTAGTGTTAGCAATACTTGTAACCACTTCACTGTGCGCAAACAAATGATTAATATTAAATGGAATGATTAGTGTTAGCAATACTTGTAACCACTTCACTGTGTGCAAACAAATGACTAATATTAAATAGAAAAGATTAGTATTAGCAATACTTGTAACCACATCACTGTGTGCAAACAAATGATTAATATTAGATAGAAAAGATTAGTGTTAGCAATACTCTTAACCACTTCACTGTGCGCAAACAAATGATTAATATTAAATAGAAAAGATTAGTGTTAGCAATACTTGTAACTACTTCACTGTGCGCAAACAAATGATTAATATTAAATGGAAGGATTAGTGTTAGCAAAAATTGTAACCACATCACTGTGTGCAAAAAAATGATTAATATTAAATAGAAAATATTAGTGTTAGCAATACTTGTAACCACATCACTGTGTGCAAACAAATGATTAATATTAAATAGAATGATTTGTGTAAGCAATACTTGTAACCACTTCACTGTGTGCAAACAAATGATTAATATTAAATGGAATGATTTGTGGCAGCAATACTTGTAACCACTTCACTGTGTGCAAACAAATGATTAAAATTAAATAGAAAAGATTAGTGTTAGCAATACTTGTAACCACTTCACTGTACGCAAACAAATGATTAATATTATATGGAATGATTAGTGTTTGCAATACTTGTAACCACATCACTGTGCGCAAACAAATGATTAATATTAAATAGAATGATTAGTGTTAGCAATACTTGTAACCACTTCACTGTGCGCAAACAAATGATTAATATTAAATGGAATGATTAGTGTTAGCAATACTTGTACCCACTTCACTGTGAGCAAACAAATGATTAATATTAAATGGAATGATTAGTGTTAGCAATACTTGTAACCACATCACTGTGCGCAAACAAATGATTAATATTAAATAGAATGATTAGTGTTAGCAATACTTGTAACCACTTCACTGTGCGCAAACAAATGATTAATATTAAATGGAATGATTAGTGTTAGCAATACTTGTAACCACATCACTGTGTGCAAACAAATGATTAATATTAAATAGAAAAGATTAGTGTTAGCAATACTTGTAACCACTTCACTGTGTGCAAACAAATGATTAATATTAAATGGAATGATTAGTGTGAGCGATACTTGTAACTACTTCACTGTGCGCAAACAAATGATTAATATTAAATGGAATGATTAGGGTTAGCAATACTTGTAACCACATCACTGTGTGCAAACAAATGATTAATATTAAATGGAATGATTAGTGTTAGCAATACTTGTAACCACATTACTGTGTGCAAACAAATGATTAATATTAAATAGAATGATTAGTGTTAGCAATACTTGTAACCACTTCACTGTGCGCAAACAAATGATTAATATTAAATGGAATGATTAGTGTTAGCAATACTTGTAACCTCATCACTGTGCGCAAACAAATGATTAATATTAAATGGAATGATTAGTGTTAGCAATACTTGTAACTAATTCACTGTGCGCAAACAAATGATTAATATTAAATGGAATGATTAGGGTTAGCATTACTTGTAACCACATCACTGTGTGCAAACAAATGATTAATATTAAATGGAATGATTAGTGTTAGCAATACTTTTAACCACATCACTGTGTGCAAACAAATGATTAATATTAAATAGAATGATTAGTGTTAGCAATACTTGTAACCACTTCACTGTGTGCAAAAAAATGATTAAAATTAAATAGAAAAGATTAGTGTTAGCAATACTTGTAACCACTTCACTGTGCGCAAACAAATGATTAATATTATATGGAATGATTAGTGTTTGCAATACTTGTAACCACATCACTGTGCGCAAACAAATGATTAATATTAAATAGAATGATTAGTGTTTGCAATACTTGTAACCACTTCACTGTGCGCAAACAAATGATTAATATTATATGGAATGATTAGTGTTAGCAATACTTGTAACCACATCACTGTGTGCAAACAAATGATTAATATTAAATAGAATGATTAGTGTTAGCAATACTTGTAACCACTTCACTGTGCGCAAACAAATGATTAATATTAAATGGAATGATTAGTGTTAGCAATACTTGTAACCACATCACTGTGTGCAAACAAATGATTAATATTAAATAGAAAAGATTAGTGTTAGCAATACTTGTAACCACTTCACTGTGCGCAAACAAATGATTAATATTATATGGAATGATTAGTGTTTGCAATACTTGTAACCACATCACTGTGCGCAAACAAATGATTAATATTAAATGGAATGATTAGTGTTAGCAATACTTGTAACCACATCACTGTGCGCAAACAAATGATTAATATTAAATAGAATGATTAGTGTTAGCAATACTTGTAACCATTTCACTGTGCGCAAACAAATGATTAATATTAAATGGAATGATTAGTGTTAGCAATACTTGTAACCACATCACTGTGTGCAAACAAATGATTAATATTAAATAGAAAAGATTAGTGTTAGCAATACTTGTAACCACTTCACTGTGTGCAAACAAATGATTAATATTAAATGGAATGATTAGTGTGAGCAATACTTGTAACTACTTCACTGTGCGCAAACAAAGGATTAATATTAAATGGAATGATTAGGGTTAGCAATACTTGTAACCACATCACTGTGTGCAAACAAATGATTAATATTAAATGGAATGATTAGTGTTAGCAATACTTGTAACCACATCACTGTGTGCAAACAAATGATTAATATTAAATAGAATGATTAGTGTTAGCAATACTTGTAACCACTTCACTGTGCGCAAACAAATGATTAATATTAAATGGAATGATTAGTGTTAGCAATACTTGTAACCACATCACTGTGTGCAAACAAATGATTAATATTAAATAGAATGATTAGTGTTAGCAATACTTGTAACCACTTCACTGTGCGCAAACAAATGATTAATATTAAATGGAATGATTAGTGTTAGCAATACTTGTAACCACATAACTGTGTGCAAACAAATGATTAATATTAAATAGAATGATTAGTGTTAGCAATACTTGTAATCACTTCACTGTGCGCAAAAAAATGATTAATATTAAATGGAATGATTAGTGTTAGCAATACTTGTAACCACATCACTGTGTGCAAACAAATGATTAATATTAAATAGAAAATATTAGTGTTAGCAATACTTGTAACCACTTCACTGTGCGCAAACAAATGATTAATATTAAATGGAATGATTAGTGTTAGCAATACTTGTAACCACTTCACTGTGTGCAAACAAATGATTAATATTAAATAGAAAAGATTAGTATTAGCAATACTTGTAACCACATCACTGTGTGCAAACAAATGATTAATATTACATAGAAAAGATTAGTGTTAGCAATACTTGTAACCACTTCACTGTGCGCAAACAAATGATTAATATTAAATAGAAAAGATTAGTGTTAGCAATACTTGTAACCACATCACTGTGTGCAAACAAATGATTAATATTAAATGGAATGATTAGTGTTAGCAATACTTGTAACCACTTCACTGTGCGCAAACAAATGTTTAATATTAAATGGAATGATTAGTGTTAGCAATACTTGTAACCACATCACTGTGTGCAAACAAATGATTAATATTAAATAGAAAAGTTTAGTTTTAGCAATACTTGTAACCACATCACTGTGTGCAAACAAATGATTAATATTAAATAGAAAAGATTAGTGCTAGCAATACTTGTAACCACATCACTGTGTGCAAACAAATGATTAATATTATATAGAAAAGATTAGTGTTAGCAATACTTGTAACCACATCACTGTGTGCAAACAAATCATTAATTTTAAATAGAAAAGATTAGTGTTAGCAATACTTGTAACCACATCACTGTGTGCAAACAAATGATTAATATTAGATAGAAAAGATTAGTGTTAGCAATACTTGTAACCACTTCACTGTGTGCAAACAAATGATTAATATTAGATAGAAAAGATTAGTGTTAGCAATACTTGTAACCACATCACTGTGTGCAAACAAATGATTAATATTAAATAGAAAAGATTAGTGTTAGCAATAATTTTAACCATTTAACTGTGAATAAATAATAGTAATAACAGTGTGCAAAATGTTAGTTTTTGCTCATTTAAAAATAAAATTACTTAGAAATAATATCTAAATGTGTACAAACAAATTACTGATTTAAATTAAACTGTGTCTGTTACAGATCTTTAAACCATTTAACAGTACAAATACATGAATTCAGGCTCGCTTGAAAATGTTATCTACAAAATGTGTTTACAAATCATGTATATTTCGTATATATGTATCCACAAGATTTAGCATTCAATAACCTATAAGGGTTAATATTTCATAAAACCCAACCAAATCAAATCATCTATAGATTTAACATATATGTATCAACAAGATTTAGCATTAAATAACCTATAAGGGTTAATATTCATAAAACCCAACCAAATCAAATCATCTATAGATTTAACATATATGTATCAACAAGATTTAGCATTACATAACCTATAAGGGTTAATATTTTATAAAACCCAACCAAATCAAATCATCTATAGATTTAACATATATGTATCAACAAGATTTAGCATTAAATAACCTATTAGGGTTAATATTTCCTAAAACCCAACCAAACCAAATCATATATATACTTAACATATATGAATAAATAGGATTTGGCATTAAATAACCAATAATGGTTAATATGCCATAAAACCCAACTCACCTAACCAAATATATCCAAATTAAAAAAGGGTACAAATGTAGCAATGAAATTTAAACCGGATTTGCATTTCTCACAAGTTTGGTCACTTGTTTGTTAGACATGGTGAATCTTTGTTAGGATAATAAAACAAAAATCAAATAATAAATGTCCATATAAAAATAATTGCAGCCAAGTCGGTTCGGACTGTAGAATACGCCGACTGCATCTCTTCAAAAGGGTAAGACAACAACGAATGCCCTGGATAAGATTCTCAACCACATCTGGTGTTGAGATTCCATACCTGAAGCTCTGGGGAATGTGAAGTATCCTTCATAGCAATTACTCCCAGGTCCACTCTAACTCGGAGTGTTTGAACCTGTCAGGGCCCCATCTATGGGTAAAATAAAACTAGTGCCTTAGGTAAAACACTAAACTACATCTGATGACGAGGCTTCAGTTCTGGAGCTTTGAGGGTTATAGAGTACCCACTTCATTGCCATTACTCCCCGGTCCACTCTGGCCCAGAGTGGGAGTACCTGTTAGGGTCTAATCTCTGAGTCAAAAAGAACTATTTAACCATTAGACTGTATGCAAACAAATGACTTGTGTGAAATTGAAATGTTATTGTCATATAGCAATACTTACAAAATGTAATGTGACCTTACTTAAAAAACACTTAACTGTATATAAACAAATGATTGATATTTAATAGAATTATTAATGTTTGATAGCAATACATAAAACCATTTAAATGCGAGCAAAAAAATTTGCTGAAACTCATTTAAAAAGAAAATTACATACAAACTATTCACTTACAAATCATATATACATATATCTATGAATAGGACTTAGCATTAGATAACCATCAAGAGTTGATATGCCCTTAACCCAAATAACTTAAACTTAAAAAGTATTGGTTGAAAACTATTTGTTCGTAATAACAAGCTGATGTACTTGATTTTGTCAATATTTCAATGTTTATACACATCATCTTTGGAGCAATGTATATTCTGAGGATTATGAAAGGAAAACTTGGAAAATAAACTACGTTCCTTGTTTACAAAATGCTAATTACCAAAATTGCGCAATGAGGGGCGCACTTTGGAATCAGCTATCCGGGCTCAAATCCTGGACAAAGCTGTTTGCATTTCATTTAGTGCTAATATTACTGGGATAGACATGAATCAAACAGCAATGGGTAAATAGAAGGGCAAACAGGGATCGTTTGCTTTCGTAAGGCAAACAATCTTGGAGAAAGAAAACTCTGAATTCAAACCAGCTGTACTCCGCTTAAAAATTGTTCGCGTGTAGCACCCTTCTTGAGGCGGAAGAGTTAGATACACACATACATGCATTTTAAGTTAACAGATTAGAGAAAAATTAAAGAACCTTAAATTTGAGTCAATTACTGTTTTGCTTTTGTTTGTTGTTTTTTTTTTTTTTTTGCTTTGATCTTTTTCTTTTTTTTTTTTTTTTTTTCTTTTTTTTTTTTTTTTTTTTGAGACATTTTCTTAACCAAATCTATACCAGCAGAAGTTAATCAATGAAGGTTTCGTAGAAAACATCTCTTGGTGGCTATCCGACCAGAAACTTTATAGAAACTCTAAACTTTCGATACGTCAACAACACAGCTTTCAACACGTCATTAACATGGCTTTCAACACGTCATCAAAACACCTTCCGACACGTCATCAACACAGCTTAAAACACGTCATCAACCGACATTAACACAACTTCCGACACGTCATCAACACAGCTTTCAACACGTCATCAACACAGCTTCCGACACGTCATCAACAGCTTAAAACACGTCATCAACCATCATTAACACGACTTCCGACACGTCATCAACACAGCTCTTAATACGTCATCAACACAGCTCTTAATACGTCATCAACACAGCTTCCGACACGTCATCAACACAGCTCTCAATACGTCATCAACACAGCTTTCGACACGTCATCAACACACAGTTTGATACCAAAGTGTCACTTTCAAATCTGACTTCTTGGTGTTAAATGTTTGTATTTGTTCCGAGTCCTTACCCCTACTCCTAGAAACGTCTCTTCGTCTCAAGGGCCATCATCGACACTTTATATAACATTGTTCATCAATTAACTTTTACTCCCATTTTGATTCACGCCTGAAACGCCAAAATTTAAGACCTCCGGAAAACAACAGGAACTTAACTGTAGAATATCGTTAAGAAAACCATCAAATTGAAATATTTTGATGTGAAAAACAACGTTAGAAGTTATTGTTTCTGCATGATTTCAGAAGTTTGACTTTGTTAACGAAAACGAGTCTCTTTATTTCTATTGTTGTATAGCCATGACCACGACCAACTATACAAACACATAATACATATACATCTACATATGCATGCAGAATCATAACGACACAATGATAACGACGAGACAGTCCTTTTAGAAAAATATACCTCTCACATTATTTGAAAGGTTTGTGTGTAAGAGGGAGTTGGAGACCGAACAGAACTGCAACATATTGACCCCCACTCTATTGGCTATAACTGCGTTTCTTTTCCATTCTCCTGGGCTGCTCAACCAGGGGCCTGCTGGGTGCTGGCTTTCTCTACCGCATCTCTCCAACCCGTCTGGTCTCCAAACTAACTGAATTCCTGTCTCCACCGAGTTATATAATAGTTCAATCGCCCATTCAATATCTTCCCATAACTAGTCATCGGAATGTATCACTTCCGCCGTCCTTGGAATGGCATGTTTGATGGTCATCAAGCGGAAATAACTGTCATGCAGTTAACAGGTCAAGTTAACGGGTCGGAGGTCAATATACAACACTAACTTTTGAAAATTGTTAGGATCTTCCATGTAAATTCTCTTCTTATTTTAGATTTGTTGTACATTCTCACCTTTGTATGGGTTTCACCTGCACTTTAAATTAAGACAAATCTCAATAAGTTTTTCTAGTTTTATAAAAAGTGGTACTGTGTTACAACAACCACAAAAAAGTCAGAGCTCTTCTTTCTGGGTGAGGCTTAGAACATTTTGAATGACATTGTAGTAACTTTTTTTTTAAATTTACAGGAATTAATATACAAAAACACTAAGAAGAAAAATATCGTCATTCTCGTTTTATTTCCTATATCAACAAGAAGCTGTAATTATCAAAACACGAGCGTCTCGGGTGTTGTAATTGTTAGCAAGCTTGATTAGCAAACCTCACGGGGTGCCGCATACATACGGCCTTATGCCAAATCTGAACATCAACTTAGTAAATTACTATTATCAAAATACGAATCGTTCCTGCTCTCTCTCTCTCTCTCTCTCTCTCTCTCTCTCTCTCTCTCTCTCTCTCTCTTCACTTCAACAAACAGGTCTAAAGAACAAACTTAGCCACCTGATAGATTGATTGATTCTAACGGCATGTTAACCGGTCCAGGGTTATTTTATACCTACAGACAAAAGAACTGCGTTCATTGTACGCTCATATTTACATTTTTTGTGTAGTTGCTTCAGAAGAGGTTTGTTTGTTTGTTTGTTAGTTGTTTGGGGGTTATTTTTTGGTTGGGTACAGAGAGGGTGTTTTTTATACATTGTCCTATTGAATATGAATGATTTTTAATCGATGGGACCCTTGGAGATGCCACCCGTGGAGATGCCACCCGTGGAGATACCACCACTCGGGTCAGAGTAGACTTGGAAAAAGTTTTAATGAAGGGGTACTCCATACTCCCTAACGCTCCAGACCTGGAGCCTCACTATCAGATGCAGTTTAGTATCATATCCAAGAAGCCCTTTTTTGGGAAGAGGGTTTAACCTTCTGTAGTGGATACTTTCAGTATATTCTAAGCCCCGCCGACAGGGTTGGAACTTTACAAGAGTTTTCTTTGTATATCATCTTTATATATATATCACTGTTAATTTTGCACCGGTAAACTTGCATAAAAATAATGTTTATGTAAGAATATTAGAGAAATCTTATTGTCGTCAAGTTAGTCACTTGACAACCAATAATATTATGATGATTAATACCTCTGCTACAAGACTAGCCATCTCTCTCTCTCTCTCTCTCTCTCTCTCTCTCTCTCTCTCTCTCTCTCTCTCTCTCTCTCTCTCTCTCTCTTGTCTTCGTAACTTCATTTAGTAGCTAGTCCAGACAGATACATATATAGAATTTAATAGACTGAGATAGATAATGAACTGACTTAGATAGATAGATAGATAGATAGATGTGATTCTCTTTATGCTTATCTTGGTAGCAATACAAAATTTTGAGAAGTGTTGCAATATTGAAAAGAGTTTAGGAGACTTACATCGAATAGATGAGTGTCGGAGTTATTTTACATGCAGCTTCCTTGCAACATGTCATGAGGTTAAAAAAAGAAACTGAAGAAATAACATTAGACGGAATGCATTCGTTCTACAAAGATTGCGTGTTTAGAATTGAGACTTCTTTTTTTAGAAAAAAAAACGTACACTCACCTAGACTTTTTTTTAAATACATACTCAGCTGGACTTTCTCAAAAAAGACACTCCGCAGGACTTTTTTAAAATACACCCAGCTCGTTTTTTTAAACCCACTCAGCTGGACATATTTAATACACTCAGCTGAATGTTTTAAAATACACTCACATGCACTTTTTAAAAACATACTCAGCTAGACTTTTTTAAAAAACACATTCATCAAAAATTTTTCTTAAATGCACTCAGATGGACTTTTAAAAAAATCAAACTCAGCTAGACTTTTTATTTAAAAACATACTAGCTGGATTTAAAAAAAAAACACTCGGTTGGACTTTAAAAAAACACAATCAGGTGAATTTTTTTTAAAAAACACATATTCCTGGACCTTTTTAAGAAGACATTCAGCTGGATTAAAAAAAACATACCAGGACTTTAAAAAGAAAATTCGGCATGACTTATTAAAACATCTTAGCAGGATTTAAAAAAACACACTCAGATAGACTTAAAAAATAGATTCACCTGGAATTTTTAAAAACACACACACTAGGATTATTTAAAAAAAGAACACTTATCTGGAGTTTTTTAAAACACACTCAGGTGAACTTTTAAAAAAGCACACTCAAGAGGACTTTTTTTAAAAAAGGAACCCGCTCAGGAAAACTTTTTTTAAAAATACACTCAGCTGAACTTTCTTAAAAACATACTCACCAGGACTTTTTTTTAAAAAAGCACACTCAGCAGGAATTTTTCTTAAAAGCATACTCAGCTGGTTTTTTTAAAGTTACTCAGCAGGTCTTTTTCAAAAACACACTCAGCTGGACTTTTTTTTAAAAACACACTTAAGAGAACATTTTTACATAACTTTCAGAACTTTAAAGATACACGAAGGAAAATTAAAAAAAAAAAAAACTCAGCCGGATTTTTGTGAAAAAACACTCAGTTGGACTTTTTAAAAATAAACTTAGCCGGATATATCTTTAAAAACATACTCAATGCGACTTTTTTTTAAAACGTTAGCTGGAATTTTTTTAAAAACATACGCAGCTTGACTTTTTTTAAAACATACTCAGTCAGAATTTTCTAAAAACGTACTCACTAGAACTTTTTTTAAAAATGCACACGGTGAGACGTTTTAAAAAATTTCATCTGGACATATTTAAAAAAACACACGCAACTAGACTTATTTTAAACACTTTCAGCTAGATATTTTTTAAAACACACTCAGCTGGACTTTTTCCAAAACACACTCAGCTGGACTTTTTCCAGAACAAACTCAACTGGTCTTTTTAAAAACACTCAGCTGGACTTTTTTTTAAATACACTCTCGAGAGAACATCTTTAAAAAACGCACTCAGCTGGAGATTTTTAAACAGTCAACTGGAAATTTTAAAAACACACACGGCTGGACTTTTTTCAAGAAAACTCAGCTGGATTTTTCAAGCACACTCAGCTTGACATTTTTAAAAAAACACTCTCAGGTAGATTTTTAAAAAAGTCGGCTGAATTTTAAAAAAAACACAATCAAAAAGACTTTTCGAATAAAATCAGCGGGACTTTTTTAAAAACGCAAATAGCTATACTTTTTTAAAACACTCACAGCAGGACGTTTTTAGAAACAAAAACGTAGGCGTACTTTTAAAAAAAATCAGCGGGACTTTTTTTTTTTTTAAATACACACAGCTGGACATTTATTGAATACAATCAGATGGATTTAAAAAAAAATACACACTCACACTCAAACAGATGTTTTTTTTTAAACGCATACTCACCAGGGCTTTTTTTTTAAAAAAGCACACTTAGTCTGAAGCTTTTAAAAACATATTCGGCTGGATTTCTTTCAAATAACACAATCGAGAGGACTTTTTAGAAAACACACCCTGCTGACTTTTTAAAAAAACACACTAAGCAGAATCTAAAAAAAAAACGCACTCAAGAAGATTTTTAAAAAAAACGTACTCAGCTGTCCTTTTTTTAAAGGTCAGCCGGACTTTTTAAAAGATTCAGCTGGACTTTTTTTAAAAAAAAAAAAAACAAAAGTAGACTTTTTCAAAACAAAAACACCTCAGCTGTAGATTAAAAAAACATACATTTAAGATTACTTTTTTTAAAAAAACACACTCAGCAGGACATTTTTAAAAAAACTAACTTAAGAGGACTTTTTAAAAAAACAAATCACTCAGCAAGACACTTCTAAAAACACACTCAGCAGGCTTTTAATGTACTCTGGACTATTTAAAAAAAAAAAAAACTCCGCAAAACTTTTTTAAAAATAAAATCAGCAGAACTTTTTAAAAAATATTCAACTGGACTTTTTTTAAAAAGCGCAGTTAGATGGACATTTTAAGAACACACACGGCAGGACATTAAAAAAACTCAGCTGTAATTTTAAAAACACACAGTTGAATTTTTAAAAAATAACACACACGTTTTCAAAAATACACACGGCTAGCCATTTTTAAACACAATCAGTTGAATTTTTTGAAAAGTATACCAAGGAGAACTTTTTGAAAAACACCCTAAGCCGTATTAAAAAAAAACACACGGTGTGAATTTTTTTTTAAATACACACAGCAGTACACTTTATAAAAATGCTTTCAGCTGGAAATTTTTTAAATACTCTCAGCCAGACATTTAGAAAAAAAACTTTAAAAAACTCATAAGGGCTTTTGATGAAAAAAAACTCTCAGCAAAACTTTTTTTAAATTTTCTGCTCGACTTTAAAAAAAAACACACTCAAGAAGACATTTTAAAAAACAAACCCAGCACGACATTTTTAAAAACATCTGTTGGACATTTAAAAAAAACGCACTAAGCAGGACTTTAAAAAAACCACCTGGAGTTTTTTTAAAAACACACCCAGCTTGACTTTTCGAAAACACACCCAGCAGGCGTGTTTTTAAAAGTTTGCTGGACTTTTTAAAAATCATATTCAGCTGAAAAAAATTTTAAATGGTATTAGCATGACTTTTTAAAAAAAACATGTTCAACTGAACTTTTTCAAAAGCACAATTGGCTGGACTTTAATAAAAAATTTTTTTTAAAAAAACACTCAGCTGGATTTATTTTTCAAAAAAAGACACACAACTGGACTTTTTTTTAAATACACTGAGGTAAAGAATTTTAAGAACACACTCTTAAAAACAACTCGGCTGACATTTTTTAAAAAACACACTTATCAGGACGTCTTTTTCAAAACGCACTCAGCTGCACTTTAAAAAAACATCCAGCTGGGTTTTTAAAAAAAAAAAAACACATTCCGACGGACACTTTTAAAAAATTACAACCAGAAGGAATGTTTTTTCAAAAAACACACTCAACTGGGATATCTTTTAGACACACTCAGTTGAACTTTTAAAAAAGAACTCATTCAACAGGGCATTTTTTAAAAAGTTCTGACTTTTTTGTAAAACAGCTAAACTTTAAGAAAATTTTAAAAAACTCACTTAGCTAAACTTTTTTTAAAAAAAACACACTCAGCTAGATTCTGACACCACACTATATATGATTTCTTTATCTACTTTCCCATTTATGAAACAGTGCTTATCGTCAAACATTACAGATACACCTACACACGCTAACGTAATATCTATCGTCGTGAGAAATGTACACGGTGATCCGAGCTCAAATCATGGACGACGCTGTTTGCATTTCACATAGCACTAAATATTTTTGGAAAAGGTATGAATCCAACTATTCTCCCTCCAACTATGAGTAAATAATTGGGCAGACTGGGCTCTTTAACCTCAATATGGTAACCGGTCTAGGAAAAAGAAAACCTTGACTTCAAACCTGTTAAACTCCGCTAAAAATTCACCTTGTGTCATATCCTGCTTGTGCGGAGGGGTTGGGTAAATACATTCACCCACACACAGACACATGCATACAAACATAGTTCCAGCGCTTTTTATCTTGTAACAGGTGTCACTAACCAGAATGTTTTACTTTATACGCCTTCATGAACTTAAAAAAAATCAATGAAGAAAACCAAATTGCAAAGATGTAAATGCCAAGTGTTTGAATCTTATTTTAACTATCAAAACATTCTTTTGAGAATTGTATCCAACAAAATTTTAAGATCAAACTGTTTTCCCTTCTTTTGACGAAGAAAAGAAGATTTTCCAGGTGAAAAGTGCGATTACCCTTACCGCACTTTTAACATGGACTAAGAAATCCGAATTTTAAATGCTTATATAAGACTATCTATATTTAACTCAAGAAAAAAGTGGCGCTCCCAGTAAAAATATTTTGATAAAGATTTTATATTTTTGTGGTTTTATCATCGATCAAAAATAGACGGTTCCATTTATAATTTTCATTTTTGTTTTTCTAAAACCATTTATATTTCAAGCCTTTTTTTTATCTTGAGTCAGTAATACTGGCTTATTTATGCAAACGGTCGTCGGACATTTGACCCAATTTATTATTTCCTGTCACTGTTAACTGTTTTTCTATTGATATTATTAATTCCAATGATGTCCCAACCCAATTTTTAACCTCGCAGCAAGAATAAAATGAACTGAGAAAACAGATAAAACAATGAGTGTATTGATTTAATTGCTGTAGTGAGTGGGGAAGGGTGACATACGATTATTGTTATGTCACATCACTAGCAATAAATAAGATACACAGATTAAGTCGTGAGTCGAAACTGAAGAATGGGGGAAGTATTCAAATAAAATATAGATACAATTAAAAGAAAGTGGATTGGTTGGTTGGTCGGTTATGACATATCAAACCTTATGGATTATTTAATGCCAAATCCTGTTTATATATATATATATATATATATATATATATATATATATGATTTGTCAGTGAATAGTTAGTTGGCTACTTTATTTCTGAACGAGTTTTTAGAGCTTATTTATTTGCACACAGTTAAATGGTTTCAAGTAATGCTAATTAACATTAGTAATTCTATTCATCTAGGATTTCTATCTAATATAAATAATTCGCACACAGTTGTTTGGTTTCAAATTATCAATGACAATAAAGCTTAATAAATGATTTAACAGTTCTATTTGACCAATAGATGGGATCCTAACAAGTTCTATTCAACTGAGCCAGAGTGGACCTGGGAGTAATAGCCATGATGAAGTACTCAACATTCCTCAAAGCTCCACGACAGGAGCGTCAACATCAGATACCGTTTGATATCATAACCATGTCACCCATGTCTACCCCCTGCAGAGTTGCATCCGGCATATTATACAAGCCCCGCAGACAGGACTGGAGTGGTTTGGTACAGTGATGTAAAATTCTCTGAATGGGTTCAGCGAATCAAATTTAGGTCCTGCTTGCGGCTTCTGGTCTCATTTTGGAGCTGATGACCGTGGGATAAAAATATATGCAGCTCAGTTTACCTATAGCTTTGTCATTTACTTTATGCCCACACACATATAAATATATATCATCATCATATGACAGCGTGGATTTTCCTGCTCCTCTCTCTCTCTCTCTCTCTCTCTCTCTCTCTCTCTCTCTCTCTCTCTCACTCTCTCTCTCTCTTCGTCTTTATCATCAGTCGCTCTCGGCAGGTCTTCCAAATGACATCCTGTGTCCGCACAGATCTGATGTAAATAAGTCATTATTCGACCAACGCTGGCACGTCCATGTATAGGGTTCCATAGAAGAACATCACCGATGAGTTCGTCCTTGCTTCTCCAGCATTGCCCTGAATGTCTTGTTCGTCTTACTCAGAGGGCTTTTGAGATAGGAAGTAAGTGGCCATACAGCTGTTGTTTCGTGGGGTGTTGCTTCCAGGATTTATTCAAAATAACTCGTAGCATTCTTGTGTAGTTCCCATCTAGCTTTTTCTCAACGCATTTTGTAAAAGTCTCTGTGGTACATCTATACAGCAGTATTGACACCGCCACACACATATATATATATATATATATATATATATATATATGTGTGTGTGTGTGTGTGTGTGTGTGTGTGTGTGTGTGGTATATATAGACAGAATATCTAGTCATTCTTCTACGTCCATTTTATTCACATCTTTCATCCGACGATGGCATTTTTTCAATACATGAAACTTTTAGCGATGAAACTGATATTTTTGATGAAACTGATATTTTTGCATTATCTTGCTCTTCTGCCCAATATTTTAGCACTTCCTTGACATAAGAAACATTTTAAAAAACAATTTGCTCTCTGTAAATTAAATTACCATGACCAGAAAATCCGGCGAACACTTACGCACGACATACAAAAACACTGGACAACTGTTTCAACCTTATTAGGTTTCATCAGCAGTGCACCTTTTAGAATGCGTACATGACTAGTTGATTTGGTGTCACTTGTGTGTGAAATGTACTGTTGGCTCAGTTGTAGAGTTTCGGCTCTGTAATCTGTGGTGGCTGATTCGATCTCCAGTGTTGGAGATCACGGTATACACTGCTGATGAGACCTAATAAGGTGGAAACACTTGTCCAGTGTTTCCGTATGTCGTACGTAAGTGTTTGCCGTATTTTCGGGTCATGGTAATTTAATTCACAATATAATTCCTCTATTAAACAAAAAGAATAATTTTCTCTCTCTCTTATATATATATATATATATATATATATATATATATATATTTACACACAGAGCCCTCATCGTCCCAAAAAAGAAGCCTTTACACCAACAGAAAAGGAATAATCAAACCGTATCCTGTTGGTGACAACCTCCAATGATACCCTTCCTCCATTGTTGCAAATTATAAAGAAACGCTTCGAAATCTTTAAACTAAAACCCAAATGAAGCGATGTGTTTCTTAAACTGGATATGTCTACATATTGTAGATGTAAAAATCAGAGTGATACGATAGGATGTAACAAAATCTCAAACAACAAAGATATCTAAAACTAATCTACTAAGAAAATAATAAAACTGAGCCAGTTATGTAGATGTAGTTACAAAGTCCGTTATAAACACCTCAACTACACTGATTCATTTACTCGTTGTATTAACAATAAGATTTTTAAAATCTACCACGAATCAAACTGTAGAAGCGAAAACATCATCAACCTTTTAGAATACGTACATTACTCCCAACAATATATAGAGAAATCAGAGTTATCATAATGAATTTCTTCCAGTAGAACAACATTTCTACCTGACTTTAACTTCAACAGACACGCTAAATTTACTGAAATAGAGAAGATTGAAATATCATCGTCAAACAATATATCATTCATAGAAAGTCATAAAGATAGATGTATATTCGGCCTTGAGCACGGAATCTCTCTCTCTCTCTCACTCTCTCTCTCTCTCTCTCTCTCTCTCTCTTCATCCAACCTTATCGTTCACAGCTTCTGGCAGGTCCTCTAGACTGCATCCAGTGTCTGAGTATATACAACAGTACCTCCCCCAACTAAAATGTAGCTTTCCCCACAAGCAAAGATAAAGTAATCAAAGTTCCTATCCAATTAGAGTCTACAAGTGCAGAAGAAGGCACTCTTTTATACGCTACCTGACTGATGTATAAAGACATTCTTTTTTAATTTGTTCGCACTACCGACAGTCTGCTTTACATATTATTCCATTTTCAACTGGCGCGTATTGAAAAAAATGTCAAATTGGGCAGAAACCTAAAATCATATATATATATATATATATATATATATATATATATATATATAGTGTAGAATGGTCCATAAATGACTACATCCCTAGCAATTATAAAGTTTTCTTCTAAACCAAAGACAACAAGATTTTACGACTTTTACAGATTATTGTTTCATTGATTTTTTCCTCTGGCACCGGCATTGTCTGTTGTTATATGTAATCATTAGAATGGATGTGAGTTTTGACGACTTTTTAATGATAAATACAATTCTGGATATCACACATACACACACAAACATAAACACATACATATATTATACAATCCAAACAAATATTATTAGATTTTGTTTATTATCTAACTCTACAACACTGTAAGTCCGTAAGTAAAATATCGCCTAAATGTTGCCAAAAATAAACACACTCCTCACGCAATTTCATTTTGATTACAGAGGTGTTACAATTTTATCTTGGTTATAGAATTTCAATATAGTAAATAATTTGGCCATAAATAATGCCTAATAATATTCGTTTTGATTGTATAACGTTTCACTTGAAATAATAAAATCCAGAGCTCGAAGAGAAAATGTGCTACTGCTGCACGTGTCTAAGTGAGTGATATCATTCAAATTTTCAGATGATCAATAAATAATGAGAAAAAGGATAATTTCCTTCGATATGTAATCATTGTTATTTTCTACGTTTTTTTTTTTTTGTTTTTTACAATAGGCATAACTACTCTCTCATGGTGAAACAACCTATCAACTACACTTTCTTTTAGTGTCGATATACTGTAAAGTAATATATAACTAAGAATAACTTAGTCTGGTACAAGGACACAATAGCGAGAACTGCCCAGTCGGCTGGGGCTGTAGAATACACTGACTGCACCTCTGCAGAGGGGTAAGACCCACCGATGAATGTCCTGTATGATACTAAACAATCTGATGGTGAGGTTCCATTGATGCTAGAGTTTTGGAGAATGCAGAACATCCTTTTATTGCCGTTGCTCCCAGCTCCACTCGGACCCAGAATGGTAGCACCTGATAGGTAAATAGAACTAAACTGCAAACTTCTGCTAAACTGAATTTTTTGAATTAGAACTGTTTGACTAAACTGAATAGTTTGAAATAGAAACGTTTTTGACAATTAAACTGTGTACTTACTTTTATACTGCGTACTTATGCTAAACTAAATTGTTTGAAATAGAACTGTACTTATGCTAAACTTAATTGTTTAATATAGAACTGTTTTGTCATTCAACTGCCTAAACAAAATCTATACTTATACTAAACTAAATTGTTTGAATTAGAACTGTTTGACTAAACTGAATAGCTTGAAATAGAAATATTTTTGACAATTAAACCGTGTACTTATGCTAAAATGAACTGCTTAAAATAGAACTGTTTTTATCATTGAAACTGTACTTATGCTAAACTGAATTGTTTGAAATAGAACTGGCTATATGTATAAAAAGGGATTTGGTATTAAATAACCTACAAAGGGTGATATGCCATAAAACCCAACCAACCAACCCGAACTAAACTGCGTACTTATGCTAAACTGAATTTTGTGAAATAGAACTGCTTTTGCGTGCTAAACTTAATCGTTTGAAATAGAACTGTTTTGTATGCTAAACTGAATTTCTTAAAATAGAACTGTTTTCGACATTGAAACTGTACTTACGCTAAACTGAATTGTTTGAAAGAGAACTATTTTGACATTTAACTGAGTGTAACCAAAAACTATACTTATACTAAACTGAATTGTCTGAATTAGAACTGTTTACTGAATTGAATAGCTTGAAATAGAAATATTTTTGACAATTAAACTGTGTACTTATATTAAACTGAATTTTTTAAAGATATAACTGTTTATTTGTATAAAAATGGATTTGGCATTAAATAACCTACAAAGATTGATATGCCATAAAACCCAAACAAACAAACATTCATCGAGAAATATTTTGAGGTACAAACCAACTAAACTTATTATGATCAAGCAAGAATAGATTTGCGTCAATCATTCTTATGATATACTCACTATATATATATATATATATATATATATATATATATATATATATATATATATATATATATATATAATTGTGTGCATATTTAGTTTGCTATATTCATGAAGAAAAAGTGCTCAATATTGCTCATAGAGCATATGTAGTTCTAAATCTTAACAGCGTAGACACAGTCAACGGTATTTGGTTTGATGCTCGCTTTGACAAGAACCAGAGGAGCACTAAACACCGTTAACTGTGTGTCTACTCTATTATAACTTATATAGCGAGAAAGAGAGAGAGAGAGAGAGAGAGAGAGAGAGAGAGAGAGAGAGAGAGAGAGATAGTAAAACTTATTCAACTACTGACGCCTTCCCAATTTTCTAACCGCTGACTATTTTTCTAATTTTCAATGTATTTTTAAATAAGAAAATACAATGTAAGTTGCATTTCTCAAATGAAGTAATTTATCACTCATTTATATGATAAAAAGGTGCTACAAGTAATAATTATAAATTTAATAGCCCTATTCTTTTACTAATACTTGTAATGACGACTTATAATATAAATTTTCCTGATTTTCAATATACAATACACAGGCTTAGTCTAGAAACTTGCGATATCAAATTCTGATTTAAAAAGATCAACTTTAAGTACAAGTGTTAGAGTATCGATAGCGTCACTGTGTAGCAGTGAAAAAAAAGCCTAATCCTTTCCCACTTATATCACTTCAAATGCTGTCTCTACGAAAATTCGACCGAGATTATTGTTTTCATAGACTTTTTCTTATGAAGCCTGAATTAGCTGTGTCATTATATGTAATCATTAGAATGGATATGAGTTTTGATGAACGACACATAGACACACACACATAGACACACATATATTATGGAATGCGTATCATTACATATGTGTGTGCATGTGTTTGTGCTTCTGTGTGTAATATGCGTATGAGTAGACAATTAATTATACATAAATAAAGTTAGGATAGCCTGGCGAATATCAGATTTTCGCCAATGAGATCATCAAACCAAGAGTTCTTTGATGGTTGCATAGGCGGTAAATTTACATTCACCAAGCGCTATGCTAACTTTGACCTACATATGTTCTATCGCCGGTATTAAGCACTCTTTATGTATAAATATAGCGAAATGTATATATATATATATATATATATATATATATATATATATATATATATACTACATGTGAGTAAGAAATTTTAAAGAGCGCGTTGATACAACCCTGATACAAGGCAGACACCCAAGGCGCGATACTTTGATGTTTCAACATATTAATAATTCGAGGCTTTTTTTACGGATGATATTCTAGTGTAAATATATATATATATATATATATATATATATATATATATATATATATATAAAGAGAAAGAGAAAGAGAAAAAGAGATAGTTATATACATACATACATACATACATAGTTGGTTTGGTTTCATCAATATTGATGGGTTATTTAATGTCAAATCCATCATTATAAGATAACAGTAGAGGCAGTATCTTGTCCATATGTGGGGGTAGATAAGGGAATTCAAACCTTTCCCAAGAGTATTAGTCCGAAATTAAAAATAATAGCGCTTAATATTACGATGTCGCTGTCGAGCACGTTAGCCACTACACTAAGAGAAGGCCCCCACACACACACATATATATATATATATATATATATATATATATATATATATATATGAGTGTGTGTGTGTGTGTGTGTGTGTGTGTGTGTGTGTGTGTGTGTGTTTGAACAGCTTAAGCCACGGGAAGAAGCATGGTGGACGTGAAGTAAGTCAAATGAACCCAACATCGAGTAAAAGGCGCCCTTCACCTGATGCAGAACAGAAGTACCCCACAGGTCAAAGGCCAGGATCAAATATTTTAGTCAGGAAACTACAGCTACTTATCTATAAGGGCCGCGTCTATTAATAAGATAAAATACAGCCATCGAAAGTTTACAATGACTCAGACTCAAACCATGATATATATATATATATATATATATATATATATATATATATATATATATATATATATATATATATATACATCAAATACAATATGTTTATGTTGCTGAACCCTTTACTCTTAGGTATCACGCCAGCCCAGTCAGTTAGAGTTGAAGAATACACTGAGTGCATCTCTGCAGAGGAGTAAGACCCCCCCCCAATGAATGTCCTGGATATAACACTAAACAATCTGATGGTGAGGCTCCAGTAATACTGAAGTTTTGGGGATGTGGAGTACCCCTTCATTGCCATAGCTCCCTGGTTCACTCTGACCCGGAATGGAAGCACCTGATATCGTCATATCTATGAGTCAAATAGAACTGTTTAACATTTTTTTTTTAAATGTGAAAACAAATGACATACTAAATTGAATTGTTAGAAATAGACCTGTTTGATTATTTAACTGTGTGTTAACAAATGACTGATGTTAAATTGTGATAGTCATATTGCAATACTTGAGGCCATTTAACTGTATACAAAAAAAAATGAACTCAGGCTCGTTTAGAAATGTTATCAACAAAATATGCTCACAAATCATATATATTCAATATATATGTATAAAGAGGATTTGATATTAAATAACTTACAATGTTTGATACGCCATAAAATCCAAACCAACAAAATGATACCCACAATTTACTAGCAAACAAATCATGTATACATACACTAAGCATAAAAAGGATTTGGCGTCAAGTAACCAGCAAAGGTTGATACGCCATAGAATACAACCAACCAACCAACCAACCAACCAAAAGCCCAGTCAGCTAGGGTTGTAGAATACACCGACTGCTTCTCTGCAGAGGAGTAAGACCCCCCATGAGTGTCCTGGATATGACACTAAACAACCTGATGGTGAGGTTCCAATGATGCTGGAGCTTTGGAGAATGCGGAGCACCCCTTCATTGCCATTGCTCCCTGGTCCATTCTGGTCCAGAATGGTAGCGCCTGATAGGGCCTTATCTATGGATTAAATAGAACTAAACTGCATACTTATGCTAAACTGAATTATTTGAATTAAAACTGTTTAACTAAACTGAATAGCTTGAAATAGAAATATTTTTGGCAATTACACTATGTACTTACATTTATACTGCGTACTTATGCTAAACTGAATTGTTTGAAATGGAACTTTTTTGACATTGAAACTGTACTTACCCTAAACTGAATTGTTTAATATAAAACTTTTTTGACATTTAACTGTGTGAACAAAATCTATACTCAAACTAAACTGAATTAGCTGAATTAGAACTGTTTGACTAAACTGAAAAGCTTGAAATAGAAATGTTTTGATAATTAAAGTGCGTACTTATGCTGAACTGAATTATTTGAATTAGAGCTGATCATTTGTTTAAAATGGATTTGGCATTAAGTAACCTACAAAGGTTTATATGCAATAAAACCCAAACAACCTACCAACCAACAACCAACTAACCATTTAACTGTGAGCAAACAAATCAATAATATTCTTGTTAGATTGAAATACTAGAAAACATTTTACTCTGCTCGCTAAAGAAATGTTACCTACAAAATGTTTTACAAATTATATTTAATATATTCACAAAGAGGATTTGGCTTTAAATAAGCTACAATGTTTGATATGCCATCAAACCAATCCAAATCATTAGGTAGCAAGCTTTGCATATTGTTTTTAATTTACTCTGCTTTTTGCTTAGATGTAGCATAAGACCGCATGAATGGGGCACCCAATGAGAATCGAACTCACTCGTGTTGGTTTGCTAGTCTAACATGCTAACCATTACACCACCCGAGGTGCCCAGCTTTGCATATTGTTTAATTGTGGAATTTACCTAACTTGTCTTGTTTACCAAGCTATCATCTTTATTAGAACTATCGTCTGCTCAGTGATATTAATCTGCCGTACATTTTATAATTTACTTATTCACCAGGTCTACTACACCCTACCTTCTCTCTTTCGCCCATTTTCGTTCCTCTCTCTCGTTCTACTTCTCACTAATTACAAGTTGCGACAAGAAATGCTTTACGAACAAATTTTGAGAGGCAATTAAAAACGAGAGAGAGAAAAAACCTTGACCAACAAAAATACCATCAGATAACTACCAGTCGTATTTTGTTTTTTTTTTGTTTTGTTTGATTGCTTTTTGGTTTTGGTTTTTGTTTCTTTTCTTTGCTCTTGTTGAGTTTTTTTTTTTTTTGTTTGTTTGTTTTTTTTGGGGGGGGGGATTTTTTTCTGTTTTGTTTTTACTGTTTGATCGTTGTTCAATTTCTTGAACTGCTTTTTGAGAATGCCCTTATCTTCCTTTTTAAAAATATAATTGCAATATAACAAAGTTTTACAGTTGTAAATGATGGAGAGTAGTCATGCTCTGAATCTGTTTCAACTAACCTAGTTTTGTATATACCAACGTCAACGAGATATGTTACCCAAAAGTTCAGGGAATGTGACCATGACTTGTGCTTATTTATCCTGACACGTAATTTTCACAAAAACTACTGGCTCACAAAGCGTTGCGGACAACGTCCGTACTACATTAGGCTCTCTCTGTTCCAATTTCTTAAACGTTTGAGTCGCAATTCCAATTTTAAAATGGACATTTAGATTTAAAATCGGCATCATATAAAATGTACGAAAGCACAATGTTTACTCTCTCTCTCTCTCTCTCTCTCTCTCTCTCTCTCTCTCTCTCTCTCTCTCGCAAAATATTTGCCCTGTCGTTGAGGCTTAGAATACACTGTCTGTATCCCCCTCTGAGGGGTAAGAAACCCCCTGTTTGCGTCCCATTTATACATCAAACAGATCTGTTTAAATTTCCAGCTAAAATTAACTGTTATTCGAATTCAATGGAACCGAGTGCAAGAAAAAAACTCTAAAGAAATAACAACATAAAAATGAGGGGGGCGTCGTTTAATTGTGACTGTCGTAAAGAATGGAAACGGTGACCCAAGTTAAAATCCTAGTCGAGTCTGTTTGCATTTCTCATAGTGTCTATGCCTTAGGAAAGGTATGAATCCAACTATTCTTCCTCCGGTTATAGGTAAAATAGTTGGGCAGGTTGTGCTCTTTAACGTTTACATTTGCCCAGTCGGCTGGGGATGTAGAATACATCGACTGCTTCTCTGTAGAGGGGTAAGACTTCAAAGAACGTCCTTGATATGGCATTAAACAATCTCATGGTGAGCTTCCAGTAATGCTGGAGCTTTGGGGAATACGGAGTTCCCCTTCAGTGCCATCGCTCCCAGGTCCACTCTAACGCGGAGAGGTAGCACATGATAGGGTCCTATCTGTTGGTCAAATAGAACTAAACTGTATACTTGTGTTATATATTGACCCTTGCCCGAGCCGTCAATCAATAGATGCACCAGTGTAAATAAGCGGAAGATCAACGGAAGCAGGTGTACGTTAAACAATAATATAACCAGGTGCATAGACGGTTTGAGTCAGTTGGAGACAGGATGCCAGCGTGTGAATCAGCTTGCAGACTGATGGCTTTGCGGCCCTCAGTGACCCACGATTAAGCAACCCCAAGCCAAGATGAGAAAGAGATGCTGCTATGGGCGGGAGAAGAACTTGGGACAATATAGCAGTCTGTCCCTGTCTCTCACACACAAGAAACATCACCCTTTCGAGAATAAATTGTGGGAGATATATTTTTTAAAGAAGTGTGTTTGTTCGTTCATTATGTTTCTGCAACTGAATTGCTTGTCATAGGACTGTTTTGACATTTCAACCGCGTACTTAGGCTAAACTTAATTGTTTGAAATAGAATTGATTTTGTATGTTAAACTGAATTATTTGAATAGAACTGTTTTAACATTTAACTATGTGTAAAGAAAAACTATACTTATACTAAATTGAATTGTTTAAATTAGAACAGTTTGACTAAACTGAATAACTTCAAATAGAAATATTTTTTCACAATTAAACTGTGTATTTATGCTAAACTGAATTGTTTGAAATAGAACAGATGATTTGTATAAAAGTGATTTGGCGTTAAATAACCTACAAAAGTTGATATGTCATAAAACCCAAACAAACAAAGAAGGAAAACTCTGAATTCAAACCGGTTTAACTCTATATAAAAAACTGACTTTGTGTCGCATCCTGCTCGTGCGGAGGATTTAGTAAATACATACATTTAAAAATTGTAAATATTAACGTACAGTGAAAAAATGAAGGGTACAGATAAATTCTACAAATTTGTGATGAAGATTTCCAAGTATTGTCTGGGAGACTCGAAAAAAAAAGATAGTTTCCTTTGCATTTTATACAGATTATTATACTGTAGGGAGACAAGAATAGTAATTTCCTTTAGATAATTCTTATGTAATCCCGTAGGGTGTCACATGAGTCACAGAAACTCCTTCTTGATCTCTTTTTGTATCTGTTCTTTGACCAGTATTGACATTGTTTCAGACTCTGAAAGGGAACGATAAAGCCATTTGGCGATATTATTACTTATACATATCAAGTTAGCCTTTTTGCATTTTTGGAATGTCTGTAGTGGCTATACAACTCACGAAGATTGATATACTATTAAACAAAGCAACCAAACCAAACCAATCTTAGTACCCTTCCTACATATTGCTTGCTTATGGAATAGTCTGTGTAAAGTTTTAGTTATTGGGCTACATTCGTGTATTTTTTTTCTTTTAATACCACTAGTATGTATATTGTATATATAAAATATCAAATGTACTTGTGCGTGGAAATGAGCTTATCTTTCCTTGTGTTCAGTGTTAATATATCATGGATACATTAATGCTAATATTGATCCCTTGTGAGTGGAGAGTCGAATAAAATATCTAACTTAACACCAAGTATACCAATAACAGTTTGGGAAGACTGGAACATGGATCGACTGAAGCATTGCGTCAACGAACCATTGACAAAAAGAATATTAATAATAGCCTGAACAACTCTTGGGAACTCTTTTTCTTTCTTTTATTTTCTTCTGTCTTTTTTTTTTTTTTTTTTTTGCACTTGTTGAGCTAATAATTACTAAATGATCAATAAGTGGGACATTTAAAAGAAAAGAAAGAAAGAAAGAAAGAATTGCATCTACGACATTATGAAATTTAAAAAAAGAGAGAAAATCGAAAAAATCACTAATATATATATATATATATATATATATATAACTGCATCTGACGGTGAGGTTCCAGTTCTTAAGATCTGGGGAGTGTGAAGTACCTTTTTATTGCTATTACTCCCTTGCCCACTCTGACCTGAACTGGTAGTAACTGTTTGGCTGTTATCTATTGGATAAATAGATTCGAAGATAATCAGTATTTGTTAGGTTTGCTTTTTTCTGATTTGCTTTCTGTGTTTAACCTTCGCGGGTCATTCAATGCTAACACCATCCTCGTAGAAGAACAGTAGTGGTGCTATCTAACACATAGCAAGAGGGGTTAGAGGGTTCATACTTTTCCCAAGTATTGGTTAGGAATACGAAAAATCATATAGGTGTGTGCAAATAAATGAAATAGCCAATTGAAACTGATATAGTTTCAAGTGACTATTTCATTTATTTGCACGCACCAATATGATTTTTCGTATAGATTATTACAATGGAATACCATGCAATTGTGCGCAGATTATTTGCATTAGTAGAAATATTTGATATCTTATAACTGTGCAAACAAATGATTATATATAAATAAAGAAAAACAATAGAATATTGAAAATATATTTACGATTGTATGAAGAAACAACTACAGAAAAATGCAAATATAAACAACAATATTTACTATTCTCTAACCTCAATGCATAAAATAACCACTGAGGGGTTGACATGCCGTGAAAAATCAATCAATCATTCAAAAGATAAAAGAAACATAGGAAAATTGGATTTATAAAACTGATTTAATCCTGTAATAATCTTAAATTTACAAATTGTTAAATTGTTTAGTTTCTTTATTAAATGGCATATCAAACTTAGTGGGCAATTTAATGCCAAAGCCACTCTTCTGGAAGAACAGTCGAGGTACTATTTAACCCATTTCTCAGGGGATAAAGGTGTTTATACCTTTCCCAATTGTATTAGTCCGAAAGTGAACTTAATTGCACGAACTTGCTTTCTACGATCCCGCAGTCCAGCACGTTAGCCACAACTCCCTGAAGACGCCCATATATATATATATATATATATATATATATATAAATGAATTGGTTCACTAAGAGATTTGAATTTTTTAAAGAATTATTTATTTCGTTCGTACACACGCGTATGTTTCCAGCATGTTGCTTTCGTAAGAGAATATATGTGGCACAAGGCTATATGAATGGGGCACTCAGTAGATTCAAACTCACTTGTGTAGGTTTTGTTAGTCGAATGTTTTTAAGGTTTTGAGGTCACTGTTTCGTGTTAGATTTCTTTTCCTTCTCCTCTCTTTCCCTTCCTCAGAATGTGTCTACTGATTTGTCTTGTTGAGTATACTACTCCAGTTAGTCTTTTATAATTGAGATGTTATAAAGTTTTTCGTAGTTTTATTCTGGGTCCGTGTGTGTGTATGTGTATGTGTGTGTGTGGTTTGGGCTTGATTGTTCCTGTGTGTGTGGATATAGTTTGGGCTTGAGTTTGTTTTGGTTTTTTTTTGTTAGTTTGTAGGTAGTGTGGTTTGAAATTTACTGGCAATTACTTTTTACTATTAATTTTTTTGTATATATACATATATATATATATGTGTGTGTGTGTGTGTGTGTGTGTGTGTGTGTGTGTGTGTGTGTGTGTGTGTGTGTGTGTCAAGCCAACGTTGAAGAAAACTAATTATACACACACACAATTAGAAACAAACACAGACAGAGACACACACACACACACACACACACACACACACACACATATATATATATATATATATATATATATATATACAAAAAAAATAATATCAAAAAGTAATTGCCAGTAAATCTTAAACCACACTGCTTCAAAAGAAAAAAATCAAGCCCAAATTTCAGTGGATTTCAAAACCACTTTTACCCAAAAAAAACGATACATAAACTCAATAACATATCAACTAAACACACACACACACACACACACACACACACACACACACACACACACACACACACACACACACACAATGACCAAGATTAAAACATAAAAAAACTTTATAACATCTCAAATATCAAAGACTAATTGGAGTAATATACTCAACAGGACAAACCAGTAGACACACTCTGAGAAAGGGTAAGAGAGGAGGAGAAAAAGAAATCAAACACGAAACAGTGACCTCTATATAAACCGATGCAAACCTTAAAAAATATTCGACTAACAAATCTACATTAGTAAGTTTGAATCTCACTGGGTGTCCCATTCATATGGCCTTGTGCCACATGTTCTCTGACGAAAGCAGCAAGCTGGAAATATACATGCATGTAAGAGCGAAATAAATAATTCTTTAAAAAAATGCAAATCTCTTAGTGGACCTATTCATTTTGAAATAATTACTTTTTTCTCTCTTTGGACCAACAACAAAAAAAATTTTACAAATGATATAAGTATATATTTTTGCTTGTATGTATGCTATTGATACCGATACAAATGCATTTAGCAAAACGTTCAGGATGTGACACAATGTCAATTTTTAACGGGTTTGAATTCAAAGTTTTCCTTCTCCTAGAACGGTTGTCATAACAAGTTTAAAGATCTGTTTTCCTAACTATTTACCCGTAGACGGAAAGAAAATAGTTGGATGTATTCTTTTGCAATGGGATCGATGTGAAATGCATACAGCCTTACCCATTGAGAGCAGTATTGAACAAGTCCTGGCGACAAAACCCCACGAGACGCCAACTGTACGGACACTTGCTCCCCATCATGAAAACTATACAAGTTAGACGAACCAGACACGTGGGACACTGCTGGAGAAGCAGGGACGAGCTCATAAGTGATGTACTCCTATGGACCCCTACATATGGCCGTGCAAAAGCAGGACGACCAGCTCGAACTTACATGCAGCAACTATGTGAGGACACAGGATGTAACCCTGAAGACCTGCCGGAGGCGATGAGTGATAGGGAGAAGTGGCGAGAGAGGGTCAGGGATATCCGTGCTGGCGGCACGACATGATGATGATGATGATGATATTCCCCAAAAGTGACATCGACATGACCAGTTTCTTTCTTTCAATATTATTTCCTAGAAATTATCGATTTACAATCCTATATTACTTTATATTTCCTTTTCCAATTGAAAAAATACAAGTTTTCTCTGGCTGTGTTTTTGTTCTTGTTCTTCTTATTAATATTGTTATTTTACTCATTGCGAGTTTTTCACACCAACTAACGCGGATGGTCTTTCACAAGAGTCTAAGTAAACGCAAGTCTCTCCAGGACTCTTCTCAGTATTCTGGCCGATCTCCACAATGCTATAGTCTGGATGGTTTTGATTCTTCCTCTATTATTCCCGTTCTTTTTGCCAAACCTTTGGGAACCGTTCCAAATGCACTAACTACAATTGGTATAACCATCACTCTCATATTCCACGGCTTTTTAGTTCTCTAGCAAGGTCTTAGTATTTATCTGTATTTTCTCATTCTTTTATTTTCTATCGGTGGTCCGCTGGAACGGCAAAATCCACTAAATTACGGATTCTCTATTTTCTTTTAAGTTAATTAACTTAATTAATTCAGTCATCCATTTGTATCTCAAAATCTTAGAGAATATTATGAATCTCATTTTCCTGGACAACTTCAGGTTTGTGCATATATCATTTTGTAGTATGATCAAATTTCAGTCTCTTGCACAATTCCCAGTTGATCGCCTTTCCCACCCAATTGTGCCTTTTTTGTTCTCCTTTTGCGCTAGTTTGCTGCATTCGCTTATTATGTGATTAACCGCTTTATCTTTTTCTCTATACTTACTTTTTTATTACATATTCATTTTGCTTTAACATAATTGGTTAATATAGCGTTATTTTGAGCAACTATCAAGAGATTCAGTTGCTCTCTTAAGATTTCCCTTTCATCGATATGTTCATATCTTTTCGTGTGCAATTTCGCCAATCTTTAGCTTGAAACATCCATACAGTTGGGTTTTTTCTTTTCATTTCTGATTCCTAGTTTTTATTGTTTTTCTGTCTGTTATTGGTTGCTGTAATTAATCTTTCTTTACCCTTTTTAATGTTGTCCTCGAGTTCTTGTATTTTAGTATATGTACTGTCGAAGTGAGCACTTGATGCATCTACGAAGTCCTCAATGCTGTTGAGTCCTCTTCCTCCTTCTTCTCTTAGCACTTATAGTCTATTCCATCTCTCGGATGTAAAACCTTGTGCATTGTCATTAACTTTCTGGTGTTCTGGTTCGTTTGTCTGGTTTCCTTCCTTATTTCTTTTCCAATTTATTATTACTTGTCTTTATACTCATCTGAGTCTGCTAGTTGACTGGGGTTGTAGATTACACCGACTGCATCTCTGCAGAGACCTAGATCCCCCCTAACAAGTGTCCTGATTATGGCAATAAACCATCTCATGGAGAGATTGCCTTCTACGAGCTTTGAGGATATGAGAGTACCCCTTTACAACCATTACTCCCAGGTTCACTCTGACCCGTATTGGTCGTACCTGTTAGCATCCCATATTTGGGTTAAATAGAAATATTTAATCATTTATTTTACTTAAAACCATCTAACTGTGTACAAACAAATGATTGACGTTGAATTATTAGTATTATATTGTTATATTTGGAAACATTCAACCGTGTGCAAACGAATGAAATAATGTTGAAAACTATTAATCTTAAATAGCAATACTTGAAACTATTTAACTGTATACAAATAAAACTATTAATGTTAGAAGGCAATACTTCAAACCTTTTAACTATGTGCAAAAAATGAGCTCTGATTCATTAAAAAATGTTACATGCAAACTATTCGTTCACAAATCCTATATATATATATATATATATATATATATATATATATATAGTATATTTGTATAAACAGAATTTGACGTAAAACACGACCACCAAACCAATCAGCCAATTGCTTGAGTCTCTTTATGTTAAATCATTAGTTTCTATTCAACAATTACAACTGCACATCCTATCTTTACTAAAACGCGCACAAATGACAAATGTGTATAGAAAAGAGTGCGTGATATGAGTTTGCATGGGAATTTCGTATCCTACGAGGTGATACGAGATTTGTAAGCTCACTACGGCCAATCATAACATTTGAGCTTAAGTCGGTATCGAGAATGAATAAGATTCAGCAGTTCGTTGGGCCGAAATGAAACTGTTCAAATAATGATTGTCAAGTCAGACAAGACGTGGATGTAACATTTGGTCACAGATATTATTACTACTGTTGTGAGTTTAATTTACACCTGGCACTTAATACTTCCGACTTGTTGCCACATTTGTCATTCTCCTACCACATTTTCTGTTCAAAACTTTTATGTGTTTAGTGCGTACCAATGGTAACATTTATTAATCACACCACAGTTCATTGAAGAGGCGGCCTTGGTTTTATTAATCTTAGTATACAACATGTGGTGATTGTTTTGATTAAAGTTGTCGTTCTTGACATAAATGAATGCAGCTGTTGCTTGGTGTGGGTGGATATGACAAATGAATAATAATGCGGAACAGACAGTCTGATTCAAACTGGTTAGTTCAATCTGACACCAATTTTATTTGTGAATGAATACAGAAACTACCTCATGTTAAAGCAACTTTTGCGACGACCATTTGTCTGAAAAGTAACGTGGCTGATTTTATAATAAAAATTTATGAACGATTATCACAAATATTGGCATCACTCTTTTCCTCCTTCACCACCAATTATTTACTTTCAGTTAATATACATATCCTCCCTGTTATTCACATTTACCCCTCTTTCAAAGTATTTTTATAATTACTATAAAAAAAAGGTCTTTGCTTGTTTTGCTTTGTTGGGGTTTTTTTGTACTAAAATGAGTTCTTGTAAATTAAGCCTTATAAATATAAGAATTTCTTTGCTAAAAAATTGTCAATCACTATTTTTTTTTAAATCAAGATTATTTCATTTTAATGTCATTTTTATGGAAACTTTCATCCTTAAATTCCAAGATTGTTTGTACAGACTTAAAATATGCTAATATCCCTGCAGAAGGGTAAGACATCTACCCACCGCAAAAAGAAATGTCCTAAGTAAGACACTAATCTGCAGCTGAAGGTAGGACCCTATTTCTGGACATCTGGGGAGTTTGTAATAACCTATTTCCATTACTTTCAGGTCTACTTTGAACCCGAAGTGGTAGTATATCTCAAATAAATCTGTTTAAAAAATATTTAAATCCGATAAAATCGTGTGCAAAAACCTCTTTAGAAACAACTACAAAAAATATAAGCATTCAATGAACGTGATTCCCTAACTTCTGGGCATTAGGTAAGCCTGAACGGGTTGACATGCTATTTAAAGCAATCAATCAATAATTGTTTTCAAACAGCGTAGAATATAAAATAAGAATAGCATACAGCAATATTCGAATTTTTATCTACTATCTTCGAGAATCCACCTTTTATGGAGTTGAGTTAGGTTTTTCTGGCATATCAATTCTTGTAGGTTATTAATGCAAAATCCTGTTAATGTATATATATCAAATATTTATTATTTGTATACACATTTTCTAGATAACATTTCTAAATGAGCCTGAAATCATTTTTTGCTCAGTTAAATGGTTTCAAGTATTGTTATGTAATAGTAACAATTTGATTTAACATCAGTCATTTGTTTGCACAAATGTAGATATTATTTCTTAGTAATTTTATTTTTAAATGAGTTAGAACGAGCTTTCTTTCTTTTTTTTTTTTTTTCTTTTTTTTCACACAAGCATTGCTATTGTTTCTACACAATTAAATGATTTCAATTATTTCTATCATTCTGTTTAATATTAATCATTTGTTAGCAGACAGTGAAGCGGTTACAAGAATCGCTATTTAACACTATTCTACTGAACACTATTCATTCATTTGTAAACAGTTAAATAGTTCTAAGTATTGCTATGCAATACCAATGATTCTATTTTGCTTACAGCTAAACGGTTTCAAGAATTCCACACAAATAGTTTTATTTGCACACAACCAAATGGTTCCATGCATAATTATGTGATACTAATAATTCAATTCGGGCACACGGAGAGTTTCACGTACTGCCATTCAACACTAATGATTCTATTCAACATTGCTGACTGTCTTGCATACAGTTAAATGGATTCAAGTCTAGACTATGTGCTTAGGACTTCGATCGACAAAATCAGAGAAAATGGCTTCGAGCTGACTAAGAGAAGAAGCAAAAGGTACCCCGCAAAAACAATCACGGACGCCGACTACGCTGATGACTTGGCGTTACTAGCGAATACACCTAATCAAGCAGAGACACTACTGCATAGTCTGGAACGAGCCGCAGCTGGCATTGGCCTCCATGTCAATGCAAACAAAACTGAATATATGTGTTACAACCAAACGGGCAACATTGCCACACTAGACGGAGCCTCTCTGAAACTAGTAGACAAATTCACCTACCTAGGAAGTAGCGTCTCATCAACCGAAAAAGACATCGACACACGACTGACGAAGGCATGGACAGTTATCGATAGGCTCTCGATCATATGGAAGTCGGACCTAACTGATAAAATGAAACGCAGTTTCTTCCAGGCAGCGGTTGTGTCGATACTGCTATATGGATGCACCACATGGACGCTAACGAAGCGGCTGGAGAGGAAACTAGACGGAAATTACACAAGAATGTTGAGAGCAGTATTAAACAAGTCCTGGCGACAACACCCCACGAGACTCCAACTATACGGACACTTGCCCCCCATCACGAAAACTATACAAGTCAGACGAACCAGACACGCGGGACACTGCTGGAGAAGCAAGGACGAGCTCATAAGCGATGTACTCCTGTGGACCCCCACACATGGATGTGCAAGAGTGGGACGACCAGCACGAACTTACATACAGCAACTATGTGAGGACACAGGATGTAACCCTGAAGACCTGCCGGAGGCGATGAATGATAGGGAGAAATGGCGAGAGAGGGTCAGGGATATCCGCGCTGGCGGCACGACATGATGATGATG